>OY992878.1:170827460-171217460 GCA_963921405.1 Cepaea hortensis
TTTATGCCTGTGCCTATTATCCTCAGTTTGTTGGATCAGATTGCACTCAAAGAGCACCAGTCCGTTTTGTACATCTCTTCTCCAGGAACATCTGTCTGTTGCAACTCTTTCTCGCGTGTCTGGATCTATGCCAAGGGTTTTCATATCTTGTTTACACACATCCCTATATCGCATTTGGGATCTTCCGGTTGGCCTCTTTCGTGTGGCTAGTTCTCCGTATAGAACTTTGGGAATAAGTTTATCCTCCATTCGAGATACATGGCCCAGCCACCGGAGGCGTCTCTGCTTGAGGAGGGAGTGCACTGTGGTAATATCCATTCTTTCAAGCACGTGTTTGTTTGTTATGTGGTCTTTCCACAATATGCCTGTCGTTGGTACAAGGTCCAGGATTCAGACCCATAGAATAGTGTGCTAACAACACATGCTTTATATACTTGAGCTTTTTAAACTCTGTTAGTCTATTATTCTCCCAAACTCTTTTATTTAGGAAAAGTCTGGAAAGCGTTGTGGCTGCCTTTCCAATGCGTCTGTCGATTTCTGTCTCTAAGGAAAGATAATCGGATAACAGTACAGGTCGTCAGGTAGATACTGCAGAAATCACACAACATAAACTAATTAGAAAACCCATCAAGCGGAAATATATAGGCCTACACATTCGCACAGTAATTTCAATGGTCTGCCACGGTAATTTTAAACTGATTATCATGTCTTTCTGCTTACACAAAACTTTCCTATGCAGATTAATCGTGATCGCGTCTGCCACCTTTAACATACGACTAGTTTGTGTGTTAAACAACACGGGAAACGCATTGTCCGTATCAACCACGTGACCGGTTTCCAAGATGTGTCGTCCATTCGATGACGCAGGAGGTTTGTGGTGTGTCGGCTATGCCAGGTTCCCATCGTCTCATTACTTTAGTTTATGTTGTGTGATTTCTGCAGTATGTACCTAATGAGAAGCAGCGAAATATGGTAGGCAACAATCGTGCAATCTTTTGTTTGTGTCTTCGTTATTCAAATAAAAATATTCGTCTATACTTTTCGCACCCTTATCATCCTCTTTCTTGGCAGATTCACGAAATGTCCTCTCATGTCTGTTGATATTTCTTCAGTCTCCCAGATTCTGCTAAAGAATTTATGCAGTAATTCAGTTGATTAGTTTACAGCTGCTGGAAGATCATCTGTACCAGCAGCTTTCCCATCCTTTAGGAGTGGGATAACTTTACTATTTGCTTCTATAAATGGCTTCATGCAGTTGCTATCCGGCCCCAGTTCTGCATGCTGGGTACTTCGGGGTTCATTTATAACTAGATTAAATGTACTTTAGGTATTATTATAAACAATTGTGTGGGCAATAAACATGCATGTATATACAGTTACACCACATGCGTGTATAATCATACGTATAGACAATAAACATGCACGATTACTGTATATTAATCTTATATATAAATTAGGATGTGCGTATCTCTGTATGTATGTATGTATGTCCTTTATTTGTTCGCGAACGGCCCATCCGATTGAGATGAAATTTTCTACACGCCTTCCTTTCATTCCAGAGCTGTCAACTGTGATATTTTGTTAGTGTGAAATCGCCTGCTTACTCAGTATTATTTCATTTTTCATTTTTCATCATAATTTCATATATCTCAGGGGACCTAACTCTGTAAAAGTTATTTCAAGGGGCATAACTTTTCTGTATAACTTATAGTCATATTGTGGCATCGTTTTCAAAGATTTATAAACTCTTTGTCCATAGTTATGTACCGGCATATGAGTTATAATAAATAATGATACAATCTGTAAGGCATTTTCAAAGTTTTCATAAAAATGATGCACAATGCATAACATTGTAACTCATCTTTTTTTGCTTAAGAAGTTACTGTAGTCATGCAGGTGATTAGAAAGAGTTTTCATTAAAAATAATGGATGGTGTGTGGTAGAACGTTCTTTTAAGTTACATTTTTTTTTGTTGTATGAATTTAATGAAGCCGGACAGGGTCAGGCAGACAGATAGACAGACAGACAGACAGATAGACAGTCGGGAACAGGAACTTATATGACTACTTATATAAATTAAATGAGATGCTTCACACCAGGAGCTGGGCGATGTCGGGCCGGGTCAGACAGACAGACAGACAGACAGACAGACAGATAGTCGGTAACGGGAACGGGAACTTATATGACTACTTATATGAATTAAATGAGATGCTTCCCACCAGGGACTGGGCGAAGCCGGGCAGGGTCAGCTAGTAGTTTATAAACGTGCATATATGCTGTACATTTGTAGACTATAAACTTGCATGTAAACTGTACAATAGCAGACAATAAATGTGCATACAGACGGTACATTAATAGACTATAAACGTGCATATATACACCATATAATCATAGACTATAAACGTGCATATATACTGTATATTAATAGACTATAAACGTGCATATATAATGTATATTAGTAAGTAGACTATAAACGTGCATATATACTGTATATGAGCAGATAATGTAAAATAAGAGACTGTTAAGTGTGTGTGTGTGTGTCTCTGTGTGTGTGTGTGTGTGTACTAGTAGACTATAAACGTGCATATATGCTATAGATGACGTAGAGGCGAGGTCAGTAGTCTCTCATGCACTACCTTGGCTGTATTCGTGCGCCAGGCGGCAGCAGAAATGTCGGTGGCGTAAGAGGCTGTGTGGCGGACCAGGAGGCGTCTGAGGGCGCTCTGCACCTGCAAGTGGGAGACAGCAGGTGAAAGACACAGCATAATGTTGCATCTTCTTTGTTACATCTTATATAGGCACACCACAATGTTGCATCTTCTGTTGTATATCTTATATAGACACAACGCAAAGTTGTATCTTCTGTTGTATATCTTATATAGGCATACCACAATGTTGCATCTTCTGTTGTATATCTTATATAGGCACACCACAATGTTGCATCTTCTGTTGTATATCTTATATAGGCACACCACAATGTTGCATCTTCTGTTGTATATCTTATATAGGCACGCCACAATGTTGCATCCAATTCCAATTCCAATTTTCCAAAAAAAAAAAAAAAAACTCCAAATTCGGTCTCGTCTAACCTGCTTCCTCAGCTGTGGTTATTGTTGAGAGCCGTGGTTGTGTGGATTGTTGGTCCTAATTCCTACTGGTTTTATTGGTTCCGCACTGTTCGTCGGATAGATTTGTTTTGTGCTATCTGTTTGTTTTCTTTGTCTTGTGATGGTCCTGATAAAGACCGGTCCTTGATCGGACCTACTGGGGCTCGCCTTCTTTCGTTTGTTGGCTTCTTGTCTCTATTAGCACTGTTTCGTGCGTGTCGCTTCTTGTGTTATTCTCATCTAGGCCCGGTCATGTCTAGTCTTCATAAAGACTCGTTGTAGGCAATGGCAGGGAATTCAAATGCAAGTCTCAAGCTGTCTCCCCCCCCCCCCCCCCCCTCCGGTCAGCGGCCCGAACTCCTTTACGTTTGTTGTTTGGCGTTTTTCATCATCACGTGTGGGTGTGGTGTAGCAACAAGATGACCCGGTCTCATCCTAGTTCAGGTGCTCTACCGGAAGAGCCAACTCACCTTCCTGCCATTCACTCCTTTTTAAAAAAAATTACGTACATAGGTTTTTTTTTTTTTTAAACCATAAAAACATGCACACATACATACAAAAATACACACATATATATATATATATATATATATATATATATATATATATATATATATATATATATATATATATATATATATATATATATATATATATATATATATACAGTGTAGGGAGATTATACGGTCTTCCCTGTTCTGCATAGGAACTGTCTGACCAGTCGCTGTGTTTCTGGGTTGATTTATGTGCAGGCACTCCGTCTTTGTCATTGGTTTCCCAGTTTTGACGAAGTGATCTCTCAGGTCCCTTAGCTCTCTATTGTACTATCTTCTTTGTTACATCTTATATAGACACAACACAATGTTGCATCTTCTGTTGTATATCTTATATAGGCACACCACAATGTTGCATCTTCTGTTGTATATCTCATATAGGCACATCACAATGTTGCATCTTCTGTTGTATATCTTATATAGGCACACCACAATGTTGCATATTCTGTTGTATATCTTATATAGGCACACCACAATGTTGCATCTTCTGTTGTATATCTTATATAGGCACACCACAATGTTGCATCTTCTGTTGTATATCTTATATAGGCACACCATAATGTTGCATCTTCTGTTGTATATCTTATATAGGCACACCACAATGTTGCATCTTCTGTTGTATATCTTATATAGGTACACCACAATGTTGTATCCTCTGTTGTATATCTTATATAGGCACACCACAATGTTGCATCTTCTGTTGTATATCTTATATAGACACACCACAATGTTGCATCTTCTGTTGTATATCTTATATAGACACACCACAATGTTGCATCTTCTGTTGTATATCTTATATAGGCACACCACAATGTTGCATCTTCTGTTGTATATCTTATATAGGCACACCACAATGTTGCCTATATATTGTCTATAGGTCTTCCGGTTTCAAGATGGCGACGGACGGTCGTGTTGTTTTGTGTTCGTTAACTTTTTCGCGTAGGGGATGGATTTATTCATTTCTTGCGTGTAATTGGTGTGCCAGGATGTAAAACCAGGAGTTTCTACTCAAGATCTGCGCGGGTGCTACGGAGTTCGTGCATCGAGCGAAGCCATCCTTGAGTGAATTTTCAGCAGCGTGTGTGGTTCTCAAAAGTCTGTGTTTACGTTTTTTCAACATGGCGGAACAACGTGTGTGTTCCGAGCGATCAGCAGTCAACATACCGAAGCGGCGTGGTAGCCGCGCAGGGAAAAAGAAGCCAGGTAAGCGCGGTGGCTTGAGACGTTTTAGACTCAAGTGTCGCCGTCTAGGACTCAGGAACATCCGTATTCTATATTGGAACTGTGCCAGTGTAAAACAACGGGGCTCTATTTTAGAAACCCTAGTTTACAGGAACGACATTGTAGCACTCCAGGAGACGAGACTGGGCGATCAGCTACTCCGAATTGCCGGCTTCAAATGTTTCTACAACAGACGACATCTGGGAACGGCGATTCTCGTTCGCGACAGCATGGTGGCGTCAGAGCTAGACATGTCCAGTTGGAACAGTGACGATATACAAATACAGGCGTTGAGAGTTCATTCCAGTATACCATTCGTGTTGGTTAATGTTTATGCCCGCAATGCGAGTGTGGACGCCCAGAAGTGGCAGTGCTTAAGTGGCATATTAGGCCACGAGAGAAATGTTATTTTCTGTGGTGACTTCAACGCTAAAGGCATATCATGGGGAAACACTTCCTCCAATACACAAGGGGAGGAGCTCGAGACTGCACTGGAAACCATCGACCTGGTTTGTATCAACAGCGGCTGTGTCACCAGGACAGCAAGCCGTCCAGGCGATGAGGACAGTGCTATTGATCTGGCGCTAGTTTCACCGTCACTCACTACAGTGTGTAGATGGGGTGTCCTAGGACACCATGGCAGCGACCACCACCCATGCAGCATATTGGTGGAGAAAGGCAGAACCAGGCAGCACAAGCTAAAGGTAAAGACGTTCCAGTATGACAGTACAGGGCAAGATGTGGTGAGTAAAATAAGACGTGACAAGCGCAGAACGTTTCAGGGCAGGAAAAAAAGCTGGGAGCAGCCACCGTGGTGGAGTTTCGAGGTGGAGAAGGCTTGGGTGGATAAGCGTAGTGCTGTAAGGAGATGGCAAAATGCCAAGAAGAACAGAGCTGGTCATCCTAGTCCCTGCTTGCACTTAGAAAGAGAGATGCACACAAAAGTAAGCTATTTCAAAAAACTGGTCAAGGTGGTTAAAAGCGAAAAATGGGCAGAGGTGTGTCAAAGAGTAAGCATAGACAAGTCACTGAAATTGTTCTGGCGACTACATAAAAGCATGAGTGGTGTAGTCAAGAATAAGAGCATTTCTGACTTCCAAGGTGCTGACCTCATCTGGCAGAGGACTGACGAGGACAAGGGCAAAGCCCTCTTTGAACGCTACCTTGAGCAGAGCAACCAGACAGACATGGGAGGCCGGAATCTGGCCAAGGAGGTCACCTCAGACAGATGCAAGGCCCAGAACACTTCGGATGAAGACACAGTGACAGTGACAGAAATCAAGGCTGTGCTTCGACGATCAAAAAACAGTGCTCCAGGTCCTGATGGCATAAGATACGACGACATAAACAGGTGTACCGACAATGAGCTAGAGAAACTAGCAGACATGTACAACAACAGTATAGGGAGTGCTAGCATCAAGGAGGAATGGTTACACAGCTATCTGATTCCCTTGCCGAAGCCTGACAAAGACCACAAAAAAATTCAGGGATATCGAATTATAACCATGCAGAATACAATAGGCAAGCTGCTGGAGAAGGTAATTGCCAGGAAAATATCAAGCCAACTAGAGAGGCAAGGTGTTTTCCCAACTACCCTGGGTGGGTACCGTCCAAAAAGAGAAACCTGGACCAATGCAGCAGTCTTTGCCCACGATGTCTATGAAGGTTTCCACTCAGGCACTGAAACCGTTGCTGCAGCGATTGATCTTGAGGACGCATACAACAGAGTACCACTGGATTTTTTAATGTTTCAGCTTCTTGAACTAAACGTAAGTCCATTCCTCCTTAGTTGGATCGCTGCAGCCCTCTTCCAACGGAAAGTAGTTTTTAGATGTGGCAGTTGGACTTCGGAACCAACAACAATATATCCTGGCCTACCACAGGGATCACCATTATCTCCGGTACTGTTCAACGCCTACACAGTGAGAATCACCAGTGAGCAGATCACTGGACCTGGCAGGACATTGTCATATGCCGATGATGTTTTAGTGTATCGTCAGGGTAAGGATAGAGAGGAGGTTGCTGTGGAACTACAAACCGAACTCAATCGCATAAGTACTTGGTGTGATGAAGCTGGGGCAATGGTCAACCCAACAAAGGCAACAGTGACTTGGTTCTCGTTGAATAATCATATTGTCAACAATCCAACACCAACTGTAATGCTGTGTTCAGAGACGGTGGAAAGAACGCAGGCAATGAATTACCTGGGGATACGGTTTGATCGAAGCCTTGCTTATAATGTGCACATAGACCAGGTGATAACAAAGGCCAAGCGGGGTTTGGCAGCGATGCGGGTGATGGCGGCAGCAAACTGTGAGCAGCGCCATCTATGTCTTCTGTACGAGGGGCTGGTCATGTCTGTTTTGGAGTATGCAATGGCAATCCTGACTGTCAGCCATAAGCAGATAGAAAGGATGGAAAGGATACAGAATGAAGCTATGCGCATTATTCTTGGATGTACAAGAGATACAGCATGCAGGGCGATGCGCTACCTTCTTGATTTTCCAACCATTGAAGAGAGAATGCAAGTTTGCAGGGCACGCGCCTACCTCAGAATTAACGCAAACATACAGCATCCACTGCATAGTGAAATTAGGAAGGTGAAGGGCAGCAGGTTAAAAAGAGGACGGTCGTGGATGGGTCAAGCCGAAGACATTCTTCAACAGGTGTGTTCACTTGAGGACTTAGAACCTGGCGAGGAGTGGGTGCAAGTGCCAACAGACTTCTGCACATCCTTTTCAGTTTGCATCCAACTAGATAGAAAATGCAGACAAGAAAATCCGGCTGCTGTGGAGGCTGAAGTACAAGCGTTGATTTTCGAGAATTCGCTAGACAGTGACGCGGTCATCTACACAGATGGGTCGGTCTTCCGACATGTGAGAAGCTCATGGGCCTTTACAGCTCGGGCCGGAGGGAGAATTGTGAAGGAGGACTCTGGTGCTTTCACTGAAACCACAAGTAGCCTGACCATGGAAGTCATGGCAGTAAGTAAAGCAATAACATGGCTCGAGACACAGACATTCACTATGGCTTGTTTCCTTAGCGACTCAATGAACATGATCAATAGGATAGAGGAGGGGTCGATCCGAAGAGAATGGTTGCTGCCTCTGAAGCGGTCTCGGCTGGCAAAGATTAGTTTCATCTTCGTGCCAGGGCATGCGGGAGTACAAGGAAATGAGCGGGCTGACAAGCTCGCAGGTGAGGCTACTGTGGAGGGCGGACGCGCCATGGACCAGGCTGACATTCTGAATGCTCTACGAGAAGTGAGACTTTTGCAAGAACCAAGTGATGACTGTGAATCTACAACAATGGTCAGACTGCGAGAGCAGCAAATTAAAAGAGGGGTGGCCAAACAAGAACACTACGCAGGAAGCCAAAGAAGATTGATAAACCAACACAGAACTGGCGTCGTTAGCCGCTACACGCTGCGGGATTTGCTGAGGAGGGGATCCGAGCACTTATGGACTGAATGGTCCGATGTGCAACGAGGATGATCTGTCGACTAACTAACTAACTAACCACAATGTTGCATCTTCTGTTGTATATCTTATATAGGCACATCACAATGTTGCATCTTCTGTTGTATATCTTATATAGGCACGCCACAATGTTGCATCTTCTGTTGTATATCTTATATAGGCACACCACAATGTTGCATCTTCTGTTGTATATCTTATATAGGCACACCACAATGTTGCATCTTCTGTTGTATATCTTATATAGACACACCACAATGTTGTATCTTCTGTTGTATATCGTATAAGGCATACCACAATGTTGTATCTTCTTTGTTACATCTTATATAGACACAACACAATGTTGTATCTTCTGTTGTATATCTTATATAGGCACACCACAATGTTGCATCTTCTGTTGTATATCTTATATAGGCACACCACAATGTTGCATCTTCTGTTGTATATCTTATATAGACACACCACAATGTTGCATCTTCTGTTGTATATCTTATATAGGCACACCACAATGTTGTATCTTCTTTGTTACATCTTATATAGACACAACACAATGTTGTATCTTCTGTTGTATATCTTATATAGACACACCACAATGTTGCATCTTCTGTTGTATATCTTATATAGGCATACCACAATGTTGTATCTTCTGTTGTATATCTCACATAGACACAACACGGAGCTCAGGAACAACATCTTCAATAAGCTCCTTGCGCCCTGAGATGGGTGCACGTTGGCTTGAGTGAGCTGACAACATGGGAGTCAGGCACAACATAAACTCTCCTGTACCCTACTGGTGGTACAACTCTCCTGTACCCTACTGGTGGTACAACTCTCTAGAACACTACTGGTGGTACAACTCTCCTGTACCCTACTGGTGGTACAACTCTCCTGTACCCTACTGGTGGTACAACTCTCCTGTACCCTACTGGTGGTATAACTCTCATGTACCCTACTGGTGGTACAACTTTCCTGTACCCTACTGGTGGTACAACTATCCTGTACCATGCTGGTGGTACAACTCTCCTGTACCCTACTGGTGGTACAACTCTCCTGTACCCTACTGGTGGTATAACTCTCCTGTACCCTACTGGTGGTATAACTCTCCTGTAACTCTCCTGTACCCTACTGGTGGTATAACTCTCCAGTACCCTACTGGTGGTACAAATCTCCTGTACCCTACTGGTGGTACAACTCTCCTGTACCCTACTGGTGGTACAACGCTCCTGTACCCTACTGGTGGTATAACACCTGTACCCTACTGGTGGTATAACTCCTGTACCCTACTGGTGGCATAACTCCTGTACCCTACTGGTGGTATAACTCCTGTACCCTACTGGTGGCATAACCCTCCTGTCCCCTACTGGTGGTATAAATCTCCTGTACCCTACTGGTGGTACAACTCTCATGTACCCTACTGGTGGTACAACTCTCCTGTACCTTAATGGTGGTACAACTCTCCTGTGCCCTACTGGTGGTACAACTCTCCTGTACCATACTGGTGGATACACTGTTGGCACAATTCTTCTGTACACTACTGGTGGTACTGGTGGTACAACTCTCCTGTACCCTACTTGTTGACTTACTGGTGTTACAACTCTCCTGTACCCTACTAGTGGACTTACTGGTGGTACAACTCTCCTGTACCCTACTGGTGGACTTACTGGTGGTACAACTCTCCTGTATCCGACTGGTGGTACAACTATCCTGTACCTACTGATGGTAAAACTCTCCTGTACCCTACTGGTGGACTTACTGGTGGTACAACTCTCCTGTATCCGACTGGTGGTACAACTCTCCTGTACCCTACTGGTGGACTTACTGGTGGTACAATTCTTCTGTACATAGCCCACCTAAACATGATATAGATCATTCTGGTCTAGTGTTTTGCTGGTAGAGGTTCCTGCACAGAATCAACCAACACCTAGTGAAAGTGCACTGGGCAACTAACCACAGTTTCAGAGCCTGCTACAAAATCCCCAGCATCGGTGGTTCAGGTGTGTCGCAGCATTGCCCAAACATTGTGGACATGACATCAGCGTGTAAAACACACGTGTGAACACATTCCTCTCCGTTGAGGAAGCAGTGGAACAAACGTGTGAACACATACCTCTCCGTTGAGGAAGCAGTAAAACACACGTGTGAACACATACCTCTCCGTTGAGGAAGCAGTGGAGCAAACGTGTGAACACATACCCCTCTGTTGAGGAAGCAGTAAAACACACGTGTGAACACATTCCTCTCCGTTGAGGAAGCAGTGGAACAAACGTGTGAACACATACCTCTCCATTGACGAAGCAGTAAAACACACGTGTGAACACATACATTTCTGTTGAGGAAGCAGTGGGAGAAACGTGTGAACACATACCTTTCTGTTGAGGAAGCAGTGGGAGAAACGTGTGAACACATACCTCTCCGTTGAGGAAGCAGTAAAACACACGTGTGAACACATACCTCTCCGTTGAGGAAGCAGTAAAACACACGTGTGAACACATACCTCTCCGTTGAGGAAGCAGTAAAACACACGTGTGAACACATACCTCTCCGTTGAGGAAGCAGTAAAACACACATGTGAACACATACCTCTCCGTTGAGGAAGCAGTAAAACACACGTGTGAACACATACCTCTCCGTTGAGGAAGCAGTAAAACACACGTGTGAACACATACCAGTCCGTTGAGGAAGCAGTAAAACACACATGTGAACACATACCTCTCCGTTGAGGAAGCAGTAAAACACACGTGTGAACACATACCTCTCCGTTGAGGAAGCAGTAAAACACACGTGTGAACACATACCTCTCCGTTGAGTAAGCAGTAAAACAAACGTGTGAACACATACCTTTCTGATGAGGAAGCAGTGGGAGAAACGTGTGAACACATACCTCTCCGTTGAGGAAGCAGTAAAACACACATGTGAACACATACCTCTCCGTTGAGGAAGCAGTAAAACACACGTGTGAACACATACCTCTCCGTTGAGGAAGCAGTAAAACACACGTGTGAACACATACCTCTCCGTTGAGGAAGCAGTAAAACACACGTGTGAACACATACCTCTCCGTTGAGGAAGCAGTAAAACAGACGTGTGAACACATACCTCTCCGTTGAGGAAGCAGTAAAACAAACGTGTGAACACATACCTCTCCGTTGAGGAAGCAGTAAAACAGACGTGTGAATACAATCCTCTCCGTTGAGGAAGCAGTGGAACAAACGTGTGAACACATACCTCTCCGTTAAGGAAGCAGTGGAACAAACGTGTGAACACATACCTCTCCGTTAAGGAAGCAGTGGAACAAACGTGTGAACACATACCTCTCCGTTGAGGAAGCAGTAAAACACACGTGTGAACACATACCTCTCCGTTGAGGAAGCAGTAAAACAGACGTGTGAACACATACCTCTCCGTTGAGGAAGCAGTAGAGCAGCGATATAAAGAATCCCTCGGAGGCCGTCAGGAAGGAGGTGAAGATGCTCCAGACACAGAAGGTGATGGCGTCCTGGCCGTCCGGCTCCAGCATGATGACAAAGTTGGTCAGACCCAGCAGGGGTAGCAGGACGATAGCTGCCTTCACGGCTTTCCTGGGGGAACAACAGAGACGTGTGGTGGGTGTAAGGGTGTGTGAGTGTGCGTGAGTGTGTGTGTGAGAGTCTTGGTGTGTGTGTGGGTGGGTGTGTGTGGGAGGAGGGACAACAGATATATGTGGTTGGTGTGTGTGTGAGTGCGTGTATGAGTGTGTGTGTGCATGTGAAAGTGTGTGTATGGAGGACAGCAGATATATATGGTTGGTGTGTGTGAGTGCGTATGTGTGAGAGTGCGTGTATGAGTGTGTGTGTGTGTGTGTGTGTGTGTGTGTGTGTGTGTGCATGCATGTGAAAGTGTGTGTATGGAGGACAACAGAGATATGTGGTTGGTGTGTGTTTGTGTGCGTGTTTGAGTGTGTGTGTGCATGTGAAAGTGTGTGTATGGGGGACAGCAGAGATATGTGGTTGGTGTTGTGTGTGTGTGTGTGGGGGGGGGGCATTGGAGAATGCAGATAGTAGACCTTGTAATTCTTCCTCAGAGTGGGTCGTAACTGCAGCATCGTCCGCAAAAAGCAACTTTCTGATTAGTACCCTCCTAATTTTGGTCTTGGCCTTCAATCTCTGAGCATTGTAGAGGCCGCCATCTGAGCGTGAGTAAATGTATATACCACCATCCTGATAAGGAAAAGCATATTTCAGTAGAAGTGAAAAGTATATTCCAAAGAGGGTGGGAGCTAGTACACAACCTTGCTTAACTCCACGCTTGATTTCAAACTCTTCAGAAGTTGCACTATCAAACATGATTAAACCCTGCATGCCGGTGTGGAACGATTCCACAATGGACAGAAGAGTTGGTGGGCAGCCAATCTTCTTTAGTGCCTTGAACAGACCCTGACAACTGACCAAATCAAATGCCTTTGTGAGGTCGATGAAGGCAATAAACAGTGGTTGATTCTGTTCACGGCATTTTTCTTGCATTTGTCGCAATGAGAATATCATATCAATGGTAGACCGGTTCTGTTGAAAGCCACACTGTGATTCGTGGTAGACTTGATCTCCTAGAACTTGAAGTCTGCGCAGAACAATTCTGGCAAATACTTTTCCAACAATACACAGAAGTGAGATACCCCTATAGTTGTTGCAGTCGCTCCGATCGCCCTTGTTCTTGTACAGCGTTATGATGTTTGAATCTTTGAAATCCTGTGGGACTTGTCCTTCTCGCCAGCATAGCTCTATTAGCAGGTGGATCTGTAGAGTGAGTGTGTCTTGCCCACTCCTGATAACATCTATTGGAATCCCATCCTTACCTGGAGCCTTGCTAGATGCAAGTTAATTTATAGCACACTTAACTTCTGTTATGGTGGGAAGTGTGTCCAGGTGGTCAAGCGTTGGTAGAGCCTCTATGGCGTTGAGGGCACCATCCGCTAGTTTGGTCTCACTTGAGTAAAGCTCCAAATAGTGCTCTATCCATCTGTCCATCTGCTGTTTCTGATCAGTTATGATTTCTCCAGTCAAGGTTTTCAATGGTGCACTTCTTTTTATCACTGGACCACAGGCTTTCTTTATTCCTTCATACATGCTTCTTATGTTTCCCTTATAACTTGCGATTTGAATGGACTCACATAACTTGATCCAATAATCATTTGCACACTGCCTGGCAGCCTTTTGCACATCCTTCCTAGCTTGCCTTAGCTCACTCAGAGTGTTACGCGTTGGTCTTTCCTTGTTTCTTAAGAGAGCTATCTTCTTCTTATCAATCAAAGGCTGCAGAGTCTGGCTGTTTGCCGCAAACCAGTCTTGCCTCTTATGATCCACAGTGCCGTAAACCCCTACGGCAGTTGTATAAAGAGTTTCCTTAAGTTGACCCCACTTTTCATTTACTGTACACTTTTCTGGTGTATCAGTGAAAGCGTCTTCAAGTTGCTGTTGAAAATGAAAGCACTTTTCAGGATAGTGAGTGTTAATAATATTAATCTTTGGGCTAGATTTGTGTTTAGCTGTGTAGATTATCTTTGGTCTCAGTCTAACCCTTGCAACAACCAAAGAATGATCCGTATCACAGTCAGCACTGTGGTAAATTCGAGTCAATGATATATGGTTCAGATGTTGTCTCCATGTGATGATCAAGTCCAGCTGGTGCCAATGGCCGGATCTTGGATGTTTCCATGTGACCTTATGCATCTCTTTTGTTTTAAAAAAAGAGTTTGTAATACATAGGTCATTACTGGTGCAATGCTCCAGCAGCCTTTGCCCATTTTCATTCATGCGACCGATGTTGTATTTTCCAAGGCACACTGGCCATGAACTTGAGTCCTTGCCCACACGAGCATTGAAATCACCGAGCATATAAATGTAGTCGGATTTTGGAACTGCCTTAATCACAGAGTCTAACTCCTCATAGAACAAATCCTTCACATCATCAGAGGAATCGAGTGTCGGTGCATATGCAGTAATAATGGTGGCAAACCCACAAGAGGTTGCCAAGCGCAGGGATAATAGTCTTCCATTTCCTCCTGCTGGAATTTCAATCATTCCCAGTAGCGAATTCTTCACTGCAAAGCCCACACCGTGTTGCCTTTTTTCTGCCTGCCCTCTACCCTTCCAGAAAAAGGTGTAGTTATTTTCCCTGAGTGACCCTTCCTCAGCGAGGCGAGTCTCCTGCAGGCCAGCAATATCAATGTTAAGACGATTGAGTTCAGCATCAATCACAGCCGTTTTTCTCACATCGTCAATATTGGTCAAGTCAGTGGAAAATCCTGGACACATGGTTCTCACGTTCCAGGTTGCAAGCCGTAGCTTGAGGTTTCTATTTTTATTTTTGTTTGTACTTGGTGCATTGGTTTTACAGCCTGCGATACAGATTTTGTCCTAGCCCCATGCACCCATTGAAGCAGGCAGGCTGTGGCGGATCAGCACCCAATTGGGCCGGGGGCTGCCCAGCTTGAGGCGGGCGGTAGCTGATCAGTGACACCTGTAGGTGTCTCCCACCGTCAGAGGCAACGCGTGGCGCCCCATGTCTACGCCAACTGACAGGGACTTATAACCCGTAACAGTTGCCTCTCGCTTTGATTCCGAGACCAGTTAAGACCAGGGATGGAGTTATTGCCTCTCCATAAACAAAGCCTGGGCTAAAATATAGAGATCATGTGTTGCCCATGCAGCATGATCCCTCTCTCGGCCTGCCTAGTTCATTCCAGAGGAAAGGTAACACCCCTACATCTGGAACAAGACAAGCTGCAGAAGCTGCCAGATCAGCAAAGCAATGCTCTATCTGTCCGCCTGTCAGAGCTTCGATCCTAGACCAGCCGCCAACCAAGGCTTAGGGCCTGGTCTGCCCTGCCATGACATTTTGTCTTTAGCTTGCATTTCATCGCACCAGGGTAAGGCTTGTATCCTCCCAATTGTGCTCTTCCGCCCGAAGCCGTTGGCACAATGTGGGATATCGGGTTTGGTAAGCGCCGCCCAACGTTCGGCGCTAACAGAAAACAGGTAGTACCGTCTACTGTTATACGGTAGCTCAGTCATATCTGACTAAGACCTGACTACAATCTATATATATATATATGTGTGTGTGTGTGTGTTTGTGGGTGTGTGGGTGTGGATTTAGATGAGTATAACATATATAGACATGTGTGTGTGCACGTGGGTGTGTATGCGTGTGGGGGGGGGGGGGCGCTTGTTTGTGTGTGTGTGTGTATGTGTGTGTGTATGTGTGTGAGCGGTCTTTTCTCTAGCTGTCTTTCTTGTTGGGATTTTTTTTTAACATTATCTCTGTTCCTTTCCGTCTGTTTCTGTGTGTTTCTCTCTTACTCACTCTCGCTCTCTCGCTCTGTATCTCCCTCACCTGTATCCCCCCTCTCTCTGGCCCATCTAGTCTTTCCCCTTTCCCTTATTCTCCCCACACACGTGACACTCCATGAGACACCCACACACGTGACACTCTATGAGACACCCACACACATGACACTCTCCCATACACCCACACATTTGCTGCTCTACCAGACACCCACACACGTGACACGCTATGAGACACCCACACACGTGACTCTCTACCAAATCCCACACACGTGACTCTCTACCAAATCCCACACACGTGACTCTCTACCAAATCCCACACACGTGACCCTCTACCAAACCCCACATACGTGACTCTACCAAACCCCACATACGTGACGCCTCAATGTGAACATATCAGAAGATGTGGGGGGGGGGGGTGAGTTGGCCACCTACCTGACCTTGTTGGCCTCGTTGCTGTGTGTCTCCCGGAGCTTCATCACCAGCACCCGGATGATGTTCAACAGGAACAGCAGGTTCACCTGAGGCACACACACAAACAGATTGTGAGGAGAGGGGCACACACATACATAGTGAAGGGAGAGTAACACACATACATAGATAGTGAGGGGAGACACACACACATACATAGATAGTGAGGGGAGAGACACACATACACACACACAGACAGTGAGGGGAGAGGCACACACATAATATAGATAGTGAGGGGAGAGGCACACATAGACAGAGCTAGTGAGGGTAGAGGCACACACAGACAAAGATAGTGAGGGGAGAGGCACACAGACATAGATAGTGAGGGGAGAGGCACACAGACAGAGCTAGTGAGGGGAGAGGCACACAGACAAAGATAGTGAGGGGAGAGGCTCACACAGGCAAAGATAGTGAGGGGAGAGGCACACAGACAGAGTCATGGTTAGGGGAGAGGCACACACACAGAGATAGTGAGGGGAGAGGCACACAGACAGAGATAGTGAGGGGAGAGGCACACACAGGCAAAGATAGTGAGGGGAGAGGCACACACAGACAAAGATAGTGAGGGGAGAGGCACACACATACAAAGATAGTGAGGGGAGAGGCACACAGACAAAGATAGTGAGAGGAGAGGCACACACAGACAAAGATAGTGAGGGGAGAGGCACACACAGACAAATATAGTGATGGGAGAGGCACACACAGACAAATATAGTGAGGGGAGAGGCACACACAGACAAAGATAGTGAGGGGAGAGACACACACAGACAAATATAGTGATGGGAGAGGCACACACAGACAAATATAGTAAGGGGAGAGGCACACACAGACAAATATAGTGAGGGGAGAGGAACACACAGACAAAGATAGTGAGAGGAGAGGCACACACAAACAGAGATAGTGACGGGAGAGTCACACAGACAAAGATAGTGAGGGGAGAGGCACACACAGACAAAGATAGTGAGGGGAGAGGCACACATACAAAGATAGTGAGGGGAGAGTCACACACAGAAAGAGCTAGTGAGGGAAGAGTCACACACAGACAGAGCTAGTGAGGGAAGAGGCACACACAGACAGAGATAGTGAGGGGAGAGGCACACAGATAAAGATAGTGAGGGGAGAGGCACACACAGATAAAGATAGTGAGGGGAGAGGCACACACAGATAAAGATAGTGAGGGGAGAGGCACACAGACAAAGATAGTGAGGGGAGAGGCACACAGACATAGATAGTGAGGGGAGAGGCACACAGACAGAGCTAGTGAGGGAGAGGCACACAGACAAAGATAGTGAGGGGAGAGGCTCACACAGGCAAAGATAGTGAGGGGAGAGGCACACAGACAGAGTCATGGTTAGGGGAGAGGCACACACACACAGATAGTGAGGGGAGAGGCACACAGACAGAGATAGTGAGGGGAGAGGCACACACAGGCAAAGATAGTGAGGGGAGAGGCACACACAGACAAAGATAGTGAGAGTAGAGGCTCACACAGACAAAGATAGTGAGGGGAGAGGCACACATACAAAGATAGTGAGGGGAGAGGCACACACAGACAAAGATAGTGAGGGGAGAGGCACACACAGACAAAGATAGTGAGGGGAGAGGCACACACAGACAAAGATAGTGAGGGTAGAGGCACACACAGACAAAGATAGTGAGGGGAGAGGCAAACACAGACAGAGATAGTTAGGGGAGAGGCACACACACAGAGATAGTGAGGGGAGAGGCACACACACAGAGATAGTGAGGGGAGAGGCACACACACACAGAGTCATGGTTAGGGGAGAGGCACACACACAGAGCTAGTGAGGGGAGAGGCACACACAGACAGAGCTAGTGAGGGGAGAGACACACAGACAAAGATAGTGAGGGGACACACACACACACACAGAGTCATGGTTAGGGGATAGGCACACACACAGAGTCATTGTGATGCACATAAACAGACAGGTGGGCACACAGACATATGCACAGACAGCCAGCCATGTCGGCAGACTGACAGACAGCAAGACAGAGAGGGGACGAGACAGAAACAACAATAATCAATCATCATTCATTATACGGTAACAAATATGAGAGAGAGAGAGAGAGAGAGAGAGAGAGAGAGAGAGAGAGAGAGAGAGGCGGGAGTGATGTGGGAGAGGGAGAGATGTGGGGGAGGGAGAGATGTGGGAGAGGGAGAGATGTGGGAGAGGGAGAGATGTGGGAGACGGAGAGATGTGGGAGAGGGAGAGATGTGGGAGTTATAGGGGGGGGGAGATGTGTAAGAGATAGGAAGAGAGTGGGAGGGATATATGAGAGAGAGAGAGAGAGAGAGAGAGGGGGGGGGGTGAGGTGTGGGAGAGATAAGGAGAGATGCGGAGAAAGAGGGAGAGACATGTGAGAGAGAGAGAGAGGAAGAGATGTGGGAGAGAGAGGTAGTGACGTGGGTATAGAGAGGGAGGGATGCGGGAGAGAGAGCGAATGTGGGACATAGAGGGTGAGATGCAGAAGAGATAGGGAGGATGTGAGAGAGAGGGAGGAAAGGGAAAAGAATGAGAGAGAGAGAGAGAGACTGAGTGACAGCGAGAGCGAGATAGTGAGAGATAGAGAGGGAGAAAGAGACAGAGAGAGACAGAGGGAGAGAGAGAAAGAGAGAGACAGAGAGAGACAGAGAGGGAGAGAGATGAACAACAGAGAGAGAAGACGAGCATGAGATATAAGAGGACATACAGAGATAGAGATAGACAGAATGAGAAACAGAGACGGAGACAGTGAGAGTGCGAGTGAGAGAGAGGAAGAGAGACAACAGACATACCACCATGGCAGCAGATAACAGGCATACCACCACGACGACAGAAAACAGACATACCACCATGACGGCAGACAACAGACATACCACCATGACGGCAGACAACAGACATACCACCATGACGGCTGCTCGGGGAGCTTCATTAATCCAGACGATTGGGTTCATGTAGTAGGCGAACCAGCACCTGGGGACATACAAGGACAACTGTTAATGGGGACATACAAGGACAACTGTTAATGGGGACATACAAGGACAACTGTTAATGGGGACATACAACGACAAGTGTTGATGGGGACATACACGGACAACTGTTGATGGGGACATATAAGGACAACTGTTGATGGGGACATATAAGGACAATTGTTGATGGGGACATATAAGGACAACTGTTGATGGGGACATATAAGGACAACTGTTGATGGGGACATATAAGGACAACTGTTGATGGGGACATACAAGGACAACTGTTGATGGGACATACACGGACAACTGTTGATGGGACATACACGGACAACTGTTGATGGGACATACACGGACAACTGTTGATGGGGACATACACGGACAACTGTTGATGGGGACATATAAGGACAACTGTTGATGGGGACATATAACGACAACTGTTGATGGGGACATATAAGGACAACTGTTGATGGGGACATACAAGGACAACTGTTGATGGGGACATACAAGGACAACTGTTGATGGGACATACACGGACAACTGTTGATGGGACATACACGGACAACTGTTGATGGGACATACACGGACAACTGTTGATGGGGACATATAAGGACAACTGTTGATGGGGACATATAAGGACAACTGTTGATGGGGACATACACGGACAACTGTTGATGGGGACATACACGGACAACTGTTGATGGGGACATATAAGGACAACTGTTGATGGGGACATATAAGGACAACTGTTGATGGGGACATATAAGGACAACTGTTGATGGGGACATACAAGGACAACTGTTGATGGGGACATACAAGGACAACTGTTGATGGGACATACACGGACAACTGTTGATGGGACATACACGGACAACTGTTGATGGGACATACACGGACAACTGTTGATGGGGACATATAAGGACAACTGTTGATGGGGACATATAAGGACAACTGTTGATGGGGACATACAAGGACAACTGTTGATGGTGACACACAAGGAAAACTTGCAGGGGACATATAATGACAACTGTTTGTGCGGACATACAAGAACAACTGTTGGTGGGGACATACAAGGACAACTGTTGATGGAACATACACGGACAACTGTTGATGGGGACATACACGGACAACTGTTGATGGGAACACATAAGGACAACTGTTGATGGAACATACACGGACAACTGTTGATGGGAAATACAAGGACACCTGTTGATGGGAAATACAAGGACAACTGTTGATGGGGACATACACGGACAACTGTTGTTGGGGACATACACGGACAACTGTTGATGGGGACATACACGGACAACTGTTGATGGGGACATACACGGACAACTGTTGATGGAACATACACGGACAACTGTTTATGGGAAATATAAGGACAACTGTTGATGGGGACATACACGGACAACTGTTGATGGAACATACACGGACAACTGTTGATGGAACATACACGGACAACTGTTGATGGGAAATATAAGGACAACTGTTGATGGGGACATACACGGACACTGTTGATGGAACATACACGGACAACTGTTGATGAAACATACACGGACAACTGTTGATGGGGACATACACGGACAACTGTTGATGGAACATACACGGACAACTGTTGATGGAACATACACGGACAACTGTTGATGGGAAATATAAGGACAACTGTTGATGGGGACATACACGGACAACTGTTGATGGAACATACACGGACAACTGTTGATGGAACATACACGGACAACTGTTGATGGGAAATATAAGGACAACTGTTGATGGGGACATACACGGACAACTGTTGATGGGAAATATAAGGACAACTGTTGATGGAACATACACGGACAACTGTTGTTGGGGACATACAAGAACAACTGTTGATGGGGACATACAAGAACAACTGTTGATGGGGACATACAAGGACAACTGTTGATGGGAAATATAAGAATAACTGTTGATGGGAAATATAAGGACAACTGTTGATGGGGACATACAAGGACAACTGTTGATGGGAAATATAAGAACAACTGTTGATGGGAAATATAAGGACAACTGTTGATGGGGACATACAAGAACAACTGTTGATGGGGACATACACGGAAAACTGTTGTTGGGGACATGCACGGACAACTGTTGATGGGGACATACACGGACAACTGTTGGTGGGGACACATAAGGACAACTGTTGATGGGGACATACAATGACAACTGTTGATGGGAAAACATAAGGACAACTCAAATCCCGAAACAACCAAATAATCAATAAGGACAACTGTTGATGGGGACATACACGGACAACTGTTGATGAAACATACACGGACAACTGTTGATGGGACATACAATGACAACTGTTGGTGGGGACATACACGGACAACTGTTGATGGGGACATGCACGGACAACTGTTGATGGGGACATACACGGACAACTGTTGATGGGGACACATAAGGACAACTGTTGATGGGGACATACAATGACAACTGTTGATGGGAAAACATAAGGACAACTCAAATCCCGAAACAACCAAATAATCAATAAGGACAACTGTTGATGGGGACATACACGGACAACTGTTGATGGAACATACACGGACAACTGTTGATGGGACATACAATGACAACTGTTGGTGGGAACACATAAGGACAACTGTTGATGGAGACATACAATGACAACTGTTGATGGGAACACATAAGGACAACTGTTGATGGAGACATACAATGACAACTGTTGATGAGGACATACACGGACAACTGTTGATGGGGACATACAAGGACAACTGTTGGTGGGAACACATAAGGACAACTGTTGATGGGAACACATAAGGACAACTGTTGGTGGGAACACATAAGGACAACTGTTGATGGGACATACAATGACAACTGTTGATGGGGACATACACGGACAACTGTTGATGGAGACATACAAGGACAACTGTTGATGGAGACATACAATGACAACTGTTGTTGGGGACATACACGGACAACTGTTGATGGGAACATACAAGGACAACTGTTGGTGGGGACATACAATGACAACTGTTGTTGGGGACATACACGGACAACTGTTGATGGGAACACATAAGGACAACTGTTGATGGAGACATACAATGACAACTGTTGATGGGAAAACATAAGGACAACTCAAATCCCGAAACAACCAAATAATCAATAAGGACAACTGTTGATGGGAAAATATAAGGACAACTGTTGATGGGAAAATATGACAACTGTTGATGATGACATATAAGGACAACTGTTGATGGGGACATATAAGGACAACTGTTGATGGGAACATATAAGGACAACTGTTGATGGGGACACACAATGACAACGGTGATGGGAACATATAAGGACAACTGTTGATGGGAACATACAATGACAACTGTTGATGGGAACATATAAGGACAACTGTTGATGGGGACATATAAGGACAACTGTTGATGGGGACATATATGGACAACTGTTGATGGGAACATATATGGACAACTGTTGATGGGGACATATAAGGACAACTGATGATGGGAACATACAAGAACAACTGTTGGTGGGGACATTCAAGAACAACTGTTGATGGGGACATATAAGGAAAACTGTTGATGGGGGAAAATAAGGACAACTGATGAGGGGAACATATAAGAACAACTGTTGATGGGGACATACAAGAACAACTGTTGATGGGGACATACAAGAACAACTGTTGATGGGGACATACAAGAACAACTGTTGATGGGGACATATATGGACAACTGTTGATGGGGACATATATGGACAACTGATGATGGGAACATACAAGAACAACTGTTGATGGGGACATACAAGAACAACTGTTGATGGGGACATATATGGACAACTGTTGATGGGGACATATATGGACAACTGTTGATGGGGACATATATGGACAACTGATGATGGGAACATACAAGAACAACTGTTGATGGGGACATATATGGACAACTGTTGATGGGGACATATATGGACAACTGTTGATGGGGACATATATGGACAACTGATGATGGGAACATACAAGAACAACTGTTAATGGGGACATACAAGAACAACTGTTGATGGGGACATATATGGACAACTGTTGATGGGGACATATATGGACAACTGTTGATGGGGACATATATGGACAACTGATGATGGGAACATACAAGAACAACTGTTGATGGGGACATACAAGAACAACTGTTGATGGGGACATATATGGACAACTGTTGATGGGGACATATATGGACAACTGTTGATGGGGACATATATGGACAACTGATGATGGGAACATACAAGAACAACTGTTGATGGGGACATACAAGAATAACTGTTGATGGGGACATATATGGACAACTGTTGATGGGGACATATATGGACAACTGATGATGGGAACATACAAGAACAACTGTTGATGGGGACATACAAGAACAACTGTTGATTGGGACATATATGGACAACTGTTGATGGGGACATATATGGACAACTGATGATGGGGACATACAAGAACAACTGTTGATGGGGACATACAAGGTTAACTGTTGATGGGGACATACAAGAACAACTGTTGATGGGGACATATATGGACAACTGATGATGGGAACATACAAGAACAACTGTTGATGAGGACATATATGGACAACTGATGATGGGAACATACAAGAACAGCTGTTGGTGGGGACATACAAGGACAACTGTTGACGGGGGCATACACGGACAACTGTTGATGGGGACATACACGGACAACTGTTGTTGGGGACATACAAGGACAACTGTTGTTGGGGACATACACGGACAACTGTTGTTGGGGACATACAAGGATAACTGTTGTTGGGGACATACAAGGACAACTATTGATGGGGACATACACGGACAACTGTTGGTGGAGACATAAAAGGACAACTGTTGATGGGGACATACAAGGACAACTGTTGTTGGGGACATACACGGACAACTGTTGGTGGAGACATACACGGACAACTGTTGATGGGGACATACAAGAACAACTGTTGATGGGGACATATATGGACAACTGTTGGTGGAGACATACAAGGACAACTGTTGATGGGGACATATATGGCCAACTGTTGGTGGAGACATACACGGACAACTGTTGATGGGGACATATATGGACAACTGTTGGTGGAGACATACAAGGACAACTGTTGATGGGGACATACACGGACAACTGGTGGTGGAGACATACACGGACAACTGTTGATGGGGACATACACCGACAACTGTTGATGGGGACATACACGGACAACTGTTGGTGGGGACATACACGGACAACTGTTGATGGGAACACATAAGGACAACTGTTGATGGAGACATACAATGACAACTGTTGATGGGAAAATATAAGGACAACTGTTGATGGGGACATACAATGACAACTGTTGATGGAGACATACAATGACAACTGTTGATGGGAAAATATAAGGACAACTGTTGATGGGAAAATATGACAACTGTTGATGGAGACATACAATGACAACTGTTGATGGAGACATACAATGACAACTGTTGATGGAGACATACAATGACAACTGTTGATGGGAAAATATAAGGACAACTGTTGATGGGAAAATATAAGGACAACTGTTGATGGGAAAATATAAGGACAACTGTTGATGAGGACATATAAGGACAACTGTTGATGGGAATATATAAGGTCAACTGTTGATGGGAACATATAAGGACAACTGTTGATGGGAACATATAAGGACAACTGTTGATGGGAACATATAAGGACAACTGTTGATGGGAAAATATGACAACTGTTGATGAGGACATATAAGGACAGCTGTTGATGGGAACATATAAGGACAACTGTTGATGGGAAAATATAAGGACAACTGTTGATGGGAAAATATGACAACTGTTGATGAGGACATATAAGGACAACTGTTGATGGGAACATATAAGGACAACTGTTGATGGGAACATATAAGGACAACTGTTGATGGGAACATATAAGGACAACTGTTGATGGGAACATATAAGGACAACTGTTGATGGGAAAATATAAGACAACTGTTGATGGGAAAATATGACAACTGTTGATGAGGACATATAAGGACAACTGTTGATGGGAACATATAAGGACAACTGTTGATGGGAACATATAAGGACAACTGTTGATGGGGACATTCAAGAACAACTGTAGATAGGGACATATAAGGACAACTGTTGATGGGAACATACAATGACAACTGTTGATGGGAACATATAAGGACAACTGTTGATGGGAACGTATATGGACAATTGTTGATAGGGACATATAAGGACAACTGATGATGGGAACATACAAGAACAACTGTTGATGGGGACATTCAAGAACAACTGTAGATGGGGACACATAAGGACAACTGTTGATGGGGACATTCAAGAACAACTGTAGATGGGGACATACAAGGACAACTGTTGATGGGGACATACAAGGACAACTGTTGATGGGGACACACACGGACAACTATTGATGGGGACATATATGGACAACTGTTGATGGGGACATATAAGGACAACTGATGATGGGAATATACAAGAACAACTATTGATGGGGACATACAAGGACAACTGTTGATGGGGACACACACGGACAACTGTAGATGGGGACATATAAGGAAACTGTTGATTGGGACATATAAGGACAACTGTTGATTGGGACACATAAGGAAACTGTTGATTGGGACATATAAGGACAACTGTTGATGGGGACATATAAGGACAACTGTTGATGGGGACATACAAGAACAACTGTTGATGGGGACATACAAGAACAACTGTTGATGGGGACATACAAGAACAACTGTTGATGGGGACATGCACGGACAACTGTTGTTGGGGACATGCACGGACAACTGTTGGTGGGGACATACAAGAACAACTGTTGGTGGGGACATACACGGACAACTTTTGGTGGGGACATACACGGACAACTGTTGGTGGGGACATACACGGACAACTGTTGATGGGGACATACAAGAACAACTGTTGATGGGGACATATATGGACAACTGTTGATGGGAACATACAAGAACAACTGTTGGTGGGGACATACAAGAACAACTGTTGATGGGGACATACAAGAACAACTGTTGGTGGGGACATACAAGAACAACTGTTGGTGGGGACATACAAGAACAACTGTTGGTGGGGACATACAAGAACAACTGTTGGTGGGGACATACAAGAACAACTGTTGGCGGGGACATACAAGAACAACTGTTGGTGGGGACATACAAGAACAACTGTTGGTGGGGACATACAAGAACAACTGTTGATGGGAACACACAAGAACAACTGTTGGTGGGGACATACAAGAACAACTGTTGGTGGGGACATACAAGAACAACTGTTGATGGGGACATACAAGAACAACTGTTGGTGGGGACATACAAGAACAACTGTTGGTGGGGACATACAAGAACAACTGTTGATGGGGACATACAAGAACAACTGTTGGTGGGGACATACAAGAACAACTGTTGGTGGGGACATACAAGAACAACTGTTGGTGGGGACATACAAGAACAACTGTTGGTGGGGACATACAAGAACAACTGTTGGTGGGGACATACAAGAACAACTGTTGGTGGGGACATACAAGAACAACTGTTGATGGGGACATACAAGAACAACTGTTGGTGGGGACATATATGGACAACTGTTGATGGGGACATACAAGAACAACTGTTGGTGGGGACATACACGGACAACTGTTGGTGGGGACATACACGGACAACTGTTGTTGGGGACATGCACGTACAACTGTTGATGGGGACACATAAGGAAACTGTTGATGGGAACATACACGGCCAACTGTTGATGGGGACACATAAGGAAACTGTTGATTGGGACATACAAGGACAACTGTTGATGGGGACACATAAGGAAACTGTTGATTGGGACATACAAGGACAACTGTTGATGGGGACACACATATAAATGCAGCAACCAAGACGCTGTGTCCCTGAACCTGTCTTATGCTTGTTACAGTCACCAGCTGGTGTATCAGATAGATGGCTTAATGCACGGAGACGTGGTACAGTCACCATCTGGTATATCAGATATATGGTTTAATGCATGGGGACGTGGTACAATCATCAGCTGGTGCACACATGAATGGGATAATGTATGGAGACGTGGTACAATTACCAGCTGGTGCACACATGAATGGGATAATGTATGGAGACGTGGTACAATCACCAGCTGGTGCACACATGAATGGGATAATGTATGGAGACGTGGTACAGTCACCAGCTGGTGCACACATGAATGGGATAATGCATGGAGACGTGGTACAATCACCAGCTGGTGCACACATGAATGGGATAATGCATGGAGACGTGGTACAGTCAGTCACCAGCTGATGTATTAGACAGACATATAGACAGCCAGACAGACAAACATGTAGCTTGACCGACAGATAGTCCGACAGACAGACAGACAGACAGACAGACAGACAGACAGACACCTACTTGATATCAACAAAAATCCGAGCCATGGACACCACCCAAGCTACTGTTATCAACAAGGGGAAACCTGCATGGATATCAAAACTAGACTACATATGACTCTGAATACAAACATAGACTAGACTATATATGACTCTGAATACAAACATAGACTAGACTATATATGACACTTAATACAAACATAGACTAGACTATATATGACACTTAATACAAACATAGACTAGACTATATATGACACTTAATACAAACATAGACTAGACTATATATGACACTGAATACAAACATAGACTAGACTATATATGACACTTAATACAAACATAGACTAGACTATATATGACACTGAATACAAACATAGACTAGACTATATATGACACTTAATACAAACATAGACTAGACTATATATGACACTTAATACAAACATAGACTAGACTATATATGTCACTGAATACAAACATAGACGACTATATATGACTCTTAATAAAAACATAGACTAGACTATATATGACACTTAATACAAACATAGACTAGACTATATATGACACTTAATACAAACATAGACTAGACTATATATGACACTTAATACAAACATAGACTAGACTATATATAACACTGAATACAAACATAGACTAGACTATATATGACACTTAATACAAACATAGACTAGACTATATATGACACTTAATACAAACATAGACTAGACTATATATGACACTTAATACAAACATAGACTAGACTATATATGACACTGAATACAAACATAGACTAGACTATATATGACTCTGAATACAAACATAGACTAGACTATATATACAACTTAATACAAACATAGACTAGACTATATATGACTATATATGAATATAAACATAGATTATATATGAAACTTAATACAAAAATAGACTAGACTTAATATGAAATTGAATACAAACAAAAACTAGACTACAGATGACAACAAATGAAAACATAGATTGGACTGTAACTGATGAGAAAAAAAAAAACGGCGGGAATGTCTAGTTCACGTCAGTCAGTCAGTGGTCATGCCTGACTGTTCTGGTCTTGATGATGGTTTGGTGTTCTCTCACACCACGTGACTTATCTGACCAGGCCCTTCTAACTTCGTCGTTCCACCAGGGTGGTTGTTCTCCCTGCCGCTATGTGCTGGCCGCTGGACGTGCCCTAATTTCCTCCCTGCCGCTGGACGTGCCGTACTTTCCTCCCTGCCGCTGGACGTGCCCTACTTTCCTCCCTGCCGCTGGACGTGCCCTACTTTCCTCCCTGCCGGTGGACGTGCCGTACTTTCCTCCCTGCCGCTGGACGTGCCGTACTTTCCTCCCTGCCGCTGGACGTGCCCTACTTTCCTCCCTGCCGCTGGACGTGCCGTACTTTCCTCCCTGCCGCTGGACGTGCCCTACTTTCCCCCCTGCCGCTGGACGTGCCCTACTTTCCTCCATGCCGCTGGACGTGCCGTACTTTCCTCCCTGCCGCTGGGCGTGCCCTACTTTCCTCCCTGCCGGTGGACGTGCCGTACTTTCCTCCCTGCCGCTGGACGTGCCCTACTTTCCTCCCTGCCGCTATGTGCTGGCCGCTGGACGTGCTGTACTTCCTCCCTGCCGCTGGACGTGGTGTACTTTCCTCCCCGCCGCTGGACGTGCAGTACTTTCCTCCCTGCCGCTGAACGTGCCCTACTTTCCTCCCTGAAGCTATGTGCTGGCCGCTGAACGTGACCTACTTTCCTCACGGCGTGCTTCCCTGCACTGTCCTACTTGAGAGACCGTGCCAGTGGCTTGTGGTTTCTGGACCAGGCCTGCTCCACCAGTATGCTGCTGGAGATGAACTGGCTCCAAGGCGGCCTCGGACACCTGACGGCAAACATGGATGAGTGCGCCGATGCCTGTGCCAGGCCAATTAAGCCGCCCTCACCTCCAGTTCTCCTGACACAACGGCTGGGGACACAGCCAATAAAGCTGCCCTCGCCTTCAGTCCGACCCACAGTCCTCCTGACACAACAGCTGGGGACACAGCCAATAAAGCTGCCCTCTCCCCCAGTCCGACCCACAGTCCTCCTGACACAACAGCTGGGGACACAGCCAATAAAGCTGCCCTCTCCCCCAGTCCGACCCACAGTCCTCCTGACACAACAGCTGGGGACACAGCCAATAAAGCTGCCCTCGCCTTCAGTCCTCCTGACACAACAGCTGGGGACACAGCCAATAAAGCTGCCCTCTCCCCCAGTCCGACCCACAGTCCTCCTGACACAACAGCTGGGGACACAGCCAATAAAGCTGCCTCGCCTTCAGTCCGACCCACAGTCCTCCTGACACAACAGCTGGGGACACAGACAATAAAGCTGCCCTCTCCCCCAGTCCGACCCACAGTCCTCCTGACACAACAGCTGGGGACACAGCCAATAAAGCTGCCCTCTCCCCCAGTCCGACCCACAGTCCTCCTGACACAACAGCTGGGGACACAGCCAATAAAGCTGCCTCGCCTTCAGTCCGACCCACAGTCCTCCTGACACAACAGCTGGGGACACAGCCAATAAAGCTGCCCTCTCCCCCAGTCCGACCCACAGTCCTCCTGACACAACAGCTGGGGACACAGCCAATAAAGCTGCCCTCTCCCCCAGTCCGACCCACAGTCCTCCTGACACAACAGCTGGGGACACAGACAATAAAGCTGCCCTCGCCTTCAGTCCTCCTGACACAACGGCTGGGGACACAGACAATAAAGCTGCCCTCTCCCCCAGTCCGACCCACAGTCCTCCTGACACAACGGCTGGGGACACAGACAATAAAGCTGCCCTCTCCCCCAGTCCGACCCACAGTCCTCCTGACACAACGGCTGGGGACACAGACAATAAAGCTGCCCTCTCCCCCAGTCCGACCCACAGTCCTCCTGACACAACAGCTGGGGACACAGACAATAAAGCTGCCCTCTCCCCCAGTCCGACCCACAGTCCTCCTGACACAACAGCTGGGGACACAGACAATAAAGCTGCCCTCGCCTTCAGTCCTCCTGACACAACAGCTGGGGACACAGACAATAAAGCTGCCCTCTCCCCCAGTCCGACCCACAGTCCTCCTGACACAACAGCTGGGGACACAGACAATAAAGCTACCCTCGCCTTCAGTCCTCCTGACACAACAGCTGGGGACACAGACAATAAAGCTGCCCTCTCCCCCAGTCCGACCCACAGTCCTCCTGACACAACAGCTGGGGACACAGACAATAAAGCTGCCCTCTCCCCCAGTCCGACCCACAGTCCTCCTGACACAACAGCTGGGGACACAGACAATAAAGCTGCCCTCGCCTTCAGTCCTCCTGACACAACAGCTGGGGACACAGACAATAAAGCTGCCCTCTCCCCCAGTCCGACCCACAGTCCTCCTGACACAACGGCTGGGGACACAGACAATAAAGCTGCCCTCTCCCCCAGTCCGACCCACAGTCCTCCTGACACAACAGCTGGGGACACAGCCAATAAAGCTGCCCTCTCCCCCAGTCCGACCCACAGTCCTCCTGACACAACGGCTGGGGACACAAACAATAAAGCTGCCCTCTCCCCCAGTCCGATCCACAGTCCTCCTGACACAACGGCTGGGGACACAGCCAATAAAGCTGCCCTCTCCCCCAGTCCGACCCACAGTCCTCCTGACACAACGGCTGGGGACACAAACAATAAAGCTGCCCTCTCCCCCAGTCCGATCCACAGTCCTCCTGACACAACGGCTGGGGACACAGCCAATAAAGCTGCCCTCGCCTTCAGTCCGACCCACAGTCCTCCTGACACAACGGCTGGGGACACAAACAATAAAGCTGCCTCGCCTTCAGTCCGACCCACAGTCCTCCTGACACAACGGCTGGGGACACAAACAATAAAGCTGCCCTCGCCTTCAGTCCGACCCACAGTCCTCCTGACACAACAGCTGGGGACACAGACAAGATCAACGGCTTGCAGCGTTGTGTTGGACCACCTTTACCTGGAGTGTAGGACGCCATGTTTGTCACAAGCAGATCATGGAATGTCCAGACAATGTAGACCACGCACACTAGTACTTACCCCAGCCCACCACGTAGAAGATGACGTAGTTGGGTTTGCCCGCAAACACGGAGACGGCGATCATCTTGTGCAGGTAGATGCCTTCTATAAACATCCACATAAACTTGACAGTCTTGGTGTACTCCAGCAGGGAGTAGAGCGCCTCACACACTACAGGCTGAAAGGGCAAACCATCACACGGTGTTCAGTTCTCTTCCAGACAGTCTATCTGTTATGTTTATTGTCTGTCAATGTTTATTATCTGTCATATTTTGTCTTGTTTATTGTCTGTCAAAGTCTGTCATGTTTACTGTCTGGCAAAGTCTGTCAAGGCTGTCTACGAGTCTGCCATATTTATTGTCTGTCACTGCAATCTAAGAGTCTCTTATGTTTATTGTATGTGAAAGTCTGCCATATTTATTGTCTGTCACAATCTATGAGTCTCTTATGTTTATTGTATGTGAAAGTCTGCCATATTTATTGTCTGTCACAATCTATGAGTCTCTTATGTTTATTGTATGTGAAAGTCTGCCATATTTATTGTCTGTCACAATCTATGAGTCTCTTATGTTTATTGTATGTGAAAGTCTGCCATATTTATTGTCTGTCACAATCTATGAGTCTCTTATGTTTATTGTATGTGAAAGTCTGCCATATTTATTGTCTGTCACAATCTATGAGTCTCTTATGTTTATTGTATGTGAAAGTCTGCCATATTTATTGTCTGTCACAATCTATGAGTCTCTTATGTTTATTGTATGTGAAAGTCTGCCATATTTATTGTCTGTCACAATCTATGAGCCCATTATGTTTATTGTATGTGAAAGTCTGCCATATTTATTGTCTGTCACAATCTATGAGTCTCTTATGTTTATTGTATGTGAAAGTCTGCCATATTTATTGTCTGTCACAATCTATGAGTCTCTTATGTTTGTTGAATGTGAAAGTCTGCCATATTTATTGTCTGTCACAATCTATGAGTCTCTTATGTTTATTGTATGTGAAAGTCTGCCATATTTATTGTCTGTCACAATCTATGAGTCTCTTATGTTTATTGTATGTGAAAGTCTGCCATATTTATTGTCTGTCACAATCTATGAGTCTCTTATGTTTATTGTATGTGAAAGTCTGCCATATTTATTGTCTGACCCTTGAGTCCTTCAGGTCCGTCAATGTGGTACATGTGTGGTACATGTGTGGTACGTGTGTGGTACGTGTGTGGTACGTGTGTGGTACGTGTGTGGTACGTGTGTGGTAAATGTGTGGTACGTGTGTGGTACCTGTGTGATGTGTGTCTTGTTTACTGAGTTAATAAACGGACTTTATATATTGAACTGAGTTTAGTTCAGTCAAGAACCGATATCACAGCTCTCGGGACATTCCCATATGTGCTCCGACCTCATCTTCAACAGCCAGCGAAGAGTCCCAATACTAATGGTACCAGTAGCAGTCAGATTATGTGTCTGCCTGGACTTCCCTCCGAGACCTGAGTGTCGACCAGATCCTCTGTTTACTCTCTCCTGCCCCGATCTATCCAGGCAATGATAGTTTATCTGTTCTTCCACACCATCCCACACTACACACATGACCCCACACTACACACATGATCCCACACTACACACATGACCCCACACTACACACATGATCCCACACTACACACATGATCCCACACTACACACATGACCCCACACTACACACACAACCCCAGACTGACCGTGTCGTAGATGGTGTTACTGTTGCCGCTGGACGCCCCGTGCACCTGTCCGCTCTCCTTGGCCACCAGCTGGTCCACGTACATGACCATGCGCATGGAGATCTGTACCACCATGGCCACGAACAGGTTCTTGTGGATCCTCGTGCGGTGGCACTTCAGGCTCCTGGTCACAGACAACAGGCTGGTCACAGGTCACACAACACACACGAGTCTGGTCACATGTCACACAACACACAAGAGTCTGGTCACATGTCACACAACACACAAGAGTATGGTCACGTGTCACACAACACACAAGAGTCTGGTCACATGTCACACAACACACAGGAGTATGGTCACGTGTCACACAACACACGCAAGAGTCTCGTCACATGTCACAGAACACAAACACACACACACGAGTCTGATCACATGTCACACAATACACACAAATGGATATACCCGAATACCTGACATAACAGAGTGTGTTTTATCTATACCCGAGTATCTGACAGAACAGAGTTTATTGTCTTCTCTGGGTACACCCGAGTATATGACAGAACAGAGATTGTTGTCTTATCTATACCCGAATATATGACAGAACAGAGATTGTTGTCTTATCTATACCCGAGTATATGACAGAACAGAGATTGTTGTCTTGTCTATACCCGAGTATATGACAGATCAGAGATTGTTGTCTTATCTATACCCGAGTACCCGACAGAACAGAGATTGTTGTCTTATCTATACCCGAGTATATGACAGAACAGAGATTGTTGTCTTGTCTATACCCGACTACCCGACAGAACAGAGAGTGTTGTCTTATCTATACCCGAGTATCTGACAGAACAGAGATTGTTGTCTTATCTATACCCGAGTATATGACAGAACAGAGATTGTTGTCTTATCTATACCCGAGTATATGACAGAACAGAGATTGTTGTCTTGTCTATACCCAAGTATATGACAGAACAGAGATTGTTGTCCTATCTATACCCGAGTACCCGACAGAACAGAGATTGTTGTCTTATCTATACCCGAGTATATGACAGAACAGAGATTGTTGTCTTGTCTATACCCGAGTATCCGACAGAACAGAGATTGTTGTCTTATCTATACCCGAGTATATGACAGAACAGAGATTGTTGTCTTATCTATACCCGAGTATCTGACAGAACAGAGATTGTTGTCTTGTCTATACCCGAGTATATGACAGAACATAGATTGTTGTCTTATCTATACCCGAGTACCCGACAGAACAGAGATTGTTGTCTTATCTATACCCGAGTATCTGACAGAACAGAGATTGTTGTCTTATCTATACCCGAGTATATGACAGAACAGAGATTTAAATAAATATTGAGCACAACCCACTACTGGCAATGCCGATCGCATTCTGGCATGAACCTAAGGCCTATCCACGTCAATATGGAAGCACTATACTCGAGTTTCGCCCTCATTTGAGCTCGTCAGTAGTGCATATCCCTGACCGGATCCGGAAACAGTCCCGGATCACGCGTGTGAAGCGGGTGTGTAACCACGCGGCACACACTGGACACACCAAATTATCACAACAGAACATCACAACGCTACCCATCGTAGGCTATGCTCAAGATTGGGTAGCGTTGTGATGTTCTGTTGTGATAATTTGGTGTGTCCAGTGTGTGCCGCGTGGTTACACACCCGCTTCACACGCGTGATCCGGGACTGTTTCCGGATCCGGTCAGGGATATGCACTACTGACGAGCTCAAATGAGGGCGAAACTCGAGTATAGTGCTTCCATATTGACGTGGATAGGCATTAGGTTCATGCCAGAATGCGATCGGCATTGCCAGTAGTGGGTTGTGCTCAATATTTATTTAAATTTCAAATCCCGAAATAACCACAGAACAGAGATTGTTGTCTTATCTATACCCGAGAATATGACAGAACAGAGTTTATTGTCTTATCTATACCCGAGTATATGACAGAACAGAGATTGTTGTCTTATCTATACCCGAGTATCTGACAGAACAGAGATTGTTGTCTTATCTATACCCGAGTACCCGACAGAACAGAGATTGTTGTCTTATCTATACCCGAGTATATGACAGAACAGAGATTGTTGTCTTATCTATACCCGAGTACCCGACAGAACAGAGATTGGTGTCTTATCTATACCCGAGTATATGACAGAACAGAGATTCGTGTCTTATCAGCGAGTATATGACAGAACAGAGATTGTTGTCTTATCTATACCCGAGGATAAGACAGAACAGAGATTGTTGTCTTATCTATACCCGAGTATATGACAGAACAGAGATTGTTGTCTTATCTATACCCGAGTACCCGACAGAACAGAGATTGTTGTCTTATCTATACCCGAGTATCTGACAGAACAGAGATTGTTGTCTTATCTCTACCCGAGTATAAGACAGAACAGAGATTGTTGTCTTATCTATACCCGAGTATAAGACAGAACAGAGATTGTTGTCTTATCTATACCCGAGTATAAGACAGAACAGAGATTGTTGTCTTATCTATACCCGAGTATATGACAGAACAGAGATTGTTGTCTTATCTATACCCGAGTATATGACAGAACAGAGATTGTTGTCTTATCTATACCCGAGTATCTGACAGAACATAGATTGTTGTCTTATCTATACCCGAGTACCCGACAGAACAGAGATTGTTGTCTTATCTATACCCGAGTATATGACAGAACAGAGATTGTTGTCTTATCTATACCTGAGTATCTGACAGAACAGAGATTGTTGTCTTATCTATACCCGAGTATATGACAGAACAGAGATTGTTGTCTTATCTATACCCGAGTACCCGACAGAACAGAGATTGTTGTCTTATCTACACCCGAGTATCTGACAGAACAGAGATTGGTGTCTTATCTATACCCGAGTATCTGACAGAACAGAGATTGTTGTCTTATCTATACCCGAGTATCCGACAGAATAGAGATTGTTGTCTTATCTATACACGAGTATCTGACAGAACAGAGATTGTTGTCTTATCTATACACGAGTATCTGACAGAACATAGATTGTTGTCTTATCTATACACGAGTATATGACAGAACAGAGATTGTTGTCTTATCTATACCCGAGTATATGACAGAACAGAGATTGTTGTCTTATCTACACCCGAGTATATGTCAGAACAGAGATTGTTGTCTTATCTATACCCGAGTATATGACAGAACAGAGATTGTTGTCTTATCTATACCCGAGTATATGACAGAACAGAGATTGTTGTCTTATCTACACCCGAGTACCCGACAGAACAGAGATTGTTGTCTTATCTATACCCGAGTATCTGACAGAACAGAGATTGTTGTCTTATCTATACACGAGTATCTGACAGAACATAGATTGTTGCCTTATCTATACACGAGTATCTGACAGAACATAGATTGTTGTCTTATCTATACACGAGTATCTGACAGAACAGAGATTGTTGTCTTATCTATACCCGAGTACCCGACAGAACAGAGATTGTTGTCTTATCTTTACCCGAGTATCTGACAGAACATACATTGTTGTCTTATCTATACACGAGTATCTGACAGAACATAGATTGTTGTCTTATCTATACACGAGTATCTGACAGAACAGAGATTGTTGTCTTATCTATACCCGAGTACCCGACAGAACAGAGATTGTTGTCTTATCTACACCCGAGTATATGACAGAACAGAGATTGTTGTCTTATCTACACCCGAGTATCTGACAGAACAGAGATTGTTGTCTTATCTATACCCGAGTATATGACAGAACATAGACTGTTGTCTTGTCTATACACGAGTATCTGACAGAACATAGACTGGTGTCTTATCTATACACGAGTATCTGACAGAACATAGACTGTTGTCTTATCTATACACGAGTATCTGACAGAACATAGATTGTTGTCTTATCTATACACGAGTATCTGACAGAACAGAGATTGTTGTCTTATCTATACCCGAGTATATGACAGAACAGAGATTGTTGTCTTATCTATACCCGAGTATCTGACAGAACAGAGATTGGTATCTTATCTATACCCGAGTATATGACAGAACAGAGATTGTTGTCTTATCTACACACGAGTATCTGACAGAACAGAGATTGTTGTCCTATCTATACCCGAGTATATGACAGAACAGAGATTGGTGTCTTATCTATACCCGAGTACCCGACAGAACAGAGATTGTTGTCTTATCTATACCCGAGTATATGACAGAACAGAGATTGTTGTCTTGTCTATACCCAAGTACCCGACAGAACAGATATTGTTGTCTTATCTATACCCGAGTATATGACAGAACAGAGATTGTTGTCTTATCTATACCCGAGTATCTGACAGAACAGAGATTGTTGTCTTGTCTATACCCGAGTATATGACAGAACATAGATTGTTGTCTTATCTATACCCGAGTACCCGACAGAACAGAGATTGTTGTCTTATCTATACCCGAGTATCTGAAAGAACAGAGATTGTTGTCTTATCTATACCCGAGTATATGACAGAACAGAGATTGTTGTCTTATCTATACCCGAGAATATGACAGAACAGAGTTTATTGTCTTATCTATACCCGAGTATATGACAGAACAGAGATTGTTGTCTTATCTATACCCGAGTATCTGACAGAACAGAGATTGTTGTCTTATCTATACCCGAGTACCCGACAGAACAGAGATTGTTGTCTTATCTATACCCGAGTATATGACAGAACAGAGATTGTTGTCTTATCTATACCCGAGTACCCGACAGAACAGAGATTGTTGTCTTATCTATACCCGAGTATCTGACAGAACAGAGATTGTTGTCTTATCTCTACCCGAGTATATGACAGAACAGAGATTGTTGTCTTATCTATACCCGAGTATAAGACAGAACAGAGATTGTTGTCTTATCTATACCCGAGTATAAGACAGAACAGAGATTGTTGTCTTATCTATACCCGAGTATATGACAGAACAGAGATTGTTGTCTTATCTATACCCGAGTATATGACAGAACAGAGATTGTTGTCTTATCTATACCCGAGTATCTGACAGAACATAGATTGTTGTCTTATCTATACCCGAGTACCCGACAGAACAGAGATTGTTGTCTTATCTATACCCGAGTATATGACAGAACAGAGATTGTTGTCTTATCTATACCTGAGTATCTGACAGAACAGAGATTGTTGTCTTATCTATACCCGAGTATATGACAGAACAGAGATTGTTGTCTTATCTATACCCGAGTACCCGACAGAACAGAGATTGTTGTCTTATCTACACCCGAGTATCTGACAGAACAGAGATTGGTGTCTTATCTATACCCGAGTATCTGACAGAACAGAGATTGTTGTCTTATCTATACCCGAGTATCCGACAGAATAGAGATTGTTGTCTTATCTATACACGAGTATCTGACAGAACAGAGATTGTTGTCTTATCTATACACGAGTATCTGACAGAACATAGATTGTTGTCTTATCTATACACGAGTATATGACAGAACAGAGATTGTTGTCTTATCTATACCCGAGTATATGACAGAACAGAGATTGTTGTCTTATCTACACCCGAGTATATGTCAGAACAGAGATTGTTGTCTTATCTATACCCGAGTATATGACAGAACAGAGATTGTTGTCTTATCTATACCCGAGTATATGACAGAACAGAGATTGTTGTCTTATCTACACCCGAGTACCCGACAGAACAGAGATTGTTGTCTTATCTATACCCGAGTATCTGACAGAACAGAGATTGTTGTCTTATCTATACACGAGTATCTGACAGAACATAGATTGTTGCCTTATCTATACACGAGTATCTGACAGAACATAGATTGTTGTCTTATCTATACACGAGTATCTGACAGAACAGAGATTGTTGTCTTATCTATACCCGAGTACCCGACAGAACAGAGATTGTTGTCTTATCTTTACCCGAGTATCTGACAGAACATAGATTGTTGTCTTATCTATACCCGAGTATATGACAGAACAGAGATTGTTGTCTTGTCTATACCCGAGTATCCGACAGAACAGAGATTGTTGTCTTATCTATACCCGAGTATATGACAGAACAGAGATTGTTGTCTTATCTATACCCGAGTATCTGACAGAACAGAGATTGTTGTCTTGTCTATACCCGAGTATATGACAGAACATAGATTGTTGTCTTATCTATACCCGAGTACCCGACAGAACAGAGATTGTTGTCTTATCTATACCCGAGTATCTGACAGAACAGAGATTGTTGTCTTATCTATACCCGAGTATATGACAGAACAGAGATTTAAATAAATATTGAGCACAACCCACTACTGGCAATGCCGATCGCATTCTGGCATGAACCTAAGGCCTATCCACGTCAATATGGAAGCACTATACTCGAGTTTCGCCCTCATTTGAGCTCGTCAGTAGTGCATATCCCTGACCGGATCCGGAAACAGTCCCGGATCACGCGTGTGAAGCGGGTGTGTAACCACGCGGCACACACTGGACACACCAAATTATCACAACAGAACATCACAACGCTACCCATCGTAGGCTATGCTCAAGATTGGGTAGCGTTGTGATGTTCTGTTGTGATAATTTGGTGTGTCCAGTGTGTGCCGCGTGGTTACACACCCGCTTCACACGCGTGATCCGGGACTGTTTCCGGATCCGGTCAGGGATATGCACTACTGACGAGCTCAAATGAGGGCGAAACTCGAGTATAGTGCTTCCATATTGACGTGGATAGGCATTAGGTTCATGCCAGAATGCGATCGGCATTGCCAGTAGTGGGTTGTGCTCAATATTTATTTAAATTTCAAATCCCGAAATAACCACAGAACAGAGATTGTTGTCTTATCTATACCCGAGAATATGACAGAACAGAGTTTATTGTCTTATCTATACCCGAGTATATGACAGAACAGAGATTGTTGTCTTATCTATACCCGAGTATCTGACAGAACAGAGATTGTTGTCTTATCTATACCCGAGTACCCGACAGAACAGAGATTGTTGTCTTATCTATACCCGAGTATATGACAGAACAGAGATTGTTGTCTTATCTATACCCGAGTACCCGACAGAACAGAGATTGGTGTCTTATCTATACCCGAGTATATGACAGAACAGAGATTCGTGTCTTATCAGCGAGTATATGACAGAACAGAGATTGTTGTCTTATCTATACCCGAGGATAAGACAGAACAGAGATTGTTGTCTTATCTATACCCGAGTATATGACAGAACAGAGATTGTTGTCTTATCTATACCCGAGTACCCGACAGAACAGAGATTGTTGTCTTATCTATACCCGAGTATCTGACAGAACAGAGATTGTTGTCTTATCTCTACCCGAGTATAAGACAGAACAGAGATTGTTGTCTTATCTATACCCGAGTATAAGACAGAACAGAGATTGTTGTCTTATCTATACCCGAGTATAAGACAGAACAGAGATTGTTGTCTTATCTATACCCGAGTATATGACAGAACAGAGATTGTTGTCTTATCTATACCCGAGTATATGACAGAACAGAGATTGTTGTCTTATCTATACCCGAGTATCTGACAGAACATAGATTGTTGTCTTATCTATACCCGAGTACCCGACAGAACAGAGATTGTTGTCTTATCTATACCCGAGTATATGACAGAACAGAGATTGTTGTCTTATCTATACCTGAGTATCTGACAGAACAGAGATTGTTGTCTTATCTATACCCGAGTATATGACAGAACAGAGATTGTTGTCTTATCTATACCCGAGTACCCGACAGAACAGAGATTGTTGTCTTATCTACACCCGAGTATCTGACAGAACAGAGATTGGTGTCTTATCTATACCCGAGTATCTGACAGAACAGAGATTGTTGTCTTATCTATACCCGAGTATCCGACAGAATAGAGATTGTTGTCTTATCTATACACGAGTATCTGACAGAACAGAGATTGTTGTCTTATCTATACACGAGTATCTGACAGAACATAGATTGTTGTCTTATCTATACACGAGTATATGACAGAACAGAGATTGTTGTCTTATCTATACCCGAGTATATGACAGAACAGAGATTGTTGTCTTATCTACACCCGAGTATATGTCAGAACAGAGATTGTTGTCTTATCTATACCCGAGTATATGACAGAACAGAGATTGTTGTCTTATCTATACCCGAGTATATGACAGAACAGAGATTGTTGTCTTATCTACACCCGAGTACCCGACAGAACAGAGATTGTTGTCTTATCTATACCCGAGTATCTGACAGAACAGAGATTGTTGTCTTATCTATACACGAGTATCTGACAGAACATAGATTGTTGCCTTATCTATACACGAGTATCTGACAGAACATAGATTGTTGTCTTATCTATACACGAGTATCTGACAGAACAGAGATTGTTGTCTTATCTATACCCGAGTACCCGACAGAACAGAGATTGTTGTCTTATCTTTACCCGAGTATCTGACAGAACATACATTGTTGTCTTATCTATACACGAGTATCTGACAGAACATAGATTGTTGTCTTATCTATACACGAGTATCTGACAGAACAGAGATTGTTGTCTTATCTATACCCGAGTACCCGACAGAACAGAGATTGTTGTCTTATCTACACCCGAGTATATGACAGAACAGAGATTGTTGTCTTATCTACACCCGAGTATCTGACAGAACAGAGATTGTTGTCTTATCTATACCCGAGTATATGACAGAACATAGACTGTTGTCTTGTCTATACACGAGTATCTGACAGAACATAGACTGGTGTCTTATCTATACACGAGTATCTGACAGAACATAGACTGTTGTCTTATCTATACACGAGTATCTGACAGAACATAGATTGTTGTCTTATCTATACACGAGTATCTGACAGAACAGAGATTGTTGTCTTATCTATACCCGAGTATATGACAGAACAGAGATTGTTGTCTTATCTATACCCGAGTATCTGACAGAACAGAGATTGGTATCTTATCTATACCCGAGTATATGACAGAACAGAGATTGTTGTCTTATCTACACCCGAGTATCTGACAGAACAGAGATTGTTGTCCTATCTATACCCGAGTATATGACAGAACAGAGATTGGTGTCTTATCTATACCCGAGTACCCGACAGAACAGAGATTGTTGTCTTATCTATACCCGAGTATATGACAGAACAGAGATTGTTGTCTTGTCTATACCCAAGTACCCGACAGAACAGATATTGTTGTCTTATCTATACCCGAGTATATGACAGAACAGAGATTGTTGTCTTATCTATACCCGAGTATCTGACAGAACAGAGATTGTTGTCTTGTCTATACCCGAGTATATGACAGAACATAGATTGTTGTCTTATCTATACCCGAGTACCCGACAGAACAGAGATTGTTGTCTTATCTATACCCGAGTATCTGAAAGAACAGAGATTGTTGTCTTATCTATACCCGAGTATATGACAGAACAGAGATTGTTGTCTTATCTATACCCGAGAATATGACAGAACAGAGTTTATTGTCTTATCTATACCCGAGTATATGACAGAACAGAGATTGTTGTCTTATCTATACCCGAGTATCTGACAGAACAGAGATTGTTGTCTTATCTATACCCGAGTACCCGACAGAACAGAGATTGTTGTCTTATCTATACCCGAGTATATGACAGAACAGAGATTGTTGTCTTATCTATACCCGAGTACCCGACAGAACAGAGATTGTTGTCTTATCTATACCCGAGTATCTGACAGAACAGAGATTGTTGTCTTATCTCTACCCGAGTATATGACAGAACAGAGATTGTTGTCTTATCTATACCCGAGTATAAGACAGAACAGAGATTGTTGTCTTATCTATACCCGAGTATAAGACAGAACAGAGATTGTTGTCTTATCTATACCCGAGTATATGACAGAACAGAGATTGTTGTCTTATCTATACCCGAGTATATGACAGAACAGAGATTGTTGTCTTATCTATACCCGAGTATCTGACAGAACATAGATTGTTGTCTTATCTATACCCGAGTACCCGACAGAACAGAGATTGTTGTCTTATCTATACCCGAGTATATGACAGAACAGAGATTGTTGTCTTATCTATACCTGAGTATCTGACAGAACAGAGATTGTTGTCTTATCTATACCCGAGTATATGACAGAACAGAGATTGTTGTCTTATCTATACCCGAGTACCCGACAGAACAGAGATTGTTGTCTTATCTACACCCGAGTATCTGACAGAACAGAGATTGGTGTCTTATCTATACCCGAGTATCTGACAGAACAGAGATTGTTGTCTTATCTATACCCGAGTATCCGACAGAATAGAGATTGTTGTCTTATCTATACACGAGTATCTGACAGAACAGAGATTGTTGTCTTATCTATACACGAGTATCTGACAGAACATAGATTGTTGTCTTATCTATACACGAGTATATGACAGAACAGAGATTGTTGTCTTATCTATACCCGAGTATATGACAGAACAGAGATTGTTGTCTTATCTACACCCGAGTATATGTCAGAACAGAGATTGTTGTCTTATCTATACCCGAGTATATGACAGAACAGAGATTGTTGTCTTATCTATACCCGAGTATATGACAGAACAGAGATTGTTGTCTTATCTACACCCGAGTACCCGACAGAACAGAGATTGTTGTCTTATCTATACCCGAGTATCTGACAGAACAGAGATTGTTGTCTTATCTATACACGAGTATCTGACAGAACATAGATTGTTGTCTTATCTTTACCCGAGTATCTGACAGAACATAGATTGTTGTCTTATCTATACACGAGTATCTGACAGAACATAGATTGTTGTCTTATCTATACACGAGTATCTGACAGAACAGAGATTGTTGTCTTATCTACACCCGAGTATATGACAGAACAGAGATTGTTGTCTTATCTACACCCGAGTATCTGACAGAACAGAGATTGTTGTCTTATCTATACCCGAGTATATGACAGAACATAGACTGTTGTCTTGTCTATACACGAGTATCTGACAGAACATAGACTGGTGTTTTATCTATACACGAGTATCTGACAGAACATAGACTGTTGTCTTATCTATACACGAGTATCTGACAGAACATAGATTGTTGTCTTATCTATACACGAGTATCTGACAGAACAGAGATTGTTGTCTTATCTATACCCGAGTATATGACAGAACAGAGATTGTTGTCTTATCTATACCCGAGTATCTGACAGAACAGAGATTGGTATCTTATCTATACCCGAGTATATGACAGAACAGAGATTGTTGTCTTATCTACACCCGAGTATCTGACAGAACAGAGATTGTTGTCTTATCTACACCCGAGTATATGACAGAACAGAGATTGGTGTCTTATCTATACCCGAGTACCCGACAGAACAGAGATTGTTGTCTTATCTATACCCGAGTATATGACAGAACAGAGATTGTTGTCTTGTCTATACCCGAGTACCCGACAGAACAGAGATTGTTGTCTTATCTTTACCCGAGTATCTGACAGAACATACATTGTTGTCTTATCTATACACGAGTATCTGACCGAACATAGATTGTTGTCTTATCTATACACGAGTATCTGACAGAACAGAGATTGTTGTCTTATCTATACCCGAGTACCCGACAGAACAGAGATTGTTGTCTTATCTACACCCGAGTATATGACAGAACAGAGATTGTTGTCTTATCTACACCCGAGTATCTGACAGAACAGAGATTGTTGTCTTATCTATACCCGAGTATATGACAGAACAGAGATTGTTGTCTTATCTATACCCGAGAATATGACAGAACAGAGTTTATTGTCTTATCTATACCCGAGTATATGACAGAACAGAGATTGTTGTCTTATCTATACCCGAGTATCTGACAGAACAGAGATTGTTGTCTTATCTATACCCGAGTACCCGACAGAACAGAGATTGTTGTCTTATCTATACCCGAGTATATGACAGAACAGAGATTGTTGTCTTATCTATACCCGAGTACCCGACAGAACAGAGATTGTTGTCTTATCTATACCCGAGTATCTGACAGAACAGAGATTGTTGTCTTATCTCTACCCGAGTATATGACAGAACAGAGATTGTTGTCTTATCTATACCCGAGTATAAGACAGAACAGAGATTGTTGTCTTATCTATACCCGAGTATAAGACAGAACAGAGATTGTTGTCTTATCTATACCCGAGTATATGACAGAACAGAGATTGTTGTCTTATCTATACCCGAGTATATGACAGAACAGAGATTGTTGTCTTATCTATACCCGAGTATCTGACAGAACATAGATTGTTGTCTTATCTATACCCGAGTACCCGACAGAACAGAGATTGTTGTCTTATCTATACCCGAGTATATGACAGAACAGAGATTGTTGTCTTATCTATACCTGAGTATCTGACAGAACAGAGATTGTTGTCTTATCTATACCCGAGTATATGACAGAACAGAGATTGTTGTCTTATCTATACCCGAGTACCCGACAGAACAGAGATTGTTGTCTTATCTACACCCGAGTATCTGACAGAACAGAGATTGGTGTCTTATCTATACCCGAGTATCTGACAGAACAGAGATTGTTGTCTTATCTATACCCGAGTATCCGACAGAATAGAGATTGTTGTCTTATCTATACACGAGTATCTGACAGAACAGAGATTGTTGTCTTATCTATACACGAGTATCTGACAGAACATAGATTGTTGTCTTATCTATACACGAGTATATGACAGAACAGAGATTGTTGTCTTATCTATACCCGAGTATATGACAGAACAGAGATTGTTGTCTTATCTACACCCGAGTATATGTCAGAACAGAGATTGTTGTCTTATCTATACCCGAGTATATGACAGAACAGAGATTGTTGTCTTATCTATACCCGAGTATATGACAGAACAGAGATTGTTGTCTTATCTACACCCGAGTACCCGACAGAACAGAGATTGTTGTCTTATCTATACCCGAGTATCTGACAGAACAGAGATTGTTGTCTTATCTATACACGAGTATCTGACAGAACATAGATTGTTGCCTTATCTATACACGAGTATCTGACAGAACATAGATTGTTGTCTTATCTATACACGAGTATCTGACAGAACAGAGATTGTTGTCTTATCTATACCCGAGTACCCGACAGAACAGAGATTGTTGTCTTATCTTTACCCGAGTATCTGACAGAACATAGATTGTTGTCTTATCTATACACGAGTATCTGACAGAACATAGATTGTTGTCTTATCTATACACGAGTATCTGACAGAACAGAGATTGTTGTCTTATCTACACCCGAGTATATGACAGAACAGAGATTGTTGTCTTATCTACACCCGAGTATCTGACAGAACAGAGATTGTTGTCTTATCTATACCCGAGTATATGACAGAACATAGACTGTTGTCTTGTCTATACACGAGTATCTGACAGAACATAGACTGGTGTTTTATCTATACACGAGTATCTGACAGAACATAGACTGTTGTCTTATCTATACACGAGTATCTGACAGAACATAGATTGTTGTCTTATCTATACACGAGTATCTGACAGAACAGAGATTGTTGTCTTATCTATACCCGAGTATATGACAGAACAGAGATTGTTGTCTTATCTATACCCGAGTATCTGACAGAACAGAGATTGGTATCTTATCTATACCCGAGTATATGACAGAACAGAGATTGTTGTCTTATCTACACCCGAGTATCTGACAGAACAGAGATTGTTGTCTTATGTATACCCGAGTATATGACAGAACAGAGATTGGTGTCTTATCTATACCCGAGTACCCGACAGAACAGAGATTGTTGTCTTATCTATACCCGAGTATATGACAGAACAGAGATTGTTGTCTTGTCTATACCCGAGTACCCGACAGAACAGAGATTGTTGTCTTATCTTTACCCGAGTATCTGACAGAACATACATTGTTGTCTTATCTATACACGAGTATCTGACAGAACATAGATTGTTGTCTTATCTATACACGAGTATCTGACAGAACAGAGATTGTTGTCTTATCTATACCCGAGTACCCGACAGAACAGAGATTGTTGTCTTATCTACACCCGAGTATATGACAGAACAGAGATTGTTGTCTTATCTACACCCGAGTATCTGACAGAACAGAGATTGTTGTCTTATCTATACCCGAGTATATGACAGAACATAGACTGTTGTCTTGTCTATACACGAGTATCTGACAGAACATAGACTGGTGTCTTATCTATACACGAGTATCTGACAGAACATAGACTGTTGTCTTATCTATACACGAGTATCTGACAGAACATAGATTGTTGTCTTATCTATACACGAGTATCTGACAGAACAGAGATTGTTGTCTTATCTATACCCGAGTATATGACAGAACAGAGATTGTTGTCTTATCTATACCCGAGTATCTGACAGAACAGAGATTGGTATCTTATCTATACCCGAGTATATGACAGAACAGAGATTGTTGTCTTATCTACACCCGAGTATCTGACAGAACAGAGATTGTTGTCTTATCTATACCCGAGTATATGACAGAACAGAGATTGGTGTCTTATCTATACCCGAGTACCCGACAGAACAGAGATTGTTGTCTTATCTATACCCGAGTATATGACAGAACAGAGATTGTTGTCTTGTCTATACCCGAGTACCCGACAGAACAGATATTGTTGTCTTATCTATACCCGAGTATATGACAGAACAGAGATTGTTGTCTTATCTATACCCGAGTATCTGACAGAACAGAGATTGTTGTCTTGTCTATACCCGAGTATATGACAGAACATAGATTGTTGTCTTATCTATACCCGAGTACCCGACAGAACAGAGATTGTTGTCTTATCTATACCCGAGTATCTGACAGAACAGAGATTGTTCTCTTATCTATACCCGAGTATATGACAGAACAGAGATTGTTGTCTTATCTATACCCGAGAATATGACAGAACAGAGTTTATTGTCTTATCTATACCCGAGTATATGACAGAACAGAGATTGTTGTCTTATCTATACCCGAGTATCTGACAGAACAGAGATTGTTGTCTTATCTATACCCGAGTACCCGACAGAACAGAGATTGTTGTCTTATCTATACCCGAGTATATGACAGAACAGAGATTGTTGTCTTATCTATACCCGAGTACCCGACAGAACAGAGATTGTTGTCTTATCTATACCCGAGTATCTGACAGAACAGAGATTGTTGTCTTATCTCTACCCGAGTATATGACAGAACAGAGATTGTTGTCTTATCTATACCCGAGTATAAGACAGAACAGAGATTGTTGTCTTATCTATACCCGAGTATAAGACAGAACAGAGATTGTTGTCTTATCTATACCCGAGTATATGACAGAACAGAGATTGTTGTCTTATCTATACCCGAGTATATGACAGAACAGAGATTGTTGTCTTATCTATACCCGAGTATCTGACAGAACATAGATTGTTGTCTTATCTATACCCGAGTACCCGACAGAACAGAGATTGTTGTCTTATCTATACCCGAGTATATGACAGAACAGAGATTGTTGTCTTATCTATACCTGAGTATCTGACAGAACAGAGATTGTTGTCTTATCTATACCCGAGTATATGACAGAACAGAGATTGTTGTCTTATCTATACCCGAGTACCCGACAGAACAGAGATTGTTGTCTTATCTACACCCGAGTATCTGACAGAACAGAGATTGGTGTCTTATCTATACCCGAGTATCTGACAGAACAGAGATTGTTGTCTTATCTATACCCGAGTATCCGACAGAATAGAGATTGTTGTCTTATCTATACACGAGTATCTGACAGAACAGAGATTGTTGTCTTATCTATACACGAGTATCTGACAGAACATAGATTGTTGTCTTATCTATACACGAGTATATGACAGAACAGAGATTGTTGTCTTATCTATACCCGAGTATATGACAGAACAGAGATTGTTGTCTTATCTATACACGAGTATCTGACAGAACATAGATTGTTGTCTTATCTATACACGAGTATCTGACAGAACAGAGATTGTTGTCTTATCTATACCCGAGTACCCGACAGAACAGAGATTGTTGTCTTATCTACACCCGAGTATATGACAGAACAGAGATTGTTGTCTTATCTACACCCGAGTATATGACAGAACAGAGATTGTTGTCTTATCTATACCTGAGTATCTGACAGAACAGAGATTGTTGTCTTATCTATACCCGAGTATATGACAGAACAGAGATTGTTGTCTTATCTATACCCGAGTACCCGACAGAACAGAGATTGTTGTCTTATCTACACCCGAGTATCTGACAGAACAGAGATTGGTGTCTTATCTATACCCGAGTATCTGACAGAACAGAGATTGTTGTCTTATCTATACCCGAGTATCCGACAGAATAGAGATTGTTGTCTTATCTATACACGAGTATCTGACAGAACAGAGATTGTTGTCTTATCTATACACGAGTATCTGACAGAACATAGATTGTTGTCTTATCTATACACGAGTATATGACAGAACAGAGATTGTTGTCTTATCTATACCCGAGTATATGACAGAACAGAGATTGTTGTCTTATCTACACCCGAGTATATGTCAGAACAGAGATTGTTGTCTTATCTATACCCGAGTATATGACAGAACAGAGATTGTTGTCTTATCTATACCCGAGTATATGACAGAACAGAGATTGTTGTCTTATCTACACCCGAGTACCCGACAGAACAGAGATTGTTGTCTTATCTATACCCGAGTATCTGACAGAACAGAGATTGTTGTCTTATCTATACACGAGTATCTGACAGAACATAGATTGTTGCCTTATCTATACACGAGTATCTGACAGAACATAGATTGTTGTCTTATCTATACACGAGTATCTGACAGAACAGAGATTGTTGTCTTATCTATACCCGAGTACCCGACAGAACAGAGATTGTTGTCTTATCTTTACCCGAGTATCTGACAGAACATAGATTGTTGTCTTATCTATACACGAGTATCTGACAGAACATAGATTGTTGTCTTATCTATACACGAGTATCTGACAGAACAGAGATTGTTGTCTTATCTACACCCGAGTATATGACAGAACAGAGATTGTTGTCTTATCTACACCCGAGTATCTGACAGAACAGAGATTGTTGTCTTATCTATACCCGAGTATATGACAGAACATAGACTGTTGTCTTGTCTATACACGAGTATCTGACAGAACATAGACTGGTGTTTTATCTATACACGAGTATCTGACAGAACATAGACTGTTGTCTTATCTATACACGAGTATCTGACAGAACATAGATTGTTGTCTTATCTATACACGAGTATCTGACAGAACAGAGATTGTTGTCTTATCTATACCCGAGTATATGACAGAACAGAGATTGTTGTCTTATCTATACCCGAGTATCTGACAGAACAGAGATTGGTATCTTATCTATACCCGAGTATATGACAGAACAGAGATTGTTGTCTTATCTACACCCGAGTATCTGACAGAACAGAGATTGTTGTCTTATCTACACCCGAGTATATGACAGAACAGAGATTGGTGTCTTATCTATACCCGAGTACCCGACAGAACAGAGATTGTTGTCTTATCTATACCCGAGTATATGACAGAACAGAGATTGTTGTCTTGTCTATACCCGAGTACCCGACAGAACAGAGATTGTTGTCTTATCTTTACCCGAGTATCTGACAGAACATACATTGTTGTCTTATCTATACACGAGTATCTGACCGAACATAGATTGTTGTCTTATCTATACACGAGTATCTGACAGAACAGAGATTGTTGTCTTATCTATACCCGAGTACCCGACAGAACAGAGATTGTTGTCTTATCTACACCCGAGTATATGACAGAACAGAGATTGTTGTCTTATCTACACCCGAGTATCTGACAGAACAGAGATTGTTGTCTTATCTATACCCGAGTATATGACAGAACAGAGATTGTTGTCTTATCTATACCCGAGAATATGACAGAACAGAGTTTATTGTCTTATCTATACCCGAGTATATGACAGAACAGAGATTGTTGTCTTATCTATACCCGAGTATCTGACAGAACAGAGATTGTTGTCTTATCTATACCCGAGTACCCGACAGAACAGAGATTGTTGTCTTATCTATACCCGAGTATATGACAGAACAGAGATTGTTGTCTTATCTATACCCGAGTACCCGACAGAACAGAGATTGTTGTCTTATCTATACCCGAGTATCTGACAGAACAGAGATTGTTGTCTTATCTCTACCCGAGTATATGACAGAACAGAGATTGTTGTCTTATCTATACCCGAGTATAAGACAGAACAGAGATTGTTGTCTTATCTATACCCGAGTATAAGACAGAACAGAGATTGTTGTCTTATCTATACCCGAGTATATGACAGAACAGAGATTGTTGTCTTATCTATACCCGAGTATATGACAGAACAGAGATTGTTGTCTTATCTATACCCGAGTATCTGACAGAACATAGATTGTTGTCTTATCTATACCCGAGTACCCGACAGAACAGAGATTGTTGTCTTATCTATACCCGAGTATATGACAGAACAGAGATTGTTGTCTTATCTATACCTGAGTATCTGACAGAACAGAGATTGTTGTCTTATCTATACCCGAGTATATGACAGAACAGAGATTGTTGTCTTATCTATACCCGAGTACCCGACAGAACAGAGATTGTTGTCTTATCTACACCCGAGTATCTGACAGAACAGAGATTGGTGTCTTATCTATACCCGAGTATCTGACAGAACAGAGATTGTTGTCTTATCTATACCCGAGTATCCGACAGAATAGAGATTGTTGTCTTATCTATACACGAGTATCTGACAGAACAGAGATTGTTGTCTTATCTATACACGAGTATCTGACAGAACATAGATTGTTGTCTTATCTATACACGAGTATATGACAGAACAGAGATTGTTGTCTTATCTATACCCGAGTATATGACAGAACAGAGATTGTTGTCTTATCTACACCCGAGTATATGTCAGAACAGAGATTGTTGTCTTATCTATACCCGAGTATATGACAGAACAGAGATTGTTGTCTTATCTATACCCGAGTATATGACAGAACAGAGATTGTTGTCTTATCTACACCCGAGTACCCGACAGAACAGAGATTGTTGTCTTATCTATACCCGAGTATCTGACAGAACAGAGATTGTTGTCTTATCTATACACGAGTATCTGACAGAACATAGATTGTTGCCTTATCTATACACGAGTATCTGACAGAACATAGATTGTTGTCTTATCTATACACGAGTATCTGACAGAACAGAGATTGTTGTCTTATCTATACCCGAGTACCCGACAGAACAGAGATTGTTGTCTTATCTTTACCCGAGTATCTGACAGAACATAGATTGTTGTCTTATCTATACACGAGTATCTGACAGAACATAGATTGTTGTCTTATCTATACACGAGTATCTGACAGAACAGAGATTGTTGTCTTATCTACACCCGAGTATATGACAGAACAGAGATTGTTGTCTTATCTACACCCGAGTATCTGACAGAACAGAGATTGTTGTCTTATCTATACCCGAGTATATGACAGAACATAGACTGTTGTCTTGTCTATACACGAGTATCTGACAGAACATAGACTGGTGTTTTATCTATACACGAGTATCTGACAGAACATAGACTGTTGTCTTATCTATACACGAGTATCTGACAGAACATAGATTGTTGTCTTATCTATACACGAGTATCTGACAGAACAGAGATTGTTGTCTTATCTATACCCGAGTATATGACAGAACAGAGATTGTTGTCTTATCTATACCCGAGTATCTGACAGAACAGAGATTGGTATCTTATCTATACCCGAGTATATGACAGAACAGAGATTGTTGTCTTATCTACACCCGAGTATCTGACAGAACAGAGATTGTTGTCTTATCTATACCCGAGTATATGACAGAACAGAGATTGGTGTCTTATCTATACCCGAGTACCCGACAGAACAGAGATTGTTGTCTTATCTATACCCGAGTATATGACAGAACAGAGATTGTTGTCTTGTCTATACCCGAGTACCCGACAGAACAGAGATTGTTGTCTTATCTTTACCCGAGTATCTGACAGAACATACATTGTTGTCTTATCTATACACGAGTATCTGACAGAACATAGATTGTTGTCTTATCTATACACGAGTATCTGACAGAACAGAGATTGTTGTCTTATCTATACCCGAGTACCCGACAGAACAGAGATTGTTGTCTTATCTACACCCGAGTATATGACAGAACAGAGATTGTTGTCTTATCTACACCCGAGTATCTGACAGAACAGAGATTGTTGTCTTATCTATACCCGAGTATATGACAGAACATAGACTGTTGTCTTGTCTATACACGAGTATCTGACAGAACATAGACTGGTGTCTTATCTATACACGAGTATCTGACAGAACATAGACTGTTGTCTTATCTATACACGAGTATCTGACAGAACATAGATTGTTGTCTTATCTATACACGAGTATCTGACAGAACAGAGATTGTTGTCTTATCTATACCCGAGTATATGACAGAACAGAGATTGTTGTCTTATCTATACCCGAGTATCTGACAGAACAGAGATTGGTATCTTATCTATACCCGAGTATATGACAGAACAGAGATTGTTGTCTTATCTACACCCGAGTATCTGACAGAACAGAGATTGTTGTCTTATCTATACCCGAGTATATGACAGAACAGAGATTGGTGTCTTATCTATACCCGAGTACCCGACAGAACAGAGATTGTTGTCTTATCTATACCCGAGTATATGACAGAACAGAGATTGTTGTCTTGTCTATACCCGAGTACCCGACAGAACAGATATTGTTGTCTTATCTATACCCGAGTATATGACAGAACAGAGATTGTTGTCTTATCTATACCCGAGTATCTGACAGAACAGAGATTGTTGTCTTGTCTATACCCGAGTATATGACAGAACATAGATTGTTGTCTTATCTATACCCGAGTACCCGACAGAACAGAGATTGTTGTCTTATCTATACCCGAGTATCTGACAGAACAGAGATTGTTGTCTTATCTATACCCGAGTATATGACAGAACAGAGATTGTTGTCTTATCTATACCCGAGTATCTGACAGAACAGAGATTGTTGTCTTATCTATACCCGAGTACCCGACAGAACAGAGATTGTTGTCTTATCTATACCCGAGTATATGACAGAACAGAGATTGTTGTCTTATCTATACCCGAGTACCCGACAGAACAGAGATTGTTGTCTTATCTATACCCGAGTACCCGACAGAACAGAGATTGTTGTCTTATCTATACCCGAGTATATGACAGAACAGAGATTGTTGTCTTATCTATACCCGAGTACCCGACAGAACAGAGATTGTTGTCTTATCTATACCCGAGTATCTGACAGAACAGAGATTGTTGTCTTATCTCTACCCGAGTATATGACAGAACAGAGATTGTTGTCTTATCTATACCCGAGTATAAGACAGAACAGAGATTGTTGTCTTATCTATACCCGAGTATAAGACAGAACAGAGATTGTTGTCTTATCTATACCCGAGTATATGACAGAACAGAGATTGTTGTCTTATCTATACCCGAGTATATGACAGAACAGAGATTGTTGTCTTATCTATACCCGAGTATCTGACAGAACATAGATTGTTGTCTTATCTATACCCGAGTACCCGACAGAACAGAGATTGTTGTCTTATCTATACCCGAGTATATGACAGAACAGAGATTGTTGTCTTATCTATACCTGAGTATCTGACAGAACAGAGATTGTTGTCTTATCTATACCCGAGTATATGACAGAACAGAGATTGTTGTCTTATCTATACCCGAGTACCCGACAGAACAGAGATTGTTGTCTTATCTACACCCGAGTATCTGACAGAACAGAGATTGGTGTCTTATCTATACCCGAGTATCTGACAGAACAGAGATTGTTGTCTTATCTATACCCGAGTATCCGACAGAATAGAGATTGTTGTCTTATCTATACACGAGTATCTGACAGAACAGAGATTGTTGTCTTATCTATACACGAGTATCTGACAGAACATAGATTGTTGTCTTATCTATACACGAGTATATGACAGAACAGAGATTGTTGTCTTATCTATACCCGAGTATATGACAGAACAGAGATTGTTGTCTTATCTATACACGAGTATCTGACAGAACATAGATTGTTGTCTTATCTATACACGAGTATCTGACAGAACAGAGATTGTTGTCTTATCTATACCCGAGTACCCGACAGAACAGAGATTGTTGTCTTATCTACACCCGAGTATATGACAGAACAGAGATTGTTGTCTTATCTACACCCGAGTATCTGACAGAACAGAGATTGTTGTCTTATCTATACCCGAGTATATGACAGAACATAGACTGTTGTCTTGTCTATACACGAGTATCTGACAGAACATAGACTGGTGTTTTATCTATACACGAGTATCTGACAGAACATAGACTGTTGTCTTATCTATACACGAGTATCTGACAGAACATAGATTGTTGTCTTATCTATACACGAGTATCTGACAGAACAGAGATTGTTGTCTTATCTATACCCGAGTATATGACAGAACAGAGATTGGTGTCTTATCTATACCCGAGTACCCGACAGAACAGAGATTGTTGTCTTATCTATACCCGAGTATATGACAGAACAGAGATTGTTGTCTTGTCTATACCCGAGTACCCGACAGAACAGATATTGTTGTCTTATCTATACCCGAGTATATGACAGAACAGAGATTGTTGTCTTATCTATACCCGAGTATCTGACAGAACAGAGATTGTTGTCTTGTCTATACCCGAGTATATGACAGAACATAGATTGTTGTCTTATCTATACCCGAGTACCCGACAGAACAGAGATTGTTGTCTTATCTATACCCGAGTATCTGACAGAACAGAGATTGTTGTCTTATCTATACCCGAGTATATGACAGAACAGAGATTGTTGTCTTATCTATACCCGAGAATATGACAGAACAGAGTTTATTGTCTTATCTATACCCGAGTATATGACAGAACAGAGATTGTTGTCTTATCTATACCCGAGTATCTGACAGAACAGAGATTGTTGTCTTATCTATACCCGAGTACCCGACAGAACAGAGATTGTTGTCTTATCTATACCCGAGTATATGACAGAACAGAGATTGTTGTCTTATCTATACCCGAGTACCCGACAGAACAGAGATTGGTGTCTTATCTATACCCGAGTATATGACAGAACAGAGATTGTTGTCTTATCTATACCCGAGTATAAGACAGAACAGAGATTGTTGTCTTATCTATACCCGAGTATATGACAGAACAGAGATTGTTGTCTTATCTATACCCGAGTACCCGACAGAACAGAGATTGTTGTCTTATCTATACCCGAGTATCTGACAGAACAGAGATTGTTGTCTTATCTCTACCCGAGTATATGACAGAACAGAGATTGTTGTCTTATCTATACCCGAGTATAAGACAGAACAGAGATTGTTGTCTTATCTATACCCGAGTATAAGACAGAACAGAGATTGTTGTCTTATCTATACCCGAGTATATGACAGAACAGAGATTGTTGTCTTATCTATACCCGAGTATATGACAGAACAGAGATTGTTGTCTTATCTACACCCGAGTATCTGACAGAACATAGATTGTTGTCTTATCTATACCCGAGTACCCGACAGAACAGAGATTGTTGTCTTATCTATACCCGAGTATATGACAGAACAGAGATTGTTGTCTTATCTATACCCGAGTATCTGACAGAACAGAGATTGTTGTCTTATCTATACCCGAGTATATGACAGAACAGAGATTGTTGTCTTATCTATACCCGAGTACCCGACAGAACAGAGATTGTTGTCTTATCTATACCCGAGTATCTGACAGAACAGAGATTGGTGTCTTATCTACACCCGAGTATCTGACAGAACAGAGATTGTTGTCTTATCTATACCCGAGTATCCGACAGAACAGAGATTGTTGTCTTATCTATACACGAGTATCTGACAGAACATAGATTGTTGTCTTATCTATACACGAGTATCTGACAGAACAGAGATTGTTGTCTTATCTATACCCGAGTATCTGACAGAACAGAGATTGGTGTCTTATCTATACCCGAGTATATGACAGAACAGAGATTCGTGTCTTATCTATACCCGAGTATATGACAGAACAGAGATTGTTGTCTTATCTACACCCGAGTATCTGACAGAACATAGATTGTTGTCTTATCTATACCCGAGTATATGACAGAACAGAGATTGTTGTCTTATCTATACCCGAGTATATGACAGAACAGAGATTGTTGTCTTATCTATACCCGAGTATCTGACAGAACAGAGATTGTTGTCTTATCTCTACCCGAGTATATGACAGAACAGAGATTGTTGTCTTATCTATACCCGAGTATAAGACAGAACAGAGATTGTTGTCTTATCTATACCCGAGTATAAGACAGAACAGAGATTGTTGTCTTATCTATACCCGAGTATATGACAGAACAGAGATTGTTGTCTTATCTATACCCGAGTATATGACAGAACAGAGATTGTTGTCTTATCTACACCCGAGTATCTGACAGAACATAGATTGTTGTCTTATCTATACCCGAGTACCCGACAGAACAGAGATTGTTGTCTTATCTCTACCCGAGTATATGACAGAACAGAGAATGTTGTCTTATCTATACCCGAGTATCTGACAGAACAGAGATTGTTGTCTTATCTATACCCGAGTATATGACAGAACAGAGATTGTTGTCTTATCTATACCCGAGTACCCGACAGAACAGAGATTGTTGTCTTATCTACACCCGAGTATCTGACAGAACAGAGATTGGTGTCTTATCTATACCCGAGTATCTGACAGAACAGAGATTGTTGTCTTATCTATACCCGAGTATCCGACAGAACAGAGATTGTTGTCTTATCTATACACGAGTATCTGACAGAACAGAGATTGTTGTCTTATCTATACCCGAGTACCCGACAGAACAGAGATTGTTGTCTTATCTACACCCGAGTATATGACAGAACAGAGATTGTTGTCTTATCTATACACGAGTATCTGACAGAACAGAGATTGTTGTCTTATCTATACCCGAGTATATGACAGAACATAGACTGTTGTCTTGTCTATACACGAGTATCTGACAGAACATAGACTGGTGTCTTATCTATACCCGAGTATATGACAGAACATAGACTGTTGTCTTATCTATACCCGAGTATCTGACAGAACAGAGATTGTTGTCTTATCTATACCCGAGTATCTGACAGAACAGAGATTGTTGTCTTATCTATACCCGAGTATATGACAGAACAGAGATTGTTGTCTTATCTATACCCGAGTATCTGACAGAACAGAGATTGGTGTCTTATCTATACCCGAGTATATGACAGAACAGAGATTGTTGTCTTATCTACACCCGAGTATCTGACAGAACAGAGATTGTTGTCTTATCTATACCCGAGTATATGACAGAACAGAGATTGGTGTCTTATCTATACCCGAGTACCCGACAGAACAGAGATTGTTGTCTTATCTATACCCGAGTATATGACAGAACAGAGATTGTTGTCTTGTCTATACCCGAGTACCCGACAGAACAGATATTGTTGTCTTATCTATACCCGAGTATATGACAGAACAGAGATTGTTGTCTTATCTATACCCGAGTATCTGACAGAACAGAGATTGTTGTCTTGTCTATACCCGAGTATATGACAGAACATAGATTGTTGTCTTATCTATACCCGAGTACCCGACAGAACAGAGATTGTTGTCTTATCTATACCCGAGTATCTGACAGAACAGAGATTGTTGTCTTATCTATACCCGAGTATATGACAGAACAGAGATTGTTGTCTTATCTATACCCGAGAATATGACAGAACAGAGTTTATTGTCTTATCTATACCCGAGTATATGACAGAACAGAGATTGTTGTCTTATCTATTGTTGTCTTATCTATACCCGAGTATCTGTCTTATCTACACCCGAGTATCTGTTCTGTAGAGATTGTTGTCTTATCTATACCCGAGTACCCGACAGAACAGAGATTGTTGTCTTATCTATACCCGAGTATCTGACAGAACAGAGATTGGTGTCTTATCTATACCCGAGTATATGACAGAACAGAGATTCGTGTCTTATCTATACCCGAGTTTATGACAGAACAGAGATTGTTGTCTTATCTATACCCGAGTATAAGACAGAACAGAGATTGTTGTCTTATCTATACCCGAGTATATGACAGAACAGAGATTGTTGTCTTATCTATACCCGAGTACCCGACAGAACAGAGATTGTTGTCTTATCTATACCCGAGTATCTGACAGAACAGAGATTGTTGTCTTATCTCTACCCGAGTATATGACAGAACAGAGATTGTTGTCTTATCTATACCCGAGTATAAGACAGAACAGAGATTGTTGTCTTATCTATACCCGAGTATAAGACAGAACAGAGATTGTTGTCTTATCTATACCCGAGTATATGACAGAACAGAGATTGTTGTCTTATCTATACCCGAGTATATGACAGAACAGAGATTGTTGTCTTATCTACACCCGAGTATCTGACAGAACATAGATTGTTGTCTTATCTATACCCGAGTATCTGACAGAACAGAGATTGTTGTCTTATCTATACCCGAGTATATGACAGAACAGAGATTGTTGTCTTATCTATACCCGAGTATCTGACAGAACAGAGATTGTTGTCTTATCTATACCCGAGTATCTGACAGAACATAGATTGTTGTCTTATCTATACACGAGTATATGACAGAACAGAGATTGTTGTCTTATCTATACCCGAGTATATGACAGAACAGAGATTGTTGTCTTATCTACACCCGAGTGTATGACAGAACAGAGATTGTTGTCTTATCTATACCCGAGTATATGACAGAACAGAGATTGTTGTCTTATCTATACCCGAGTATATGACAGAACAGAGATTGTTGTCTTATCTACACCCGAGTACCCGACAGAACAGAGATTGTTGTCTTATCTATACCCGAGTATCTGACAGAACAGATATTGTTGTCTTATCTATACCCGAGTATATGACAGAACAGAGATTGGTGTCTTATCTATACCCGAGTACCCGACAGAACAGAGATTGTTGTCTTATCTATACCCGAGTATATGACAGAACAGAGATTGTTGTCTTGTCTATACCCGAGTACCCGACAGAACAGATATTGTTGTCTTATCTATACCCGAGTATATGACAGAACAGAGATTGTTGTCTTATCTATACCCGAGTATCTGACAGAACAGAGATTGTTGTCTTGTCTATACCCGAGTATATGACAGAACATAGATTGTTGTCTTATCTATACCCGAGTACCCGACAGAACAGAGATTGTTGTCTTATCTATACCCGAGTATCTGACAGAACAGAGATTGTTGTCTTATCTATACCCGAGTATATGACAGAACAGAGATTGTTGTCTTATCTATACCCGAGAATATGACAGAACAGAGTTTATTGTCTTATCTATACCCGAGTATATGACAGAACAGAGATTGTTGTCTTATTTATACCCGAGTATCTGACAGAACAGAGATTGTTGTCTTATCTATACCCGAGTACCCGACAGAACAGAGATTGTTGTCTTATCTATACCCGAGTATATGACAGAACAGAGATTGTTGTCTTATCTATACCCGAGTACCCGACAGAACAGAGATTGGTGTCTTATCTATACCCGAGTATATGACAGAACAGAGATTCGTGTCTTATCTATACCCGAGTATATGACAGAACAGAGATTGTTGTCTTATCTATACCCGAGTATAAGACAGAACAGAGATTGTTGTCTTATCTATACCCGAGTATATGACAGAACAGAGATTGTTGTCTTATCTATACCCGAGTACCCGACAGAACAGAGATTGTTGTCTTATCTATACCCGAGTATCTGACAGAACAGAGATTGTTGTCTTATCTCTACCCGAGTATATGACAGAACAGAGATTGTTGTCTTATCTATACCCGAGTATAAGACAGAACAGAGATTGTTGTCTTATCTATACCCGAGTATAAGACAGAACAGAGATTGTTGTCTTATCTATACCCGAGTATATGACAGAACAGAGATTGTTGTCTTATCTATACCCGAGTATATGACAGAACAGAGATTGTTGTCTTATCTACACCCGAGTATCTGACAGAACATAGATTGTTGTCTTATCTATACCCGAGTACCCGACAGAACAGAGATTGTTGTCTTATCTATACCCGAGTATATGACAGAACAGAGATTGTTGTCTTATCTATACCCGAGTATCTGACAGAACAGAGATTGTTGTCTTATCTATACCCGAGTATATGACAGAACAGAGATTGTTGTCTTATCTATACCCGAGTACCCGACAGAACAGAGATTGTTGTCTTATCTACACCCGAGTATCTGACAGAACAGAGATTGGTGTCTTATCTACACCCGAGTATCTGACAGAACAGAGATTGTTGTCTTATCTATACCCGAGTATCCGACAGAACAGAGATTGTTGTCTTATCTATACACGAGTATCTGACAGAACATAGATTGTTGTCTTATCTATACACGAGTATCTGACAGAACATAGATTGTTGTCTTATCTATACACGAGTATATGACATAACAGAGATTGTTGTCTTATCTATACCCAAGTATATGACAGAACAGAGATTGTTGTCTTATCTACACCCGAGTATATGACAGAACAGAGATTGGTGTCTTATCTATACCCGAGTATATGACAGAACAGAGATTCGTGTCTTATCTATACCCGAGTATATGACAGAACAGAGATTGTTGTCTTATCTACACCCGAGTACCCGACAGAACAGAGATTGTTGTCTTATCTATACCCGAGTATCTGACAGAACAGAGATTGTTGTCTTATCTATACCCGACTACCCGACAGAACAGAGATTGTTGTCTTATCTATACACGAGTATCTGACAGAACATAGATTGTTGTCTTATCTATACACGAGTATCTGACAGAACAGAGATTGTTGTCTTATCTATACCCGAGTACCCGACAGAACAGAGATTGTTGTCTTATCTATACCCGAGTATCTGACAGAACAGAGATTGGTGTCTTATCTATACCCGAGTATATGACAGAACAGAGATTCGTGTCTTATCTATACCCGAGTATATGACAGAACAGAGATTGTTGTCTTATCTACACCCGAGTATCTGACAGAACATAGATTGTTGTCTTATCTATACCCGAGTATATGACAGAACAGAGATTGTTGTCTTATCTATACCCGAGTATATGACAGAACAGAGATTGTTGTCTCATCTATACCCGAGTATCTGACAGAACAGAGATTGTTGTCTTATCTCTACCCGAGTATATGACAGAACAGAGATTGTTGTCTTATCTATACCCGAGTATAAGACAGAACAGAGATTGTTGTCTTATCTATACCCGAGTATAAGACAGAACAGAGATTGTTGTCTTATCTATACCCGAGTATATGACAGAACAGAGATTGTTGTCTTATCTATACCCGAGTATATGACAGAACAGAGATTGTTGTCTTATCTACACCCGAGTATCTGACAGAACATAGATTGTTGTCTTATCTATACCCGAGTACCCGACAGAACAGAGATTGTTGTCTTATCTCTACCCGAGTATATGACAGAACAGAGAATGTTGTCTTATCTATACCCGAGTATCTGACAGAACAGAGATTGTTGTCTTATCTATACCCGAGTATATGACAGAACAGAGATTGTTGTCTTATCTATACCCGAGTACCCGACAGAACAGAGATTGTTGTCTTATCTACACCCGAGTATCTGACAGAACAGAGATTGGTGTCTTATCTATACCCGAGTATCTGACAGAACAGAGATTGTTGTCTTATCTATACCCGAGTATCCGACAGAACAGAGATTGTTGTCTTATCTATACACGAGTATCTGACAGAACAGAGATTGTTGTCTTATCTATACCCGAGTACCCGACAGAACAGAGATTGTTGTCTTATCTACACCCGAGTATATGACAGAACAGAGATTGTTGTCTTATCTATACACGAGTATCTGACAGAACAGAGATTGTTGTCTTATCTATACCCGAGTATATGACAGAACATAGACTGTTGTCTTGTCTATACACGAGTATCTGACAGAACATAGACTGGTGTCTTATCTATACCCGAGTATATGACAGAACATAGACTGTTGTCTTATCTATACCCGAGTATCTGACAGAACAGAGATTGTTGTCTTATCTATACCCGAGTATCTGACAGAACAGAGATTGTTGTCTTATCTATACCCGAGTATATGACAGAACAGAGATTGTTGTCTTATCTATACCCGAGTATCTGACAGAACAGAGATTGGTGTCTTATCTATACCCGAGTATATGACAGAACAGAGATTGTTGTCTTATCTACACCCGAGTATCTGACAGAACAGAGATTGTTGTCTTATCTATACCCGAGTATATGACAGAACAGAGATTGGTGTCTTATCTATACCCGAGTACCCGACAGAACAGAGATTGTTGTCTTATCTATACCCGAGTATATGACAGAACAGAGATTGTTGTCTTGTCTATACCCGAGTACCCGACAGAACAGATATTGTTGTCTTATCTATACCCGAGTATATGACAGAACAGAGATTGTTGTCTTATCTATACCCGAGTATCTGACAGAACAGAGATTGTTGTCTTGTCTATACCCGAGTATATGACAGAACATAGATTGTTGTCTTATCTATACCCGAGTACCCGACAGAACAGAGATTGTTGTCTTATCTATACCAGAGTATCTGACAGAACAGAGATTGTTGTCTTATCTATACCCGAGTATATGACAGAACAGAGATTGTTGTCTTATCTATACCCGAGAATATGACAGAACAGAGTTTATTGTCTTATCTATACCCGAGTATATGACAGAACAGAGATTGTTGTCTTATCTATTGTTGTCTTATCTATACCCGAGTATCTGTCTTATCTACACCCGAGTATCTGTTCTGTAGAGATTGTTGTCTTATCTATACACGAGTATCTGACAGAACATAGATTGTTGTCTTATCTATACACGAGTATCTGACAGAACATAGATTGTTGTCTTATCTATACCCGAGTACCCGACAGAACAGAGATTGTTGTCTTATCTATACCCGAGTATCTGACAGAACAGAGATTGGTGTCTTATCTATACCCGAGTATATGACAGAACAGAGATTCGTGTCTTATCTATACCCGAGTATATGACAGAACAGAGATTGTTGTCTTATCTATACCCGAGTATAAGACAGAACAGAGATTGTTGTCTTATCTATACCCGAGTATATGACAGAACAGAGATTGTTGTCTTATCTATACCCGAGTACCCGACAGAACAGAGATTGTTGTCTTATCTATACCCGAGTATCTGACAGAACAGAGATTGTTGTCTTATCTCTACCCGAGTATATGACAGAACAGAGATTGTTGTCTTATCTATACCCGAGTATAAGACAGAACAGAGATTGTTGTCTTATCTATACCCGAGTATAAGACAGAACAGAGATTGTTGTCTTATCTATACCCGAATATATGACAGAACAGAGATTGTTGTCTTATCTATACCCGAGTATATGACAGAACAGAGATTGTTGTCTTATCTATACCCGAGTATATGACAGAACAGAGATTGTTGTCTTATCTACACCCGAGTACCCGACAGAACAGAGATTGTTGTCTTATCTATACCCGAGTATCTGACAGAACAGAGATTGTTGTCTTATCTATACACGGGTATCTGACAGAACATAGATTGTTGTCTTATCTATACACGAGTATCTGACAGAACAGAGATTGTTGTCTTATCTATACCCGAGTACCCGACAGAACAGAGATTGTTGTCTTATCTACACCCGAGTATATGACAGAACAGAGATTGTTGTCTTATCTACACCCGAGTATCTGACAGAACAGAGATTGTTGTCTTATCTATACCCGAGTATCTGACAGAACATAGATTGTTGTCTTATCTATACCCGAGTATCTGACAGAACATAGCTTGTTGTCTTATCTATACCCGAGTATATGACAGAACAGAGATTGTTGTCTTATCTATACACGAGTATCTGACAGAACAGAGATTGTTGTCTTATCTATACACGAGTATCTGACAGAACATAGATTGTTGTCTTATCTATACACGAGTATATGACAGAACAGAGATTGTTGTCTTATCTATACCCGAGAATATGACAGAACAGAGTTTATTGTCTTATCTATACCCGAGTATATGACAGAACAGAGATTGTTGTCTTATCTATTGTTGTCTTATCTATACCCGAGTATCTGTCTTATCTACACCCGAGTATCTGTTCTGTAGAGATTGTTGTCTTATCTATACACGAGTATCTGACAGAACATAGATTGTTGTCTTATCTATACACGAGTATCTGACAGAACATAGATTGTTGTCTTATCTATACCCGAGTACCCGACAGAACAGAGATTGTTGTCTTATCTATACCCGAGTATCTGACAGAACAGAGATTGGTGTCTTATCTATACCCGAGTATATGACAGAACAGAGATTCGTGTCTTATCTATACCCGAGTATATGACAGAACAGAGATTGTTGTCTTATCTATACCCGAGTATAAGACAGAACAGAGATTGTTGTCTTATCTATACCCGAGTATATGACAGAACAGAGATTGTTGTCTTATCTATACCCGAGTACCCGACAGAACAGAGATTGTTGTCTTATCTATACCCGAGTATCTGACAGAACAGAGATTGTTGTCTTATCTCTACCCGAGTATATGACAGAACAGAGATTGTTGTCTTATCTATACCCGAGTATAAGACAGAACAGAGATTGTTGTCTTATCTATACCCGAGTATAAGACAGAACAGAGATTGTTGTCTTATCTATACCCGAGTATATGACAGAACAGAGATTGTTGTCTTATCTATACCCGAGTATATGACAGAACAGAGATTGTTGTCTTATCTATACCCGAGTATATGACAGAACAGAGATTGTTGTCTTATCTACACCCGAGTACCCGACAGAACAGAGATTGTTGTCTTATCTATACCCGAGTATCTGACAGAACAGAGATTGTTGTCTTATCTATACACGAGTATCTGACAGAACATAGATTGTTGTCTTATCTATACACGAGTATCTGACAGAACAGAGATTGTTGTCTTATCTATACCCGAGTACCCGACAGAACAGAGATTGTTGTCTTATCTACACCCGAGTATATGACAGAACAGAGATTGTTGTCTTATCTACACCCGAGTATCTGACAGAACAGAGATTGTTGTCTTATCTATACCCGAGTATCTGACAGAACATAGATTGTTGTCTTATCTATACCCGAGTATCTGACAGAACATAGCTTGTTGTCTTATCTATACCCGAGTATATGACAGAACAGAGATTGTTGTCTTATCTATACACGAGTATCTGACAGAACAGAGATTGTTGTCTTATCTATACACGAGTATCTGACAGAACATAGATTGTTGTCTTATCTATACACGAGTATATGACAGAACAGAGATTGTTGTCTTATCTATACCCGAGTATATGACAGAACAGAGATTGTTGTCTTATCTACACCCGAGTATATGACAGAACAGAGATTGTTGTCTTATCTATACCCGAGTATATGACAGAACAGAGATTGTTGTCTTATCTATACCCGAGGATATGACAGAACAGAGATTGTTGTCTTATCTACACCCGAGTACCCGACAGAACAGAGATTGTTGTCTTATCTATACCCGAGTATCTGACAGAACAGAGATTGTTGTCTTATCTATACACGAGTATCTGACAGAACATAGATTGTTGTCTTATCTATACACGAGTATCTGACAGAACATAGATTGTTGTCTTATCTATACACGAGTATCTGACAGAACAGAGATTGTTGTCTTATCTATACCCGAGTACCCGACAGAACAGAGACTGTTGTCTTATCTATACCCGAGTATCTGACAGAACATAGATTGTTGTCTTATCTATACACGAGTATCTGACAGAACATAGATTGTTGTCTTATCTATACACGAGTATCTGACAGAACAGAGATTGTTGTCTTATCTATACCCGAGTACCCGACAGAACAGAGATTGTTGTCTTATCTACACCCGAGTATATGACAGAACAGAGATTGTTGTCTTATCTACACCCGAGTATCTGACAGAACAGAGATTGTTGTCTTATCTATACCCGAGTATCTGACAGAACATAGATTGTTGTCTTATCTATACCCGAGTATCTGACAGAACATAGATTGTTGTCTTATCTATACCCGAGTATATGACAGAACAGAGATTGTTGTCTTATCTATACACGAGTATCTGACAGAACAGAGATTGTTGTCTTATCTATACCCGAGTATCTGACAGAACATAGATTGTTGCCTTATCTATACACGAGTATCTGACAGAACATAGATTGTTGTCTTATCTATACACGAGTATCTGACAGAACATAGATTGTTGTCTTATCTATACACGAGTATCTGACAGAACAGAGATTGTTGTCTTATCTATACCCGAGTACCCGACAGAACAGAGATTGTTGTCTTATCTATACCCGAGTATATGACAGAACAGAGATTGTTGTCTTATCTATACCCGAGTATCTGACAGAACAGAGATTTTTGTCTTATCTATACCCAAGTATATGACAGAACAGAGATTGTTGTCTTATCTATACCCGAGTACCCGACAGAACAGAGATTGTTGTCTTATCTACACCCGAGTATATGACAGAACAGAGATTGTTGTCTTATCTACACCCGAGTATCTGACAGAACATAGACTGTTGTCTTATCTATACACGAGTATCTAACAGAACATAGACTGTTGTCTTATCTATACACGAGTATCTGACAGAACATAGATTGTTGTCTTATCTATACACGAGTATCTGACAGAACAGAGATTGTTGTCTTATCTATACCCGAGTATCTGACAGAACAGAGATTGTTGTCTTATCTATACCCGAGTATATGACAGAACATAGACTGTTGTCTTGTCTATACACGAGTATCTGACAGAACAGAGATTGTTGTCTTATCTATACCCGAGTATCTGACAGAACATAGATTGTTGTCTTATCTATACACGAGTATCTGACAGAACATAGATTGTTGTCTTATCTATACACGAGTATCTGACAGAACATAGATTGTTGTCTTATCTATACACGAGTATCTGACAGAACAGAGATTGTTGTCTTATCTATACCCGAGTACCCGACAGAACAGAGATTGTTGTCTTATCTATACCCGAGTATATGACAGAACAGAGATTGTTGTCTTATCTATACCCGAGTATCTGACAGAACAGTGATTTTTGTCTAATCTATACCCAAGTATATGACAGAACAGAGATTGTTGTCTTATCTATACCCGAGTACCCGACAGAACAGAGATTGTTGTCTTATCTACACCCGAGTATATGACAGAACATAGACTGTTGTCTTATCTATACACGAGTATCTGACAGAACATAGATTGTTGTCTTATCTATACACGAGTATCTGACAGAACAGAGATTGTTGTCTTATCTATACCCGAGTATCTGACAGAACAGAGATTGTTGTCTTATCTATACCCGAGTATATGACAGAACATAGACTGTTGTCTTGTCTATACACGAGTATCTGACAGAACAGAGATTGTTGTCTTATCTATACCCGAGTATCTGACAGAACATAGATTGTTGTCTTATCTATACACGAGTATCTGACAGAACATAGATTGTTGTCTTATCTATACACGAGTATCTGACAGAACATAGATTGTTGTCTTATCTATACACGAGTATCTGACAGAACAGAGATTGTTGTCTTATCTATACCCGAGTACCCGACAGAACAGAGATTGTTGTCTTATCTATACCCGAGTATATGACAGAACAGAGATTGTTGTCTTATCTATACCCGAGTATCTGACAGAACAGAGATTTTTGTCTAATCTATACCCAAGTATATGACAGAACAGAGATTGTTGTCTTATCTATACCCGAGTACCCGACAGAACAGAGATTGTTGTCTTATCTACACCCGAGTATATGACAGAACAGAGATTGTTGTCTTATCTACACCCGAGTATCTGGCAGAACATAGATTGTTGTCTTATCTATACCCGAGTATATGACAGAACATAGATTGTTGTCTTATCTACACCCGAGTATCTGACAGAACAGAGATTGTTGTCTTATCTATACCCGAGTATATGACAGAACATAGACTGTGTCTTGTCTATACACGAGTATCTGACAGAACATAGACTGGTGTCTTATCTATACACGAGTATCTGACAGAACATAGACTGTTGTCTTATCTATACACGAATATCTGACAGAACATAGACTGTTGTCGTATCTATACACGAGTATCTGAGAGAACATAGATTGTTGTCTTATCTATACACGAGTATCTGACAGAACAGAGATTGTTGTCTTATCTATACCCGAGTATCTGACAGAACAGAGATTGTTGTCTTATCTATACCCGAGTATATGACAGAACATAGACTGTTGTCTTGTCTATACACGAGTATCTGACAGAACAGAGATTGTTGTCTTATCTATACCCGAGTATCTGACAGAACATAGATTGTTGTCTTATCTATACACGAGTATCTGACAGAATATAGATTGTTGTCTTATCTATACACGAGTATCTGACAGAACATAGATTGTTGTCTTATCTATACACGAGTATCTGACAGAACAGAGATTGTTGTCTTATCTATACCCGAGTACCCGACAGAACAGAGATTGTTGTCTTATCTATACCCGAGTATATGACAGAACAGAGATTGTTGTCTTATCTATACCCGAGTATCTGACAGAACAGAGATTTTTGTCTAATCTATACCCAAGTATATGACAGAACAGAGATTGTTGTCTTATCTATACCCGAGTACCCGACAGAACAGAGATTGTTGTCTTATCTACACCCGAGTATATGACAGAACAGAGATTGTTGTCTTATCTACACCCGAGTATCTGACAGAACATAGATTGTTGTCTTATCTATACCCGAGTATATGACAGAACATAGATTGTTGTCTTATCTACACCCGAGTATCTGACAGAACAGAGATTGTTGTCTTATCTATACCCGAGTATATGACAGAACATAGACTGTGTCTTGTCTATACACGAGTATCTGACAGAACATAGACTGGTGTCTTATCTATACACGAGTATCTGACAGAACATAGACTGTTGTCTTATCTATACACGAATATCTGACAGAACATAGACTGTTGTCTTATCTATACACGAGTATCTGACAGAACATAGATTGTTGTCTTATCTATACACGAGTATCTGACAGAACAGAGATTGTTGTCTTATCTATACCCGAGTATCTGACAGAACAGAGATTGTTGTCTTATCTATACCCGAGTATATGACAGAACATAGACTGTTGTCTTGTCTATACACGAGTATCTGACAGAACATAGACTGGTGTCTTATCTATACACGAGTATCTGACAGAACATAGACTGTTGTCTTATCTATACACGAGTATCTGACAGAACATAGACTGTTGTCTTATCTATACACGAGTATCTGACAGAACATAGATTGTTGTCTTATCTATACACTAGTATCTGACAGAACAGAGATTGTTGTCTTATCTATACCCGAGTATATGACAGAACAGAGATTGTTGTCTTATCTATACTTGAGTATCTGACAGAACAGAGATTGTTGTCTTATCTATACCCGAGTATCTGACAGAACAGAGATTGTTGTCTTATCTATACCCGAGTATATGACAGAACAGAGATTGTTGTCTTATCTATACCCGAGTATATGACAGAACAGAGATTGGTGTCTTATCTATACCCGAGTATATGACAGAACAGAGATTGGTGTCTTATCTATACCCGAGTATCTGACAGAACAGAGATTGTTGTCTTATCTATACCCGAGTATATGACAGAACAGAGATTGTTGTCTTATCTATACCCGAGTATATGACAGAAGAGAGATTGGTGTCTTATCTATACCCGAGTATATGACAGAACAGAGATTGTTGTCTTATCTATACCCGAGTATATGACAGAACAGAGATTGTTGTCTTATCTATACCCGAGTATCTGACAGAACAGAGATTGGTGTCTTATCTATACCCGAGTATATGACAGAACAGAGATTGTTGTCTTATCTACACCCGAGTATCTGACAGAACAGAGATTGTTGTCTTATCTATACCCGAGTATATGACAGAACAGAGATTGGTGTCTTATCTATACCCGAGTATATGACAGAACAGAGATTGTTGTCTTATCTACACCCGAGTATCTGACAGAACAGAGATTGTTGTCTTATCTATACCCGAGTACCCGACAGAACAGAGATTGTTGTCTTATCTATACCCGAGTATATGACAGAACAGAGATTGGTGTCTTATCTATACCCGAGTATCTGACAGAACAGAGATTGTTGTCTTATCTATACCCGAGTATATGACAGAACAGAGATTGTTGTCTTATCTATACCCGAGTACCCGGCAGAACAGAGATTGTTGTCTTATCTATACCCGAGTATATGACAGAACAGAGATTGGTGTCTTATCTATACCCGAGTATCTGACAGAACAGAGATTGTTGTCTTATCTATACCCGAGTATCTGACAGAACAGAGATTGTTGTCTTATCTATACCCGAGTACCCGACAGAACGGAGATTGTTGTCTTATCTATACCCGAGTATATGACAGAACAGAGATTGGTGTCTTATCTATACCCGAGTATCTGACAGAACAGAGATTGTTGTCTTATCTATACCTGAGTTCCCGACAGAACAGAGATTGTTGTCTTATCTATACCCGAGTATCTGACAGAACAGAGATTGTTGTTATGGAGCATCAGTGACCTTCACCTACCTGAAATAACAGAAGATGACAAGAGAGATAACTGTGGTGACGAGGGACACGCACAGTCCGACAATCTCCAGTGTCCTGGAGATGGCGATCATGTCCTTGATCATCTGTGGGGTCACAAAAACGTCACTCAGCATATAGTCAACTTGTTGGGTCACAAACACATCGCTCAGCATATAGTTAACTTGTTGTTAAATATAACCAGCATATAATACATATACAGTCAACTTCTGGTCAACTGTGGCCTACATATAATTAACATACAATACATTTACAGCGTGGTCAACATATAACAAGCATAAAGTGAACATGTACGCAACTTGTGGTCAACATATAACCGGTATGTAATACATATACAGTCAACTTCTGGTCAACTTGTGGTCAACATATAACCAGTATGTAATACATATAAGTCAACTTCTGGTTAACTTGTGGTCAACATATAACCAGTATGTAATACATATACAGTCAACTTCTGGTCAACTTGTGGTCAACATATAACCAGTATGTAATACATATACAGTCAACTTCTGGTCAACTTTTGGTCAATATATAACTAGCATAGAATAATATACAGTCAACTTCTGGTCAACTTGTGGTCAACATATAAACAGTATAACGCGAACGTAAGTTGATTTTCAGTTTCAGTCAACATGTGAACATTTGGTCAACTTCAACCTATTATCAACATAATGTGAACATATCGTCGGCTTGAGGTCAACATATAATCAACATAAAGTAAACATATGGTCAGCTAGCAGCCAACATATAGTCAGCTTGTGACAAGCACGTGATCTGTACAAGGTGTACATACAGCCAACATATAGTCAGCTTGTGACAAGGACGTAATCTGTACAAGATGTACATACAGCCAACATATAGTCAGCTTGTGACAAGGACGTGATCTGTACAAGATGTACATACAGCCAACATATAGTCAGATTGTGACAAGGACATGATCTGTACAAGATGTACATACAGTCAACATATAGTCAGATTGTGACAAGGACATGATCTGTACAAGATGTACATACAGTCAACATATAGTCAGATTGTGACAAGGACATGATCTGTACAAGATGTACATACAGTCAACATATAGTCAGCTTGTGACAAGGACATGATCTGTACAGGATGTACATACAGTCAACATATAGTCAGATTGTGACAAGGACGTGATCTGTACAAGATGTACATACAGTCAACATATAGTCAGATTGTGACAAGGACGTGATCTGTACAAGATGTACATACAGTCAACATATAGTCAGCTTGTGACAAGGACATGATCTGTACAAGATGTACATACAGTCAACATATAGTCAGATTGTGACAAGGGCGTGATCTATACAAGATGTACATACAGCCAACATATACTCAACCTCGACCCATAATCAACACAATGTTAACATATCATATGTATAACGTGAGTGTACAGTGCAGGTCCGCATGGCCGAATGGATAAGAACGGTGTTCTTAAACAACCAGTGTGCTGATATCGAGGTAAGCGGTATTCCCTATAAAGAACAATTGGACTACAATGTTGACCTGTCGTCCTTAACTTGGGGACGTTAATTACAAGAACCTCTGAAGTCGGAGTGGGTTCACCTGATGGCGAGGGACACTGTTAATAGGTAAAGCTAACCCACACGCAAAATTCAGTCCATCACTACTATAAATAGTGTGTATGGACTACGTTTGAGTTCAAAGCGAGCGAGAGCAAAAAAAAAGTGTACATTTGTGACTTAAAAGTCATAGGTTCTACATGATGGATGTACCGTCAATATTCCACGTATAATAGATAGCAGAGCTGAGAACACAATGCAGATGTCTGTTAGAGTTAGTTAGTCGACAGATCATCCTCACTGCACATCGAACTTAATTAGTTAGTCAACAGATCATCCTTATTGCACATCGAACCATTCAGTCCATAAGTGCTCGGTTAGTCAGTTAGTTAGTCGACAGAACATCCTCATTGCACATCGAACCATTCAGTCCATAAGTGCTCGGTTAGTCAGTTAGTTAGTCGACAGATCATCCTTATTGCACATCGAACCATTCAGTCCATAAGTGCTCGGTTAGTCAGTTAGTTATTCGACAGATCATCCTCATTGCACATCGAACCATTCAGTCCATACGCGCTCGGATCCCCTCCTCAGCAAATCCCGCAGCGTGTAGCGGCTAACGACGCCAGTTCTGTGTTGGTTTATCAATCTTCTTTGGCTTCCTGCGTAGTGTTCTTGTTTGGCCACACCTTTGTAACTTGCTGTTCTCGCATCCTGACCATGGTTGTAGATTCACAGTCATCACTTGGTTCTCGCTAAAGTCTTGCTTCTCGTAGAGCATTCAGAATATCAGCCTGGTTCATGGCTCATCAGCCCTCCACATTAGCCTTACCTGCAAGCCTGTCAGCCTGCTCAATTCATTGTACACCCGCATGCCCTGGCATGAAAATAAAACTAATCTTTGCCAGCCTTGACCGCCCCAGAGGTACCAACCATTGTCTTTTGACCCACCCCATCTCACTAAGGAAACATGTCCGAATGAATGTCTGTGTCTCGAGCCATGTTATTGCTTTACTTACTGTCATGACTTCCATAGTAAGACTAATTGTAGTCAAGGCAAAAGCACCAGATTCCTCCTTCACAAGTCTCCATCCAGCCTGAGCCGTAAAGGCCTATGAACTTCTCACTCATCGAACGATCAACCCATCTGTGTTAATGACAGCATCACCCTCTAAAGAATTCTTGAAGATCAATGTACTTCCGCCTCTACAGTAGCAGGATTTTCATGTCTGCATTTCCTGTCTAGTTGGATGCAAACTGAAAAGGACGTGTACAAATCTGTTGGCACTTGTACCCACTCCTCGCCAGGTTCTAAGTCCTCAAGTGAATACACCTGCTGAAGAATGTCTTCGGCTTGACCCTTCCACGACTTTCCTCGTTTTAACCTGCTGCCCTTCACCTTCCTAATTTCACTATGCAGTGGATGTTGTGTGTTTGCCTTAACTCGGAGGTAGGCACGTGCTCTGCAAACTTGTATTCTGTCTTCAATGGTTTGAAAATCAAGAAAGCAGCGCATCGCCCTGCATGCTGTATCTCTTGTGCAAAAAGAATAATACGCATATCTTATCCTTTCTATGCTTTCCATCTGCTTACGGCTGAGAGTCTTTATTCTCTTTATTGCCTTTATTCTCCCCAGTCCTCTGCCTTGGAAGTCAGAAATGCTCTTATTCTTGACTACACCTCTCATGCTTTTATGTAGTCACCATAACAATTTCAGTGACTTGTCTGTGCTTACTCTTTGACATACTTAGCCGACATGGATTATATACAGATAAATTATAGCCGACATGGACTTAACACAGAGAACTTATAGCCGACATGGACTAGACACAGAGAACTTATAGCCGACATGGACTATATACAGAGAACTTATAGCCGACATGGACTATATACAGAGAAATTATAGCCGACATGGACTATATACAGAGAACTTATAGCCGACATGGAGTAGACACAGAGAACTTATAGCCGACATGGACTAGACACAGAGAACTTATAGCCGACATGGACTATACACAGAGAACTTATAGCCGACATGGACTATATACAGAGAACTTATAGCCGACATGGACTATATACAGAGAACTTATAGCCGACATGGACTATATACAGAGAACTTATAGCCGACATGGACTATATACAGAGAACTTATAGACGACATGGACTTGACACAGAGAAATTATAGCCGACATGGACTAGACACAGAGAACTTATAGCCGACATGGACTATATACAGAGAACTTATAGCCGACATGGACTATAGACAGAGAACTTATAGCCGACATGGACTATATACAGAGAACTTATAGCCGACATGGACTAGACACAGAGAACTTATAGCCGACATGGACTATATACAGAGAACTTATAGCCGACATGGACTATACACAGAGAACTTATAGCCGACATGGACTATATACAGAGAACTTATAGCCGACATGGACTATATACAGAGAACTTATAGCCGACATGGACTAGACACAGAGAACTTATAGCCGACATGGACTAGACACAGAGAACTTATAGCCGACATGGACTAGACACAGAGAACTTATAGCCGACATGGACTATATACAGAGAACTTATAGCCGACATGGACTATACACAGAGAACTTATAGCCGAAATGGACTATATACAGAGACCTTATAGGCGACATGGACTATATATAGAGAACTTATAGCCGACATGGACTTGACACAGAGAACTTATAGCCGACATGGACTAGACACAGAGAACTTATAGCCGACATGGACTAGACACAGAGAACTTATAGCCGACATGGACTATATAAAGAGAACTTATAGCCGTCATGGACTATATACAGAAAACATATAGCCGACATGGACTATATACAGAGAACTTATAGCCGACATGGACTATATACAGAGAACTTATAGCCGACATGGACTAAATACAGAGAACTTATAGTCGACATGGACTAAATACAGAGAAGTTACAGCCGACATGGACTATATACAGAGAACTTATAGCCGACATGGACTATATACAGAGAACGTATAGCCGACATGGACTATATACAGAGAACTTATAGCCGACATGGACTTGACACAGAGAACTTATAGCCGACATGGACTATATACAGAGAACCTATAGCCGACATGGACTAGACACAGAGAACTTATAGCCGACATGGACTAGACACAGAGAAAATATAGCCGACATGGACTATATACAGAGAACCTATAGCCTACATGCACTATATACAGAGAACTTATAGCCGACATGGACTAGACACAGAACTTATAGCCGACATGGACTATATACAGAGAACTTATAGCCGACATGGACTATACACAGAGAACTTATAGCCGACATGGACTATATACAGAGAACTTATAGCCGACATGGACTATATACAGAGAACTTATAGCCGACATGGACTAGACACAGAGAACTTATAGCCGACATGGACTAGACACAGAGAACTTATAGCCGACATGGACTAGACACAGAGAACTTATAGCCGACATGGACTAGACACAGAGAACTTATAGCCGACATGGACTATATACAGACAACTTATAGCCGACATGGACTATACACAGAGAACTTATAGCCGACATGGACTATACACAGAGAACTTATAGCCGAAATGGACTATATACAGAGACCTTATAGGCGACATGGACTATATACAGAGAACTTATAGCCGACATGGACTTGACACAGAGAACTTATAGCTGACATGGACTAGACACAGAGAACTTATAGCCGACATGGACTAGACACAGAGAACTTATAGCCGACATGGACTATATACAGAGAACTTATAGCCGTCATGGACTATATACAGAAAACTTATAGCCGACATGGACTATATACAGAGAACTTATAGCCGACATGGACTATATACAGAGAACATATAGCCGACATGGACTAAATACAGAGAACTTATAGTCGACATGGACTAAATACAGAGAAGTTATAGCCGACATGGACTATATACAGAGAACTTATAGCCGACATGGACTATATACAGAGAACGTATAGCCGACATGGACTATATACAGAGAACTTATAGCCGACATGGACTTGACACAGAGAACTTATAGCCGACATGGACTATATACAGAGAACTTATAGCCGACATGGACTAGACACAGAGAACTTATAGCCGACATGGACTAGACACAGAGAAAATATAGCCGACATGGACTATATACAGAGAACTTATAGCCTACATGCACTATATACAGAGAACTTATAGCCGACATGGACTAGACACAGAGAACTTATAGCCGACATGGACTATATACAGAGAACGTATAGCCGACATGGACTATATACAGAGAACTTATAGCCGACATGGACTATATACAGAGAACTTATAGCCGACATGGACTATATACAGAGAACTTATAGCCGACATGGACTATATACAGAGAACTTATAGCCGACATAGACTAGACACAGAGAACTTATAGCCGACATGGACTAGACACAGAGAGCTTATAGCCGACATGCACTATATACAGAGAACTTATAGCCGACATGGACTATATACAGAGAAATTATAGCCGACATGGACTATATACAGAGAACTTATAGCCGACATGGACTATATACAGAGAACTAATAGCCGACATGGACTATATACAGAGAACTTATAGCCGACATGGACTATATACAGAGAACTTATAGCCGACATGGACTAGACACAGAGAGCTTATAGCCGACATGGACTATATACAGAGAACTTATAGCCGACATGGATTATATACAGAGAACTTATAGCCGACATGGACTATATACAGAGAACTTATAGCCGACATGGACTTGACACAGAGAAATTATAGCCGACATGGACTATACACAGAGAACTTATAGCCGAAATGGACTATATACAGAGAACTTATAGGCGACATGGACTATATACAGAGAACTTATAGCCGACATGGACTTGACACAGAGAACTTATAGCCGACATGGACTAGACACAGAGAACTTATAGCCGACATGGACTATATACAGAGAACTTATAGCCGACATGGACTAGACACAGAGAACTTATAGCCGACATGGACTAGACACAGAGAGCTTATAGCCGACATGCACTATATACAGAGAACTTATAGCCGACATGGACTATATACAGAGAAATTATAGCCGACATGGACTATATACAGAGAACTTATAGCCGACATGGACTATATACAGAGAACTAATAGCCGACATGGACTATATACAGAGAACTTATAGCCGACATGGACTATATACAGAGAACTTATAGCCGACATGGACTATATACAGAGAACGTATAGCCGACATGGACTATATACAGAGAACTTATAGTCGACATGGACACAGAGAACTTATAGCCGACATGGACTAGACACAGAGAACTTATAACCGACATGGACTATATACAGAGAACTTATAGCCGACATGGACTATACACAGAGAACTTATAGCCGAAATGGACTATATACAGAGAACTTATAGGCGACATGGACTATATACAGAGAACTTATAGCCGACATGGACTTGACACAGAGAACTTATAGCCGACATGGACTAGACACAGAGAACTTATAGCCGACATGGACTATATACAGAGAACTTATAGCCGACATGGACTAGACACAGAGAACTTATAGCCGACATGGACTATATACAGAGAACTTATAGCCGACATGGACTATATACAGAGAACTTATAGCCGACATGGACTATATACAGAGAAATTATAGCCGACATGGACTATATACAGAGAACTTATAGCCGACATGGACTATATACAGAGAACTTATAGTCGACATGGACTATATACAGAGAAGTTATAGCCGACATGGACTATATACAGAGAACTTATAGCCGACATGGACTATATACAGAGAACGTATAGCCGACATGGAGTATATACAGAGAACTTATAGCCGACATGGACTATACACAGAGAACTTATAGCCGACATGGACTATATACAGAGAACTTATAGCCGACATGGACTATATACAGAGAACTTATAGCCGACATGGACTAGACACAGAGAACTTATAGCCGACATGGACTAGACACAGAGAACTTATAGCCGACATGGCCTAGACACAGAGAACTTATAGCCGACATGGACTAGACACAGAGAACTTATAGCCGACATGGACTATATACAGACAACTTATAGCCGACATGGACTATACACAGAGAACTTATAGCCGACATGGACTATACACAGAGAACTTATAGCCGAAATGGACTATATACAGAGACCTTATAGGCGACATGGACTATATACAGAGAACTTATAGCCGACATGGACTTGACACAGAGAACTTATAGCTGACATGGACTAGACACAGAGAACTTATAGCCGACATGGACTAGACACAGAGAACTTATAGCCGACATGGACTATATACAGAGAACATATAGCCGTCATGGACTATATACAGAAAACTTATAGCCGACATGGACTATATACAGAGAACTTATAGCCGACATGGACTATATACAGAGAACATATAGCCGACATGGACTAAATACAGAGAACTTATAGTCGACATGGACTAAATACAGAGAAGTTATAGCCGACATGGACTATATACAGAGAACTTATAGCCGACATGGACTATATACAGAGAACGTATAGCCGACATGGACTATATACAGAGAACTTATAGCCGACATGGACTTGACACAGAGAACTTATAGCCGACATGGACTATATACAGAGAACTTATAGCCGACATGGACTAGACACAGAGAACTTATAGCCGACATGGACTAGACACAGAGAAAATATAGCCGACATGGACTATATACAGAGAACTTATAGCCTACATGCACTATATACAGAGAACTTATAGCCGACATGGACTAGACACAGAGAACTTATAGCCGACATGGACTATATACAGAGAACGTATAGCCGACATGGACTATATACAGAGAACTTATAGCCGACATGGACTATATACAGAGAACTTATAGCCGACATGGACTATATACAGAGAACTTATAGCCGACATGGACTATATACAGAGAACTTATAGCCGACATAGACTAGACACAGAGAACTTATAGCCGACATGGACTAGACACAGAGAGCTTATAGCCGACATGCACTATATACAGAGAACTTATAGCCGACATGGACTATATACAGAGAACTTATAGCCGACATGGACTATATACAGAGAACTAATAGCCGACATGGACTATATACAGAGAACTTATAGCACATGGACTAGACACAGAGAGCTTATAGCCGACATGGACTATATACAGAGAACTTATAGCCGACATGGACTAGACACAGAGAACTTATAGCCGACATGGACTATATACAGAGAACTTATAGCCGACATGGACTTGACACAGAGAAATTATAGCCGACATGGACTAGACACAGAGAACTTATAGCCGACATGGACTATATACAGAGAACTTATAGCCGACATGGACTATATACAGAGAACTTATAGCCGACATGGACTATATACAGAGAACTTATAGCCGACATGGACTATATACAGAGAACTTATAGACGACATGGACTTGACACAGAGAAATTATAGCCGACATGGACTAGACACAGAGAACTTATAGCCGACATGGACTATACACAGAGAACTTTTAGCCGACATGGACTATATACAGAGAACGTATAGCCGACATGGACTATATACAGAGAACTTATAGCCGACATGGACACAGAGAACTTATAGCCGACATGGACTAGACACAGAGAACTTATAACCGACATGGACTATATACAGAGAACTTATAGCCGACATGGACTATACACAGAGAACTTATAGCCGAAATGGACTATATACAGAGAACTTATAGGCGACATGGACTATATACAGAGAACTTATAGCCGACATGGACTTGACACAGAGAACTTATAGCCGACATGGACTAGACACAGAGAACTTATAGCCGACATGGACTATATACAGAGAACTTATAGCCGACATGGACTAGACACAGAGAACTTATAGCCGACATGGACTATATACAGAGAACTTATAGCCGACATGGACTATATACAGAGAACTTATAGCCGACATGGACTATATACTGAGAAATTATAGCCGACATGGACTATATACAGAGAACTTATAGCCGACATGGACTATATACAGAGAACTTATAGTCGACATGGACTATATACAGAGAAGTTATAGCCGACATGGACTATATACAGAGAACTTATAGCCGACATGGACTATATACAGAGAACGTATAGCCGACATGGAGTATATACAGAGAACTTATAGCCGACATGGACTTGACACAGAGAACTTATAGCCGACATGGAATATATACAGAGAACTTATAGCCGACATGGACTAGACACAGAGAACTTATAGCCGACATGGACTAGACACAGAGAAAATATAGCCGACATGGACTATATACAGAGAACTTATAGCCGACATGCACTATATACAGAGAACTTATAGCCGACATGGACTAGACACAGAGAACTTATAGCCGACATGGACTATATACAGAGAACTTATAGCCGACATGGACTATATACAGAGAACTTATAGCCGACATGGACTATATACAGAGAAATTATAGCCGACATGGACTAGACACAGAGAGCTTATAGCCGACATGGACTATATACAGAGAACTTATAGCCGACATGGACTATATACAGAGAACTTATAGCCGACATGGACTATATACAGAGAACTTATAGCTGACATGGACTATATACAGAGAACTTATAGCCGACAAGGACTATATACAGAGAACTTATAACCGACATGGACTACATACAGAGAACTTATAGCCGACACGGACTATATACAGAGAACTTATAGCCGACACGGACTATATACAGAGAACTTATAGCCGACATTGACTAGACACAGAGAACTTATAGCCGACATGCAGTATATACAGAGAACTTATAGCCGACACGGACTATATACAGAGAACTTATAGCCGACATGGAATATATACAGAGAACGTATAGCCGACATGGACTAGACACAGAGAACTTATAGCCGACACGGACTATATACAGAGAACTTATAGCCGACAAGGACTAGACACAGAGAACGTATAGCCGACATGGACTAGACACAGAGAACTTATAGCCGTCATGGACTATATACAGAGAACTTATAGCCGACATGGACTATATACAGAGAACCTACTGCCGACATGGACTAGACACAGAGAACTTATAGCCGACATGGACTAGACACAGAGAACTTATAGCCGACGTGCACTATATACAGAGAACTTATAGCCGACATGCACTATATACAGAGAACTTATAGCCGACAAGGACTAGACACAGAGAACGTATAGCCGACATGGACTAGACACAGAGAACTTATAGCCGACATGGACTATATACAGAGAAATTATAGCCGACATGGACTATATACAGAGAACTTATAGCCGACATGGACTATATACAGAGAATTTATAGCCGACATGGACTATATACAGAGAACTTATAGCCGACACGGACTATATACAGAGAACGTATAGCCGACATGGACTATATACAGAGAACTTATAGCCGACATAGACTAGACACAGAGAGCTTATAGCCGACAAGGACTATATACAGAGAACGTATAGCCGACATGGTCTATATACAGAGAACGTATAGCCGACATGGACTATATACAGAGAACTTATAGCCGACATGAACTATATACAGAGAACTTATAGGCGACATAGACTAGACACAGAGAACTTATATCCGACATGGACTATATACAGAGAACGTATAGCCGACATGGACTATATACAGAGAACTTATAGCCGACATGGACTATATACAGAGAACCTACTGCCGACATGGACTAGACACAGAGAACTTATAGCCGACATGGACTAGACACAGAGAACTTATAGCCGACATGCACTATATACAGAGAACTTATAGCCGACATGCACTATATACAGAGAACTTATAGCGGACATGGACTAGACACAGAGAACTTATAGCCGACATGGACTATATACATAGAACTTATAGCCGACATGGACTAGACACAGAGAACTTATAGCCGACATGGACTATATACAGAGAACTTATAGCCGACATGGACTATAAACAAAGAAATTATAGCCGACATGGACTAGACACAGAGAACTTATAGCCGACATGGACTATATACAGAGAACGTATAGCCGACATGGACTATATACAGACAACTTATAGCCGACATGGACTAGACACAGAGAACTTATAGCCGACATGGACTATATACAGAGAACTTATAGCCGTCATGGACTATATACAGAAAACTTATAGCCGACATGGACTATATACAGAGAACTTATAGCCGACATGGACTATATACAGAGAACTTATAGCCGACATGGACTAAATACAGAGAACTTATAGTCGACATGGACTAAATACAGAGAAGTTATAGCCGACATGGACTATATACAGAGAACTTATAGCCGACATGGACTATATACAGAGAACGTATAGCCGACATGGACTATATACAGAGAACTTATAGCCGACATGGACTTGACACAGAGAACTTATAGCCGACATGGACTATATACAGAGAACTTATAGCCGACATGGACTAGACACAGAGAACTTATAGCCGACATGGACTAGACACAGAGAAAATATAGCCGACATGGACTATATACAGAGAACTTATAGCCTACATGCACTATATACAGAGAACTTATAGCCGACATGGACTAGACACAGAGAACTTATAGCCGACATGGACTATATACAGAGAACGTATAGCCGACATGGACTATATACAGAGAACTTATAGCCGACATGGACTATATACAGAGAACTTATAGCCGACATGGACAATATACAGAGAACTTATAGCCGACATGGACTATATACAGAGAACTTATAGCCTACATGGACTAGACACAGAGAACTTATAGCCGACATGGACTAGACACAGAGAGCTTATAGCCGACATGCACTATATACAGAGAACTTATAGCCGACATGGACTATATACAGAGAACTTATAGCCGACATGGACTATATACAGAGAACTTATAGCCGACATGGACTATATACAGAGAACTAATAGCCGACATGGACTATATACAGAGAACTTATAGCCGACATGGACTATATACAGAGAACTTATAGCCGACATGGACTATATACAGAGAACTTATAGCCGACATGGACTATATACAGAGAACTTATAGCCGACATGGACTATATACAGAGAACTTATAGACGACATGGACTTGACACAGAGAAATTATAGCCGACATGGACTAGACACAGAGAACTTATAGCCGACATGGACTATATACAGAGAACTTATAGCCGACATGGACTATACACAGAGAACTTATAGCCGACATGGACTATATACAGAGAACTTATAGCCGACATGGACTATATACAGAGAACTTATAGCCGACATGGACTATATACAGAGAAATTATAGCCGACATGGACTATATACAGAGAACTTTTAGCCGACATGGACTATATACAGAGAACTTATAGTCGACATGGACTATATACAGAGAAGTTATAGCCGACATGGACTATATACAGAGAACTTATAGCCGACATGGACTATATACAGAGAACGTATAGCCGAAATGGACTATATACAGAGAACTTATAGCCGACATGGACTTGACACAGAGAACTTATAGCCGACATGGAATATATACAGAGAACTTATAGCCAACATGGACTAGACACAGAGAACTTATAGCCGACATGGACTAGACACAGAGAAAATATAGCCGACATGGACTATATACAGAGAACTTATAGCCGACATGCACTATATACAGAGAACTTATAGCCGACATGGACTAGACATAGAGAACTTATAGCCGACATGGACTATATACAGAGAACTTATAGCCGACATGGACTATATACAGAGAACTTATAGCCGACATGGACTATATACAGAGAACTTTTAGCCGACATGGACTACACACAGAGAGCTTATAGCCGACATGGACTATATACAGAGAACTTATAGCCGACATGGACTATATACAGAGAACTTATAGCCGACATGGACTATATACAGAGAACTTATAGCCGACATGGACTATATACAGAGAACTTATAGCCGACAAGGACTATATACAGAGAACTTATAGCCGACATGGACTATATACAGAGAACTTATAGCCGACACGGACTATATACAGAGAACTTATAGCCGACATGGACTAGACACAGAGAACTTATAGCCGACATGCACTATATACAGAGAACTTATAGCCGACATGGACTATATACAGAGAACGTATAGCCGACATGGACTATATACAGAGAACTTATAGCCGACATGGACTATATACAGAGAACTTATAGCCGACATGGACAATATACAGAGAACTTATAGCCGACATGGACTATATACAGAGAACTTATAGCCTACATGGACTAGACACAGAGAACTTATAGCCGACATGGACTAGACACAGAGAGCTTATAGCCGACATGCACTATATACAGAGAACTTATAGCCGACATGGACTATATACAGAGAACTTATAGCCGACATGGACTATATACAGAGAACTTATAGCCGACATGGACTATATACAGAGAACTAATAGCCGACATGGACTATATACAGAGAACTTATAGCCGACATGGACTATATACAGAGAACTTATAGCCGACATGGACTATATACAGAGAACTTATAGCCGACATGGACTATATACAGAGAACTTATAGCCGACATGGACTATATACAGAGAACTTATAGACGACATGGACTTGACACAGAGAAATTATAGCCGACATGGACTAGACACAGAGAACTTATAGCCGACATGGACTATATACAGAGAACTTATAGCCGACATGGACTATACACAGAGAACTTATAGCCGACATGGACTATATACAGAGAACTTATAGCCGACATGGACTATATACAGAGAACTTATAGCCGACATGGACTATATACAGAGAAATTATAGCCGACATGGACTATATACAGAGAACTTTTAGCCGACATGGACTATATACAGAGAACTTATAGTCGACATGGACTATATACAGAGAAGTTATAGCCGACATGGACTATATACAGAGAACTTATAGCCGACATGGACTATATACAGAGAACGTATAGCCGAAATGGACTATATACAGAGAACTTATAGCCGACATGGACTTGACACAGAGAACTTATAGCCGACATGGAATATATACAGAGAACTTATAGCCAACATGGACTAGACACAGAGAACTTATAGCCGACATGGACTAGACACAGAGAAAATATAGCCGACATGGACTATATACAGAGAACTTATAGCCGACATGCACTATATACAGAGAACTTATAGCCGACATGGACTAGACATAGAGAACTTATAGCCGACATGGACTATATACAGAGAACTTATAGCCGACATGGACTATATACAGAGAACTTATAGCCGACATGGACTATATACAGAGAACTTTTAGCCGACATGGACTAGACACAGAGAGCTTATAGCCGACATGGACTATATACAGAGAACTTATAGCCGACATGGACTATATACAGAGAACTTATAGCCGACATGGACTATATACAGAGAACTTATAGCCGACATGGACTATATACAGAGAACTTATAGCCGACAAGGACTATATACAGAGAACTTATAGCCGACATGGACTATATACAGAGAACTTATAGCCGACACGGACTATATACAGAGAACTTATAGCCGACATGGACTAGACACAGAGAACTTATAGCCGACATGCACTATATACAGAGAACTTATAGCCGACACGGACTATATACAGAGAACTTATAGCCGACATGGAATATATACAGAGAACGTATAGCCGACATGGACTAGACACAGAGAACTTATAGCCGACACGGACTATATACAGAGAACTTATAGCCGACAAGGACTAGACACAGAGAACGTATAGCCGACATGGACTAGACACAGAGAACTTATAGCCGACATGGACTATATACAGAGAACTTATAGCCGACATGGACTATATACAGAGAACTTATAGCTGATATGGACTATATACAGAGAACTTATAGCCGACACGGACTGTATACAGAGAACGTATAGCCGACATGGACTATATACAGAGAACGTATAGCCGACATGGACTATATACAGAGAACTTACAGCCGACATAGACTAGACACAGAGAGCTTATAGCCGACAAGGACTATATACAGAGAACGTATAGCCGACATGGTCTATATACAGAGAACGTATAGCCGACATGGACTATATACAGAGAACTTATAGCCGACATAGACTAGACACAGAGAACTTATAGCCGACATGGACTATATACAGAGAACGTATAGCCGACATGGACTATATACAGAGAACTTATAGCCGACATGGACTATATACAGAGAACCTACTGCCGACATGGACTAGACACAGAGAACTTATAGCCGACATGGACTAGACACAGAGAACTTATAGCCGACATGCACTATATACAGAGAACTTATAGCCGACATGCACTATATACAGAGAACTTATAGCCGACATGGATTAGACACAGAGAACTTATAGCCGACATGGACTATATACAGAGAACTTATAGCCGACAAGGACTAGACACAGAGAACTTATAGCCGACATGGACTATATACAGAGAACTTATAGCCGACATGGACTATAAACAAAGAAATTATAGCCGACATGGACTAGACACAGAGAACTTATAGCCGACATGGACAATATACAGAGAACGTATAGCCGACATGGACTATATACAGAGAACTTATAGCCGACATGGACTATATACAGAGAACTTATAGCCGACACGGACTATATACAGAGAACTTATAGCCGACATGGACTAGACACAGAGAACTTATAGCCGACATGCACTATATACAGAGAACTTATAGCCGACACGGACTATATACAGAGAACTTATAGCCGACATGGAATATATACAGAGAACGTATAGCCGACATGGACTAGACACAGAGAACTTATAGCCGACACGGACTATATACAGAGAACTTATAGCCGACAAGGACTAGACACAGAGAACGTATAGCCGACATGGACTAGACACAGAGAACTTATAGCCGACATGGACTATATACAGAGAACTTATAGCCGACATGGACTATATACAGAGAACTTATAGCTGATATGGACTATATACAGAGAACTTATAGCCGACACGGACTGTATACAGAGAACGTATAGCCGACATGGACTATATACAGAGAACTTATAGCCGACATAGACTAGACACAGAGAGCTTATAGCCGACAAGGACTATATACAGAGAACGTATAGCCGACATGGTCTATATACAGAGAACGTATAGCCGACATGGACTATATACAGAGAACTTATAGCCGACATGGACTATATACAGAGAACGTATAGCCGACATGGACTATATACAGAGAACTTATAGCCGACATGGACTATATACAGAGAACCTACTGCCGACATGGACTTGACACAGAGAACTTATAGCCGACATGGAATATATACAGAGAACTTATAGCCAACATGGACTAGACACAGAGAACTTATAGCCGACATGGACTAGACACAGAGAAAATATAGCCGACATGGACTATATACAGAGAACTTATAGCCGACATGCACTATATACAGAGAACTTATAGCCGACATGGACTAGACATAGAGAACTTATAGCCGACATGGACTATATACAGAGAACTTATAGCCGACATGGACTATATACAGAGAACTTATAGCCGACATGGACTATATACAGAGAACTTTTAGCCGACATGGACTAGACACAGAGAGCTTATAGCCGACATGGACTATATACAGAGAACTTATAGCCGACATGGACTATATACAGAGAACTTATAGCCGACATGGACTATATACAGAGAACTTATAGCCGACATGGACTATATACAGAGAACTTATAGCCGACAAGGACTATATACAGAGAACTTATAGCCGACATGGACTATATACAGAGAACTTATAGCCGACACGGACTATATACAGAGAACTTATAGCCGACATGGACTAGACACAGAGAACTTATAGCCGACATGCACTATATACAGAGAACTTATAGCCGACACGGACTATATACAGAGAACTTATAGCCGACATGGAATATATACAGAGAACGTATAGCCGACATGGACTAGACACAGAGAACTTATAGCCGACACGGACTATATACAGAGAACTTATAGCCGACAAGGACTAGACACAGAGAACGTAAAGCCGACATGGACTAGACACAGAGAACTTATAGCCGACATGGACTATATACAGAGAACTTATAGCCGACATGGACTATATACAGAGAACTTATAGCTGATATGGACTATATACAGAGAACTTATAGCCGACACGGACTGTATACAGAGAACGTATAGCCGACATGGACTATATACAGAGAACTTATAGCCGACATAGACTAGACACAGAGAGCTTATAGCCGACAAGGACTATATACAGAGAACGTATAGCCGACATGGTCTATATACAGAGAACGTATAGCCGACATGGACTATATACAGAGAACTTATAGCCGACATGGACTATATACAGAGAACGTATAGCCGACATGGACTATATACAGAGAACTTATAGCCGACATGGACTATATACAGAGAACCTACTGTCGACATGGACTAGACGCAGAGAACTTATAGCCGACATGGACTAGACACAGAGAACTTATAGCCGACATGCACTATATACAGAGAACCTATAGCCGACATGCACTATATACAGAGAACTTATAGCCGACAAGGACTAGACACAGAGAACGTATAGCCGACATTGACTAGACACAGAGAACTTATAGCCGACATGGACTATATACAGAGAAATTATAGCCGACATGGACTATATACAGAGAACTTATAGCCGACATGGACTATATACAGAGAACTTATAGCCGACATGGACTATATACAGAGAACTTATAGCCGACACGGACTATATACAGAGAACGTATAGCCGACATGGACTATATACAGAGAACTTACAGCCGACATAGACTAGACACAGAGAGCTTATAGCCGACAAGGACTATATACAGAGAACGTATAGCCGACATGGTCTATATACAGAGAACGTATAGCCGACATGGACTATATACAGAGAACTTATAGCCGACATAGACTAGACACAGAGAACTTATAGCCGACATGGACTATATACAGAGAACGTATAGCCGACATGGACTATATACAGAGAACTTATAGCCGACATGGACTATATACAGAGAACCTACTGCCGACATGGACTAGACACAGAGAACTTATAGCCGACATGGACTAGACACAGAGAACTTATAGCCGACATGCACTATATACAGAGAACTTATAGCCGACATGCACTATATACAGAGAACTTATAGCCGACATGGATTAGACACAGAGAACTTATAGCCGACATGGACTATATACAGAGAACTTATAGCCGACAAGGACTAGACACAGAGAACTTATAGCCGACATGGACTATATACAGAGAACTTATAGCCGACATGGACTATAAACAAAGAAATTATAGCCGACATGGACTAGACACAGAGAACTTATAGCCGACATGGACAATATACAGAGAACGTATAGCCGACATGGACTATATACAGAGAACTTATAGCCGACATGGACTAGACACAGAGAACTTATAGCCGACATGGACTATATACAGAGAACTTATAGCCGACATGGACTAGACACAGAGAACTTATAGCCGACATGGACTATATACAGAGAACTTATAGCCGACATGGACTATATACAGAGAAGTTATAGCCGACATGGACTATATACAGAGAACTTATAGCCGACATGGACTATACACAGAGAACTTATAGCCGACATGGACTATATACAGAGAACGTATAGCCGACATGGACTATATACAGAGAACTTATAGCCGACATGGACTATATACAGAGAACTTATAGCCGACATGGACTATATACAGAGAACTTATAGCCGACATGGACTTGACACAGAGAAATTATAGCCGACATGGACTAGACACAGAGAACTTATAGCCGACATGGACTATATACAGAGAACTTATAGCCGACATGGACTATATACAGAGAACTTATAGCCGACATGGACTATATACAGAGAACTTATAGCCGACATGGACTAAATACAGAGAACTTATAGTCGACATGGACTAAATACAGAGAAGTTACAGCCGACATGGACTATATACAGAGAACTTATAGCCGACATGGACTATATACAGAGAACTTATAGCCGAAATGGACTATATACAGAGACCTTATAGGCGACATGGACTATATACAGAGAACTTATAGCCGACATGGACTATATACAGAAAACATATAGCCGACATGGACTATATACAGAGAACTTATAGCCGACATGGACTATATACAGAGAACTTATAGCCGACATGGACTAAATACAGAGAACTTATAGTCGACATGGACTAAATACAGAGAAGTTACAGCCGACATGGACTATTTACAGAGAACTTATAGCCGACATGGACTATATACAGAGAACGTATAGCCGACATGGACTATATACAGAGAACTTATAGCCGACATGGACTTGACACAGAGAACTTATAGCCGACATGGACTATATACAGAGAACTTATAGCCGACATGGACTAGACACAGAGAACTTATAGCCGACATGGACTAGACACAGAGAAAATATAGCCGACATGGACTATATACAGAGAACTTATAGCCTACATGCACTATATACAGAGAACTTATAGCCGACATGGACTAGACACAGAGAACTTATAGCCGACATGGACTATATACAGAGAACTTATAGCCGACATGGACTATACACAGAGAACTTATAGCCGACATGGACTATATACAGAGAACTTATAGCCGACATGGACTATATACAGAGAACTTATAGCCGACATGGACTAGACACAGAGAACTTATAGCCGACATGGACTAGACACAGAGAACTTATAGCCGACATGGACTAGACACAGAGAACTTATAGCCGACATGGACTAGACACAGAGAACTTATAGCCGACATGGACTATATACAGACAACTTATAGCCGACATGGACTATACACAGAGAACTTATAGCCGAAATGGACTATATACAGAGACCTTATAGGCGACATGGACTATATACAGAGAACTTATAGCCTACATGGACTTGACACAGAGAACTTATAGCTGACATGGACTAGACACAGAGAACTTATAGACGACATGGACTAGACACAGAGAACTTATAGCCGACATGGACTATATACAGAGAACTTATAGCCGTCATGGACTATATACAGAAAACTTATAGCCGACATGGACTATATACAGAGAACTTATAGCCGACATGGACTATATACAGAGAACATATAGCCGACATGGACTAAATACAGAGAACTTATAGTCGACATGGACTAAATACAGAGAAGTTATAGCCGACATGGACTATATACAGAGAACTTATAGCCGACATGGACTATATACAGAGAACGTATAGCCGACATGGACTATATACAGAGAACTTATAGCCGACATGGACTTGACACAGAGAACTTATAGCCGACATGGACTATATACAGAGAACTTATAGCCGACATGGACTAGACACAGAGAACTTATAGCCGACATGGACTAGACACAGAGAAAATATAGCCGACATGGACTATATACAGAGAACTTATAGCCTACATGCACTATATACAGAGAACTTATAGCCGACATGGACTAGACACAGAGAACTTATAGCCGACATTGACTATATACAGAGAACGTATAGCCGACATGGACTATATACAGAGAACTTATAGCCGACATGGACTATATACAGAGAACTTATAGCCGACATGGACTATATACAGAGAACTTATAGCCGACATGGACTATATACAGAGAACTTATAGCCGACATAGACTAGACACAGAGAACTTATAGCCGACATGGACTAGACACAGAGAGCTTATAGCCGACATGCACTATATACAGAGAACTTATAGCCGACATGGACTATATACAGAGAATTTATAGCCGACATGGACTATATACAGAGAACTTATAGCCGACATGGACTATATACAGAGAACTAATAGCCGACATGGACTATATACAGAGAACTTATAGCCGACATGGACTATATACAGAGAACTTATAGCCGACATGGACTAGACACAGAGAGCTTATAGCCGACATGGACTATATACAGAGAACTTATAGCCGACATGGATTATATACAGAGAACTTATAGCCGACATGGACTATATACAGAGAACTTATAGCCGACATGGACTTGACACAGAGAAATTATAGCCGACATGGACTAGACACAGAGAACTTATAGCCGACATGGACTATATACAGAGAACTTATAGCCGACATGGACTATATACAGAGAACTTATAGCCGACATGGACTATATACAGAGAACTTATAGCCGACATGGACTATATACAGAGAACTTATAGACGACATGGACTTGACACAGAGAAATTATAGCCGACATGGACTATATACAGAGAACGTATAACCGACATGGACTATATACAGAGAACTTATAGCCGACATGGACACAGAGAACTTATAGCCGACATGGACTAGACACAGAGAACTTATAACCGACATGGACTATATACAGAGAACTTATAGCCGACATGGACTATACACAGAGAACTTATAGCCGAAATGGACTATATACAGAGACCTTATAGGCGACATGGACTATATACAGAGAACTTATAGCCGACATGGACTTGACACAGAGAACTTATAGCCGACATGGACTAGACACAGAGAACTTATAGCCGACATGGACTATATACAGAGAACTTATAGCCGACATGGACTAGACACAGAGAACTTATAGCCGACATGGACTATATACAGAGAACTTATAGCCGATATGGACTATATACAGAGAACTTATAGCCGACATGGACTATATACAGAGAAATTATAGCCGACATGGACTATATACAGAGAACTTATAGCCGAAATGGACTATATACAGAGAACTTATAGTCGACATGGACTATATACAGAGAAGTTATAGCCGACATGGACTATATACAGAGAACTTATAGCCGACATGGACTATATACAGAGAACGTATAGCCGACATGGAGTATATACAGAGAACTTATAGCCGACATGGACTTGACACAGAGAACTTATAGCCGACATGGAATATATACAGAGAACTTATAGCCGACATGGACTAGACACAGAGAACTTATAGCCGACATGGACTAGACACAGAGAAAATATAGCCGACATGGACTATATACAGAGAACTTATAGCCGACATGCACTATATACAGAGAACTTATAGCCGACATGGACTAGACACAGAGAACTTATAGCCGACATGGACTATATACAGAGAACTTATAGCCGACATGGACTATATACAGAGAACTTATAGCCGACATGGACTATATACAGAGAACTTATAGCCGACATGGACTAGACACAGAGAGCTTATAGCCGACATGGACTATATACAGAGAACTTATAGCCGACATGGACTATATACAGAGAACTTATAGCCGACATGGACTATATACAGAGAACTTATAGCTGACATGGACTATATACAGAGAACTTATAGCCGACAAGGACTATATACAGAGAACTTATAGCCGACATGGACTATATACAGAGAACTTATAGCCGACACTGACTATATACAGAGAACTTATAGCCGACACGGACTATATACAGAGAACTTATAGCCGACATGGACTAGACACAGAGAACTTATAGCCGACATGCAGTATATACAGAGAACTTATAGCCGACACGGACTATTTACAGAGAACTTATAGCCGACATGGAATATATACAGAGAACGTATAGCCGACATGGACTAGACACAGAGAACTTATAGCCGACACGGACTATATACAGAGAATTTATAGCCGACAAGGACTAGACACAGAGAACTTATAGCCGACATGGACTAGACACAGAGAACTTATAGCCGACATGGACTATATACAGAGAACTTATAGCCGACATGGACTATATACAGAGAACTTATAGCTGACATGGACTATATACAGAGAACTTATAGCCGACACGGACTGTATACAGAGAACGTATAGCCGACATGGACTATATACAGAGAACTTATAGCCGACATGGACTATATACAGAGAACTTATAGCTGACATGGACTATATACAGAGAACTTATAGCCGACACGGACTGTATACAGAGAACTTATAGCCGACATGGACTAGACACAGAGAACTTATAGCCGACATGGACTATATACAGAGAACTTATAGCCGACATGGACTATACACAGAGAACTTATAGCCGACATGGACTATATACAGAGAACTTATAGCCGACATGGACTAGACACAGAGAAAATATAGCCGACATGGACTATATACAGAGAAAATATAGCCGACATGGACTATATACAGAGAACTTATAGCCGACATGCACTATATACAGAGAACTTATAGCCGACATGGACTAGACACAGAGAACTTATAGCCGACATGGACTAGACACAGAGAACTTATAGCCGACAAGCAGTATATACAGAGAACTTATAGCCGACACGGACTATATACAGAGAACTTATAGCCGACATGGAATATATACAGAGAACGTATAGCAGACATGGACTAGACACAGAGAACTTATAGCCGACACGGACTATATACAGAGAACTTATAGCCGACAAGGACTAGACACAGAGAACGTATAGCCGACATGGACTAGACACAGAGAACTTATAGCCGACATGGACTATATACAGAGAACTTATAGCCGACATGGACTATATACAGAGAACTTATAGCTGACATGGACTATATACAGAGAACTTATAGCCGACACGGACTGTATACAGAGAACTTATAGCCGACATGGACTAGACACAGAGAACTTATAGCCGACATGGACTATATACAGAGAACTTATAGCCGACATGGACTATACACAGAGAACTTATAGCCGACATGGACTATATACAGAGAACTTATAGCCGACATGGACTATATACAGAGAACTTATAGCCGACATGGACTAGACACAGAGAACTTATAGCCGACATGGACTAGACACAGAGAACTTATAGCCGACATGGACTAGACACAGACAACTTATAGCCGACATGGACTAGACACAGAGAACTTATAGCCGACATGGACTATATACAGACAACTTATAGCCGACATGGACTATACACAGAGAACTTATAGCCGAAATGGACTATATACAGAGACCTTATAGGCGACATGGACTATATACAGAGAACTTATAGCCTACATGGACTTGACACAGAGAACTTATAGCTGACATGGACTAGACACAGAGAACTTATAGCCGACATGGACTAGACACAGAGAACTTATAGCCGACATGGACTATATACAGAGAACTTATAGCCGTCATGGACTATATACAGAAAACTTATAGCCGACATGGACTATATACAGAGAACTTATAGCCGACTTGGACTATATACAGAGAACATATATCCGACATGGACTAAATACAGAGAACTTATAGTCGACATGGACTAAATACAGAGAAGTTATAGCCAACATGGACTATATACAGAGAACTTATAGCCGACATGGACTATATACAGAGAACGTATAGCCGACATGGACTATATACAGAGAACTTATAGCCGACATGGACTTGACACAGAGAACTTATAGCCGACATGGACTATATACAGAGAACTTATAGCCGACATGGACTAGACACAGAGAACTTATAGCCGACATGGACTAGACACAGAGAAAATATAGCCGACATGGACTATATACAGAGAACTTATAGCCTACATGCACTATATACAGAGAACTTATAGCCGACATGGACTAGACACAGAGAACTTATAGCCGACATGGACTATATACAGAGAACTTATAGCCGACATGGACTATATACAGAGAACTAATAGCCGACATGGACTATATACAGAGAACTTATAGCCGACATGGACTATATACAGAGAACTTATAGCCGACATGGACTAGACACAGAGAGCTTATAGCCGACATGGACTATATACAGAGAACTTATAGCCGACATGGATTATATACAGAGAACTTATAGCCGACATGGACTATATACAGAGAACTTATAGCCGACATGGACTTGACACAGAGAAATTATAGCCGACATGGACTAGACACAGAGAACTTATAGCCGACATGGACTATATACAGAGAACTTATAGCCGACATGGACTATATACAGAGAACTTATAGCCGACATGGACTATATACAGAGAACTTATAGCCGACATGGACTATATACAGAGAACTTATAGACGACATGGACTTGACACAGAGAAATTATAGCCGACATGGACTAGACACAGAGAACTTATAGCCGACATGGACTATATACAGAGAACTTATAGCCGACATGGACTATACACAGAGAACTTATAGCCGACATGGACTATATACAGAGAACGTATAGCCGACATGGACTATATACAGAGAACTTATAGCCGACATGGACACAGAGAACTTATAGCCGACATGGACTAGACACAGAGAACTTATAACCGACATGGACTATATACAGAGAACTTATAGCCGACATGGACTATACACAGAGAACTTATAGCCGAAATGGACTATATACAGAGACCTTATAGGCGACATGGACTATATACAGAGAACTTATAGCCGACATGGACTTGACACAGAGAACTTATAGCCGACATGGACTAGACACAGAGAACTTATAGCCGACATGGACTATATACAGAGAACTTATAGCCGACATGGACTAGACACAGAGAACTTATAGCCGACATGGACTATATACAGAGAACTTATAGCCGACATGGACTAGACACAGAGAACTTATAGCCGACATGGACTATATACAGAGAACTTATAGCCGACATGGACTATATACAGAGAACTTATAGCCGACATGGACTATATACAGAGAACTTATAGCCGACATGGACTAGACACAGAGAGCTTATAGCCGACATGGACTATATACAGAGAACTTATAGCCGACATGGACTATATACAGAGAACTTATAGCCGACATGGACTATATACAGAGAACTTATAGCTGACATGGACTATATACAGAGAACATATAGCCGACAAGGACTATAAACAGAGAACTTATAGCCGACATGGACTATATACAGAGAACTTATAGCCGACATGGACTATATACAGAGATCTTATAGCCGACATAGACTAGACACAGAGAACTTATAGCCGACATGGACTATATACAGAGAACGTATAGCCGACATAGACTATATACAGAGAACTTATAGCCGACATGGAATATATACAGAGAACCTACTGCCGACATGGACTAGACACAGAGAACTTATAGCCGACATGGACTAGACACAGAGAACTTATAGCCGACATGCACTATATACAGAGAACTTATAGCCGACATGCACTATATACAGAGAACTTATAGCCGACATGGACTATATACAGAGAACTTATAGCCGACATGGACTATATACAGAGAACTTATAGCCGACACGGACTATATACAGAGAACTTATAGCCGACATGGACTATATACAGAGAACTTATAGCCGACATAGACTAGACACAGAGAGCTTATAGCCGCCAAGGACTATATACAGAGAACGTATAGCCGACATGGTCTATATACAGAGAACGTATAGCCGACATGGACTATATACAGAGAACTTATAGCCGACATGGACTAGACACAGAGAACTTATAGCCGACATGGACTTGACACAGAGAACTTATAGCCGACATGGACTATATACAGAGAACTTATAGCCGACATGGACTAGACACAGAGAACTTATAGCCGACATGGACTAGACACAGAGAAAATATAGCCGACATGAACTATATACAGAGAACTTATAGCCTACATGCACTATATACAGAGAACTTATAGCCGACATGGACTAGACACAGAGAACTTATAGCCGACATGGACTATATACAGAGAACTTATAGCCGACATGGACTATATACAGAGAACTAATAGCCGACATGGACTATATACAGAAAACTTATAGCCGACATGGACTATATACAGAGAACTTATAGCCGACATGGACTAGACACAGAGAGCTTATAGCCGACATGGACTATATACAGAGAACTTATAGCCGACATGGATTATATACAGAGAACTTATAGCCGACATGGACTATATACAGAGAACTTATAGCCGACATGGACTTGACACAGAGAAATTATAGCCGACATGGACTAGACACAGAGAACTTATAGCCGACATGGACTATATACAGAGAACTTATAGCCGACATGGACTATATACAGAGAACTTATAGCCGACATGGACTATATACAGAGAACTTATAGCCGACATGGACTATATACAGAGAACTTATAGACGACATGGACTTGACACAGAGAAATTATAGCCGACATGGACTAGACACAGAGAACTTATAGCCGACATGGACTATATACAGAGAACTTATAGCCGACATGGACTATACACAGAGAACTTATAGCCGACATGGACTATATACAGAGAACGTATAGCCGACATGGACTATATACAGAGAACCTATAGCCGACATGGACACAGAGAACTTATAGCCGACATGGACTAGACACAGAGAACTTATAACCGACATTGACTATATACAGAGAACTTATAGCCGACATGGACTATATACAGAGAACTTATAGCCGACATGGACTATATACAGAGATCTTATAGCCGACATAGACTAGACACAGAGAACTTATAGCCGACATGGACTATATACAGAGAACGTATAGCCGACATAGACTATATACAGAGAACTTATAGCCGACATGGACTATATACAGAGAACCTACTGCCGACATGGACTAGACACAGAGAACTTATAGCCGACATGGACTAGACACAGAGAACTTATAGCCGACATGCACTATATACAGAGAACTTATAGCCGACATGCACTATATACAGAGAACTTATAGCCGTCATGGACTATATACAGAAAACTTATAGCCGACATGGACTATATACAGAGAACCTATAGCCGACATGGACTATATACAGAGAACTTATAGCCGACATGGACTAAATACAGAGAAATTATAGTCGACATGGACTAAATACAGAGAAGTTATAGCCGACATGGACTATATACAGAGAACTTATAGCCGACATGGACTATATACAGAGAACGTATAGCTGACATGGACTATATACAGAGAACGTATAGCCGACATGGACTTGACACAGAGAACTTATAGCCGACATGGACTATATACAGAGAACTTATAGCCGACATGGACTAGACACAGAGAACTTATAGCCGACATGGACTAGACACAGAGAAAATATAGCCGACATGGACTATATACAGAGAACTTATAGCCTACATGCACTATATACAGAGAACTTATAGCCGACATGGACTAGACACAGAGAACTTATAGCCGACATGGACTATATACAGAGAACGTATAGCCGACATGGACTATATACAGAGAACTTATAGCCGACATGGACTATATACAGAGAACTTATAGCCGACATGGACAATATACAGAGAACTTATAGCCGACATGGACTAGACACAGAGAGCTTATAGCCGACATGGACTATATACAGAGAACTTATAGCCGACATGGACTAGACACAGAGAACTTATAGCCGACATGGACTAGACACAGAGAGCTTATAGCCGACATGCACTATATACAGAGAACTTATAGCCGACATGGACTATATACAGAGAACTTATAGCCGACATGGACTATATACAGAGAACTTATAGCCGACATGGACTATATACAGAGAACTAATAGCCGACATGGACTATATACAGAGAACTTATAGCCGACATGGACTATATACAGAGAACTTATAGCCGACATGGACTATATACAGAGAACTTATAGCCGACATGGACTATATACAGAGAACTTATAGCCGACATGGACTATATACAGAGAACTTATAGACGACATGGACTTGACACAGAGAAATTATAGCCGACATGGACTAGACACAGAGAACTTATAGCCGACATGGACTATATACAGAGAACTTATAGCCGACATGGACTATACACAGAGAACTTATAGCCGACATGGACTATATACAGAGAACTTATAGCCGACATGGACTATATACAGAGAACGTATAGCCGACATGGACTATATACAGAGAACTTATAGCCGACATGGACACAGAGAACTTATAGCCGACATGGACTAGACACAGAGAACTTATAGCCGACATGGACTATATACAGAGAACTTATAGCCGACATGGACTATACACAGAGAACTTATAGCGGAAATGGACTATAAACAGAGACCTTATAGGCGACATGGACTATATACAGAGAACTTATAGCCGACATGGACTTGACACAGAGAACTTATATCCGACATGGACTAGACACAGAGAACTTATAGCCGACATGGACTATATACAGAGAACTTATAGCCGACATGGACTAGACACAGAGAACTTATAGCCGACATGGACTATATACAGAGAACTTATAGCCGACATGGACTATATACAGAGAACTTATAGCCGACATGGACTATATACAGAGAAATTATAGCCGACATGGACTATATACAGAGAACTTATAGCCGACATGGACTATATACAGAGAACTTATAGTCGACATGGACTATATACAGAGAAGTTATAGCCGACATGGACTATATACAGAGAACTTATAGCCGACATGGACTATATACAGAGAACGTATAGCCGAAATGGACTATATACAGAGAACTTATAGCCGACATGGACTTGACACAGAGAACTTATAGCCGACATGGAGTATATACAGAGAACTTATAGCCAACATGGACTAGACACAGAGAACTTATAGCCGACATGGACTAGACACAGAGAAAATATAGCCGACATGGACTATATACAGAGAACTTATAGCCGACATGCACTATATACAGAGAACTTATAGCCGACATGGACTAGACATAGAGAACTTATAACCGACATGGACTATATACAGAGAACTTATAGCCGACATGGACTATATACAGAGAACTTATAGCCGACATGGACTATATACAGAGAACTTATAGCCGACATGGACTAGACACAGAGAGCTTATAGCCGACATGGACTATATACAGAGAACTTATAGCCGACATGGACTATATACAGAGAACTTATAGCAGACATGGACTATATACAGAGAACATATAGCCGACATGGACTATATACAGAGATCTTATAGCCGACAAGGACTATATACAGAGAACTTATAGCCGACATGGACTATATACAGAGAACTTATAGCCGACACGGACTATATACAGAGAACTTATAGCCGACATGGACTAGACACAGAGAACTTATAGCCGACATGCACTATATACAGAGAACTTATAGCCGACACGGACTATATACAGAGAACTTATAGCCGACATGGAATATATACAGAGAACGTATAGCCGACATGGACTAGACACAGAGAACTTATAGCCGACACGGACTATATACAGAGAACTTATAGCCGACAAGGACTAGACACAGAGAACGTATAGCCGACATGGACTAGACACAGAGAACTTATAGCCGACATGGACTATATACAGAGAACTTATAGCCGACATGGACTATATACAGAGAACTTATAGCTGACATGGACTATATACAGAGAACTTATAGCCGACACGGACTGTATACAGAGAACGTATAGCCGACATGGACTATATACAGAGAACTTATAGCCGACATAGACTAGACACAGAGAGCTTATAGCCGACAAGGACTATATACAGAGAACGTATAGCCGACATGGTCTATATACAGAGAACGTATAGCCGACATGGACTATATACAGAGAACTTATAGCCGACATGGACTATATACAGAGATCTTATAGCCGACATAGACTAGACACAGAGAACTTATAGCCGACATGGACTATATACAGAGAACGTATAGCCGACATAGACTATATACAGTGAACTTATAGCCGACATGGACTATATACAGAGAACCTACTGCCGACATGGACTAGACACAGAGAACTTATAGCCGACATGGACTAGACACAGAGAACTTATAGCCGACATGCACTATATACAGAGAACTTATAGCCGACATGCACTATATACAGAGAACTTATAGCCGACAAGGACTAGACACAGAGAACGTATAGCCGACATTGACTAGACACAGAGAACTTATAGCCGACATGGACTATATACAGAGAAATTATAGCCGACATGGACTATATACAGAGAACTTATAGCCGACATGGACTATATACTGAGAACTTATAGCCGACATGGACTATATACAGAGAACTTATAGCCGACACGGACTATATACAGAGAACGTATAGCCGACATGGACTATATACAGAGAACTTATAGCCGACATAGACTAGACACAGAGAGCTTATAGCCGACAAGGACTATGTACAGAGAACGTATAGCCGACATGGTCTATATACAGAGAACGTATAGCCGACATGGACTATATACAGAGAACTTATAGCCGACATAGACTAGACACAGAGAACTTATAGCCGACATGGACTATATACAGAGAACGTATAGCCGACATGGACTATATACAGAGAACTTATAGCCGACATGGACTATATACAGAGAACCTACTGCCGACATGGACTAGACACAGAGAACTTATAGCCGACATGGACTAGACACAGAGAACTTATAGCCGACATGCACTATATACAGAGAACTTATAGCCGACATGCACTATATACAGAGAACTTATAGCCGACATGGATTAGACACAGAGAACTTATAGCCGACATGGACTATATACAGAGAACTTATAGCCGACAAGGACTAGACACAGAGAACTTATAGCCGACATGGACTATATACAGAGAACTTATAGCCGACATGGACTATAAACAAAGAAATTATAGCCGACATGGACTAGACACAGAGAACTTATAGCCGACATGGACTATATACAGAGAACGTATAGCCGACATGGACTATATACAGAGAACTTATAGCCGACATGGACTAGACACAGAGAACTTATATCCGACATGGACTATATACAGAGAACTTATAGCCGACATGGACTAGACACAGAGAACTTATAGCCGACATGGACTATATACAGAGAACTTATAGCCGACATGGACTATATACAGAGAACTTATAGCCGACATGGACTATATACAGAGAACTTATAGCCGTCATGGACTATATACAGAGAACGTATAGCCGACATGGACTATATACAGAGAACTTATAGCCTACATGGACTATATATAGAGAACTTATAGCCGACATGGACTAGACACAGAGAACTTATAGCCGACATGGACTATATACAGAGAACGTATATCCGACATGGACTATAAACAAAGAAATTATAGCCGACATGGACTAGACACAGAGAACTTATAGCCGACATGGACTATAAACAAAGAAATTATAGCCGACATGGACTAGACACAGAGAACTTATAGCCGAGATGGACTATATACAGAGAACTTATAGCCGACATGGACTATATACAGAGAACTTATAGCCGACATGGACTAGACACAGAGAACTTATAGCCGACATGGACTATATACAGAGAACGTATAGCCGACATGGACTATATACAGAGAACTTATAGCCGACATGGACTAGACACAGAGAACTTATAGCCGACATGGACTATATACAGAGAACTTATAGCCGACATTGACTATAAACAAAGAAATTATAGCCGACATGGTCTAGACACAGAGAACTTATAGCCGACATGCACTATATACAGAGAACGTATAGCCGACATGGACTATATACAGAGAACCTATAGCCGACATGGACTATATACAGAGAACTTATAGCCGACATGGACTATATACAGAGAACTTATAGCCCACATGGACTATATACAGAGAACGTATAGCCAACATGGACTTGACACAGAGAACTTATAGCCGACATGGACTATATACAGAGAACGTATAGCCGACATGGACTATATACAGAGAACTTATAGCCGACATGGACTATATACAGAGAACTTATAGCCCACATGGACTATATACAGAGAACGTATAGCCGACATGGACTTGACACAGAGAACTTATAGCCGACATGGACTATATACAGAGAACTTATAGCCCACATGGACTATATACAGAGAACTTATAGCCGACATGGACTATATACAGAGAACTTATGGCCGACATGGACTATATACAGAGAACTTATAGCCGACATGGACGGACTAGACACAGATAACTTATAGCCGACATGGACTATATACAAAGAACGTATAGCCGACATGGACTATATACAGAGAACTTATAGCCGACATGGACTATATACAGAGAACTTATAGCCGACATGGACAATATACAGAGAACTTATAGCCGACATGGACTAGACACAGAGAGCTTATAGCCGACATGGACTATATACAGAGAACTTATAGCCGACATGGACTAGACACAGAGAACTTATAGCCGACATGGACTAGACACAGAGAGCTTATAGCCGACATGCACTATATACAGAGAACTTATAGCCGACATGGACTATATACAGAGAACTTATAGCCGACATGGACTATATACAGAGAACTTATAGCCGACATGGACTATATACAGAGAACTAATAGCCGACATGGACTATATACAGAGAACTTATAGCCGACATGGACTATATACAGAGAACTTATAGCCGACATGGACTATATACAGAGAACTTATAGCCGACATGGACTATATACAGAGAACTTATAGCCGACATGGACTATATACAGAGAACTTATAGACGACATGGACTTGACACAGAGAAATTATAGCCGACATGGACTAGACACAGAGAACTTATAGCCGACATGGACTATATACAGAGAACTTATAGCCGACATGGACTATACACAGAGAACTTATAGCCGACATGGACTATATACAGAGAACTTATAGCCGACATGGACTATATACAGAGAACGTATAGCCGACATGGACTATATACAGAGAACTTATAGCCGACATGGACACAGAGAACTTATAGCCGACATGGACTAGACACAGAGAACTTATAGCCGACATGGACTATATACAGAGAACTTATAGCCGACATGGACTATACACAGAGAACTTATAGCGGAAATGGACTATAAACAGAGACCTTATAGGCGACATGGACTATATACAGAGAACTTATAGCCGACATGGACTTGACACAGAGAACTTATATCCGACATGGACTAGACACAGAGAACTTATAGCCGACATGGACTATATACAGAGAACTTATAGCCGACATGGACTAGACACAGAGAACTTATAGCCGACATGGACTATATACAGAGAACTTATAGCCGACATGGACTATATACAGAGAACTTATAGCCGACATGGACTATATACAGAGAAATTATAGCCGACATGGACTATATACAGAGAACTTATAGCCGACATGGACTATATACAGAGAACTTATAGTCGACATGGACTATATACAGAGAAGTTATAGCCGACATGGACTATATACAGAGAACTTATAGCCGACATGGACTATATACAGAGAACGTATAGCCGAAATGGACTATATACAGAGAACTTATAGCCGACATGGACTTGACACAGAGAACTTATAGCCGACATGGAGTATATACAGAGAACTTATAGCCAACATGGACTAGACACAGAGAACTTATAGCCGACATGGACTAGACACAGAGAAAATATAGCCGACATGGACTATATACAGAGAACTTATAGCCGACATGCACTATATACAGAGAACTTATAGCCGACATGGACTAGACATAGAGAACTTATAACCGACATGGACTATATACAGAGAACTTATAGCCGACATGGACTATATACAGAGAACTTATAGCCGACATGGACTATATACAGAGAACTTATAGCCGACATGGACTAGACACAGAGAGCTTATAGCCGACATGGACTATATACAGAGAACTTATAGCCGACATGGACTATATACAGAGAACTTATAGCAGACATGGACTATATACAGAGAACATATAGCCGACATGGACTATATACAGAGATCTTATAGCCGACAAGGACTATATACAGAGAACTTATAGCCGACATGGACTATATACAGAGAACTTATAGCCGACACGGACTATATACAGAGAACTTATAGCCGACATGGACTAGACACAGAGAACTTATAGCCGACATGCACTATATACAGAGAACTTATAGCCGACACGGACTATATACAGAGAACTTATAGCCGACATGGAATATATACAGAGAACGTATAGCCGACATGGACTAGACACAGAGAACTTATAGCCGACACGGACTATATACAGAGAACTTATAGCCGACAAGGACTAGACACAGAGAACGTATAGCCGACATGGACTAGACACAGAGAACTTATAGCCGACATGGACTATATACAGAGAACTTATAGCCGACATGGACTATATACAGAGAACTTATAGCTGACATGGACTATATACAGAGAACTTATAGCCGACACGGACTGTATACAGAGAACGTATAGCCGACATGGACTATATACAGAGAACTTATAGCCGACATAGACTAGACACAGAGAGCTTATAGCCGACAAGGACTATATACAGAGAACGTATAGCCGACATGGTCTATATACAGAGAACGTATAGCCGACATGGACTATATACAGAGAACTTATAGCCGACATGGACTATATACAGAGATCTTATAGCCGACATAGACTAGACACAGAGAACTTATAGCCGACATGGACTATATACAGAGAACGTATAGCCGACATAGACTATATACAGTGAACTTATAGCCGACATGGACTATATACAGAGAACCTACTGCCGACATGGACTAGACACAGAGAACTTATAGCCGACATGGACTAGACACAGAGAACTTATAGCCGACATGCACTATATACAGAGAACTTATAGCCGACATGCACTATATACAGAGAACTTATAGCCGACAAGGACTAGACACAGAGAACGTATAGCCGACATTGACTAGACACAGAGAACTTATAGCCGACATGGACTATATACAGAGAAATTATAGCCGACATGGACTATATACAGAGAACTTATAGCCGACATGGACTATATACTGAGAACTTATAGCCGACATGGACTATATACAGAGAACTTATAGCCGACACGGACTATATACAGAGAACGTATAGCCGACATGGACTATATACAGAGAACTTATAGCCGACATAGACTAGACACAGAGAGCTTATAGCCGACAAGGACTATGTACAGAGAACGTATAGCCGACATGGTCTATATACAGAGAACGTATAGCCGACATGGACTATATACAGAGAACTTATAGCCGACATAGACTAGACACAGAGAACTTATAGCCGACATGGACTATATACAGAGAACGTATAGCCGACATGGACTATATACAGAGAACTTATAGCCGACATGGACTATATACAGAGAACCTACTGCCGACATGGACTAGACACAGAGAACTTATAGCCGACATGGACTAGACACAGAGAACTTATAGCCGACATGCACTATATACAGAGAACTTATAGCCGACATGCACTATATACAGAGAACTTATAGCCGACATGGATTAGACACAGAGAACTTATAGCCGACATGGACTATATACAGAGAACTTATAGCCGACAAGGACTAGACACAGAGAACTTATAGCCGACATGGACTATATACAGAGAACTTATAGCCGACATGGACTATAAACAAAGAAATTATAGCCGACATGGACTAGACACAGAGAACTTATAGCCGACATGGACTATATACAGAGAACGTATAGCCGACATGGACTATATACAGAGAACTTATAGCCGACATGGACTAGACACAGAGAACTTATATCCGACATGGACTATATACAGAGAACTTATAGCCGACATGGACTAGACACAGAGAACTTATAGCCGACATGGACTATATACAGAGAACTTATAGCCGACATGGACTATATACAGAGAACTTATAGCCGACATGGACTATATACAGAGAACTTATAGCCGTCATGGACTATATACAGAGAACGTATAGCCGACATGGACTATATACAGAGAACTTATAGCCTACATGGACTATATATAGAGAACTTATAGCCGACATGGACTAGACACAGAGAACTTATAGCCGACATGGACTATATACAGAGAACGTATATCCGACATGGACTATAAACAAAGAAATTATAGCCGACATGGACTATATACAGAGAACTTATAGCCGACATGGACTATATACAGAGAACCTACTGCCGACATGGACTAGACACAGAGAACTTATAGCCGACATGGACTAGACACAGAGAACTTATAGCCGACATGCACTATATACAGAGAACTTATAGCCGACATGCACTATATACAGAGAACTTATAGCCGACATGGATTAGACACAGAGAACTTATAGCCGACATGGACTATATACAGAGAACTTATAGCCGACAAGGACTAGACACAGAGAACTTATAGCCGACATGGACTATATACAGAGAACTTATAGCCGACATGGACTATAAACAAAGAAATTATAGCCGACATGGACTAGACACAGAGAACTTATAGCCGACATGGACTATATACAGAGAACGTATAGCCGACATGGACTATATACAGAGAACTTATAGCCGACATGGACTAGACACAGAGAACTTATATCCGACATGGACTATATACAGAGAACTTATAGCCGACATGGACTAGACACAGAGAACTTATAGCCGACATGGACTATATACAGAGAACTTATAGCCGACATGGACTATATACAGAGAACTTATAGCCGACATGGACTATATACAGAGAACTTATAGCCGTCATGGACTATATACAGAGAACGTATAGCCGACATGGACTATATACAGAGAACTTATAGCCTACATGGACTATATATAGAGAACTTATAGCCGACATGGACTAGACACAGAGAACTTATAGCCGACATGGACTATATACAGAGAACGTATATCCGACATGGACTATAAACAAAGAAAGTATAGCCGACATGGACTAGACACAGAGAACTTATAGCCGACATGGACTATAAACAAAGAAATTATAGCCGACATGGACTAGACACAGAGAACTTATAGCCGAGATGGACTATATACAGAGAACTTATAGCCGACATGGACTATATACAGAGAACTTATAGCCGACATGGACTAGACACAGAGAACTTATAGCCGACATGGACTATATACAGAGAACGTATAGCCGACATGGACTATATACAGAGAACTTATAGCCGACATGGACTAGACACAGAGAACTTATAGCCGACATGGACTATATACAGAGAACTTATAGCCGACATTGACTATAAACAAAGAAATTATAGCCGACATGGTCTAGACACAGAGAACTTATAGCCGACATGGACTATATACAGAGAACGTATAGCCGACATGGACTATATACAGAGAACTTATAGCCGACATGGACTATATACAGAGAACTTATAGCCGACATGGACTATATACAGAGAACTTATAGCCCACATGGACTATATACAGAGAACGTATAGCCAACATGGACTTGACACAGAGAACTTATAGCCGACATGGACTATATACAGAGAACGTATAGCCGACATGGACTATATACAGAGAACTTATAGCCGACATGGACTATATACAGAGAACTTATAGCCCACATGGACTATATACAGAGAACGTATAGCCGACATGGACTTGACACAGAGAACTTATAGCCGACATGGACTATATACAGAGAACTTATAGCCCACATGGACTATATACAGAGAACTTATAGCCGACATGGACTATATACAGAGAACTTATGGCCGACATGGACTATATACAGAGAACTTATAGCCGACATGGACGGACTAGACACAGATAACTTATAGCCGACATGGACTATATACAAAGAACGTATAGCCGACATGGACTATATACAGAGAACTTATAGCCGACATGGACTATATACAGAGAACTTATAGCCGACATGGACTATATACAGAGAACTTATAGCCGACATGGACTATATACGGATAATTCATGGCCGGACGCAGTACCTATGTAGTTGACATACTGAGGGTGGCGGGGAATTAACACGTATCAATGAGACTAGGGAGATACCTTAACTATCTCAACCAGCAAGATGATTCGTGCACTGTTTCTGAGGTAAGAAATGAAACAATATATAATTGCCGAAGTGAACAGTTTAACTAGAAAGCCATTTGTGTGGAATCCACCGAGGGAATATTTAGAGGAAGACCTATACATGCGCGGAGAAGTGAAGTTTGTCATTGTCTATGTATTGTTGTGTGAGCTGATGGTGGCTGTAACGGCAACGTCCTGGGTCTATGTATTGTTGTGTTAGCTGATGGTGGCTGTAACGTCAACGTCCTGGGTCTATGTATTGTTCTGTGAGCTGATGGTGGCTGTAACGTCAACGTCCTGGGTCTATGTATTGTTGTGTGAGCTGATGGTGGCTGTAACGTCAACGTCCTGGGTCTATGTATTGTTGTGTGAGCTGATGGTGGCTGTAACGGCAACGTCCTGGGTCTATGTATTGTTGTGTGAGCTGATGGTGGCTGTAACGGCAACGTCCTGGGTTTATGTATTGTTGTGTGAGCTGATGGTGGCTGTAACGTCAACGTCCTGGGTCTATGTATTGTTGTGTGAGCTGATGGTGGCTGTAACGGCAACGTCCCTGTGGTCACATGTGACTGTGCTCGAGAAAAGCTGAGAGATCCTACTTCAGGTTGTGGTGGATTCACACAGTCAGAGATTCACACAGTGAGGGATTCACTAAGTGAGGGATTCACCAAGTGAGGGATTCACCCAGTGAGGGATTCACCCAGTGAGTGATTCACCCAGTGAGTGATTAACCCAGTGAGGGATTAACCCAGTGAGGGATTCACACAATGAGGGATTCACCCACTGAGGGATTCACACAGTGAGTGATACACGGTGGACGAATAGACAATAAAATGCACATTCTATGAACGCTGACCTAAATTTGAGAACAGGAACAGCAGAACCGACTTAGAATGGGCAATGTTGATGTAAATGGCGTAAATGATCAAGTTAATTGACAGTGGTGGAGAAGCCAGAAGCGAACCTCTTTCTCCTGAGACGTCTTGTTGCTCATGTAGCGGACGTAGTACTCCAAGGCCTCCCTAGAGTAGCAGTTCATGTACTGGGTGAAGCCAGTGCCGTTGGAGAAGTGTCCCGGCTGCTTGCTCTGCCACAGTCCGTCCGGTCCGCAGTATCTGGACGCCTTCTCTGTGGACAATACGTGGCTGGATAAATATAGCTGCAATACGTCATAGGGGTTATTTATAGCGGCGCCAGTATTCTACCCGGCATGGCTTGAGAAACAATTGCATGGAAATTGAAAAACAACACAACAGTAAAGACACCAAATTAATGCACAAAAGAATTCGGGAACTTACTAATAAAAGAAAATATACACCAAAAGGCTGCATGAAAACGAAAGATGGAAAATTAATAAAATAGAAAGACCCGACTTTAGATACATGATCAAGGTACGCGAAAGAACTCTATAATGATATACGCGAAGAACAGTTGGATAGTTCTTATAATATGGAAGGACCACCAAAACTGAAAGTTCAGCATGCTCTCAGTCAAATGGAATCTGGCAATACCCCGGGTCCAGACAACATCACACCCGAAATGATTAATGCTTTAGAAGAGTATGGCATAGACCAAGTTATCAGATTGCCAAATGCTGTGTATATGCTGAGAACATTAACTGAACGTTCTATAGAAGTAAACAAAGACTTACATCTTTGCTTTATTGACTACACAAAGGCTTTCGATAAAGTAAGACATGTCAACATGACGAAGATGCTTGCAGATCTGCAAATTGATGGGAAAGACCTGAAACTTGTGAATAACATATATTAGGGGGGGGGGGGGGGGAGAGAAAAAAAAAAGAGCAGCCATACAGATTGGTAATGAAGTAGGACAACATTAGCCTATTAAAAGAGATGTGAGACAGGGATTAGTAAAGTCTGCAGATCTTTTTCACTATACTATGAAACTTTTTTCAGAAATCTAGAACATAAGAGAAGAATCATCATTGGGGGACGAAACATCAATAACATTAGATATGCAGATGATACAGTATTGATTACAGACGATGACCAGTTTCTGCAACATTTAGTAGATGCGGTTGCTGCACACAGTGAACAACTATGGTTAGAAGTAAATTGTAAGAAGACACAGATTATGGTCGCCACTAAGAAGAAGGACATACCAAAATGTAATATACAAGTAAATAAGAATATTCTTAAACAAGTGAATCGATACAATTATCTCGGAACAGTCATAACATCTGATGGGAGATGCCTTAAAGAGATTAGAACAAGAATCCCAAAGTGAAGGTAGCCTTCGGAAAGATGAAAAACATCATCATCATCATCATCATCATCATCATCATCATCATCATCATCATCATCATCATCATCATCTTCCACTTCTGCGGTCAAGCGTCGTGGGGAGGAAGAATTTGCGCTCCAGCGCCCGATGGTCGACACTCGATAGTGTAATTCCATGTGATTGTACAATGTCTTTTATGTGTCAATCCATTTTCCCCTCGGGCATCCTCTTGGTCTCGTCGCAGATGCTTGCTTGCTTGCTTGTGTTCGTTGGCTTGAGCTCCAACGCGAAGTCCTGTATGTCGGATGAAGGCATCCTGGTGTCCAACATCAGTGTGATGTCATACAGGACCTGAGGTTTGCGTGAGTATCCGTTGTCCCATGTCTGGCTTATTGGTGTGCAGACTGGTGGTTCCTCGCCGTACAGGCAGACACTCTCCGACTTCGGACTTTCCTACTGACTTTAGCCAGGACCCCGAAGGGACCTGTTGCCCAGGACGCTCGACGAGGACGCGTCAATAGGTCTTGGCCAGTATATAACCCGGCCCTTGTGCCTTACAAACACCTCTGCGTCCCTCGTCGCAGATGATCTTTGATGTATGGCTAGTTATGGTAAACCACTTGATCTTCTGTATTTCAATAAATGTTGCACAAAGTGTTGATCCCACTGTCTGTCCAGTAACAACATTTCTTACTCGGTCTTGAATTGTTAAGTTGGCAGCTCTCCTCAGGCGTCTCATCTCGCAGGTGTTGATTTTGCGCGAGTGTGATTTGGATAAAGTCCAAGTTTGAGACTGGTAGCATAGGGTTGGTGTGAATATGCTGTTTATTATCTGTCGTTTTGCGGACATGGGTATATTTGGAAGTTTCAGTATGGGTGATAGTTGATATGTAAGAGAACTAGCTTTTTGACATCTGATTTCGATTTCTCTGTCCAATCTGCCATCTTCTGTGATCATACTTCCAAAATATTTGAATTCTTTACCTTGATTCAGAGATGTGCTATTTATCTGTATACTTAGTGGACCAGGTAATCTGCTAACTTGCATTACTTCGGTTTTGGCTTTATTTATACTCATATTGTATCTGCAGCATGTTGAACTCAGATTATTATGATTTTGCAGTCTGCCCTCGTCGCTATAAAATAGTCACTGATCGTCTGCAAACAGAAGTTCATTTATTTCCTGTGAATCTGTTGTTTCATCTGAAGTAAAGAGATCTAAATTTTATGAATCTGTTCTGTCAATGCTTGCTTTTTTTGATATTCTGTCCATGTAGATATTAAATAGCAGAGTAGAGAGCACACATCCCTGTCTCACTCCTGTATTGACAGTGAACATATCTGATAAGCTTTCTTGTGTTCTTACTGCACTTCTGCTCGAGTGGTACATGGTTATGATGTTTTTGAGCAATTATCCTTGTATCCCGTAGTCTTCAAGGATGGTCCATAATTTGGACCAAATGGTCAGCATGGAAAACATACTGACCATAAATAACATTGCATTTGGAATGAGAAAACGAGTGTTGAGGTGCTACATAGAAACTGAACTTTTGTATGGATGTGAAGCGTGGACAAGGAGCAAACAAGCTGAAATATATCTGCTGGCTGTGGAAACGTGGTTTCTGAGGAAAACGCAAAGAATACCATGGACAGACATAAACACCAATGACCTACCAAGAAACAAATGAAAACAGTAAACTGATTAGAGAAATTAATTAGACCAGACAGTCACAATGTTTGCATACGTTATGAGAAGAAGTAAATGGGAGAACTTGGTGAAACTGGCAAGATTGAGGGAGGCAGAACAAGGGGAAGGCAGAGAGGTAAATACCTGGATGGCTTGGCCATGTGGTATGTACGAATCAAGAACACAGAGCTGGATGAATTAGTGTCTTAATTACTGCCACAATCCGACAGCTTCGACATCATGAATGAGGAGTGGCCTAATTACTTCCACGATCCGACAGCCTCGACATCATGAATGAGGAGTGGCCTAATTACTTCCACGATCCGACAGCCTCGACATCATGAATGAGGAGTGGCCTAATTACTTCCACGATCCGACAGCCTCGACATCATGAATGAGGAGTGGCCTAATTACTTCCACGATCCGACAGCCTCGACATCAAGAATGAGGAGTGGCCTAATTACTTCCACGATCCGACAGCCTCGACATCATGAATGAGGAGTGACCTAATTACTTCCACGATCCGACAGCCTCGACATCATGAATGAGGAGTGGCCTAATTACTTCCACGATCCGACAGCCTCGACATCATGAATGAGGAGTGGCCTAATTACTTCCACGATCCGACAGCCTCGACATCATGAATGAGGAGTGGCCTAATTACTTCCACGATCCGACAGCCTCGACATCATGAATGAGGAGTGGCCTAATCATTCATGATGTCGAGGCTGTCGGATCGTGGCAGTAACTAGGCCACTCATTCATGATGTCGAGGCTGTCGGATCGTGGCAGTAACTAGGCCACTCATTCATGATGTCGAGGCTGTCGGATCGTGGCAGTAACTAGGCCACTCATCCATGATGTCGAGGCTGTCGGATCATGGCAGTAACTAGGCGAGGCTGGGCTAGGCGCTCGGGGTAACACGCCGCATCACGTGACTTCTGAGCCGGATCACGTGACCGGATAGCCAGTACTGTGCTTGCTTAAATCTCTCAAGTCAGGGAATAATGGGATATTCTCCACTAGAACATAAACAGGATCACATAGACAGGATGACACAGACAGGATGACTTTGACATGATCACATGGACATGATGAATGCTGAGATACAAAATAGACAGGATCACATAGACATGCTGAATGCTGAGATACAACATAGACAGGATCACATGGACATGCTGAATGCCGAGGTAAATCTTAAACCACAGGACAATTGGAAGAACGCTGTGATAGATCGGACACAATTAGAAGAGTAGACTGCGTGGCGGGTGACAGTGGCGCTGTTGTGTGCTTCCTTCACGCGCCGCGCCAGACTGGGATCAATATGGCAGCATGAGAAGAGAGGTGTCATAGTGAGATACATGTCATAACATGATCCTATACTGACCATGATAAATGGCCACCACTCGGGGAGACAATCACAATCCTGGTATTGGTCGGAATCAATGGATGGCCACCACTCAGGGACACAATCACAATCCTGGTATTGATCGGAATCAATGAGTGGCCACCACTTAGGGACAGAATCACAATCCTGGTATTGCTCGGAGTCAATGAACAAACCCAGGGATTGCCCAATGTATGATTGAATGAATGAATTAATTAATTAATGAATTAATTAATTAATGAGTTATGAAAATGATTTAATGCATGCATGAATGAATGAGTTATGGAAATGATTTAATGCATGAATGAATGAATGAGTTAAGGAATGAATGATTTAATGCATGAATGAATGAATAAATGAATGAATGAGTGTATGAATGAATGAATGAATGAATGAATGAGTTAAGAAATGAAATATTTAATGCATGAATAAATGAATGAATGAATGAACGAACGAAAAAATACACGAACGAATGAACAAATGCAAGATCTACCGAATGAATGAATGAATCATGACAGATCGAATGCATGAATGAGCGAGCGAATGAATGGAATGATGACTGAACGGTATAATGATTGAATGAATGTATGAAGAAACGAATAAAGGAAATAATGAATAAACAATTGATAAATAAACAATAGAATGAATAAACGATATAATGAATGAACGTTAGGATGAATGAGTGAATAAATGAATGATAAATCACTTACTGTCCTTGAGCAGGCCCGGAAGTGGAGGGCAGGGGAGGGTGACGACACTGTTGACCTTGGCCGCCGGCCAGCACAGCACCGTGTCCCAGACACCCCGGCAGTGGGGTCCTGGAGGGGAGACAAGACAATCACCTGTCTCAGCTCAGACAAAAGAGTCACCTGTCTTAGCTCATCAACTGTCTCATCTGTGTCTACTGTCTAACTACAGGTGTTGGGAGACGAGACACCACACTGTCATTTGTCTCAGCTCATCAACTGTCTCATCTGTGTCTACTGTCTAACTACAGGGTTGGGGAGACAAGACAGTCACCTGTCTCAGCTTATCAACTGTCTCATCTGTGTTTACTGTCTAACAACAGGGGTGGGGAGACAAGACACCACACTGTCATCTGTCTCAGTTCATCAACTGTCTCCTCTATGTCTTCTGTCTAACTACAGGTGGAAGATGCCTCTTTTTCGCATCTAGTTTCCTCTAGGCAAAGCGCTGGTGGGGGTATAGCCTTACTTACCAAAGTCAGATACGTGGCTTCGGTTGTCATAGATTGAGTTATGGACTGTTGAGGCACTCTTGAGTCACGGATTATTGGGATATTCTTGAGTCAAGGATTGTTGAGGCACTCTTGAGTCAAGAATTGTTGAGGAACTCTTGAGTCACGGATTGCTGTCGCTCCTGAGTCACAGATTTTTGGGGTACTCCTGAGTTACAGATTGTTGGGGCACTCCTGAGTCATGGATTGTTAGGGCACTCTTGAGTCAAGTAACAGTTTGTTGAGGTACTCTTGAGTAACAGATTGTTGGGGCAGTATTGAGTCATAGATTGTTGCAACTCTTCAGTCACAGATTGTTGGGGCACTCTGGAGTCACAGATTGTTGAGACACCCTAGTGTCAGAGAGAATGTCGTGGCACCATGGAGTCACAGATTGTCGGGAAACCATTCAGTCTCAGATTTTAGGGGCACCCTGGAGTCACAGATTGCTGGGGCACCCTGGAGTCACAGATTATTGGGGCACCCTGGAGTCACAGATTGCTGGGGCACCCTGGAGTCACAGATTGCTGGGGCACCTTGGAGTCACAGATTGCTGGGGCACCCTGGAGTCACAGATTGCTGGGGCACCTTGGAGTCACAGATTGCTGGGGCACCCTGGAGTCACAGATTGCTGGGGCACCTTGGAGTCACAGATTGCTGGGGCACCCTGGAGTCACAGATTGCTGGGGCACCATGGATTCACAGATTACTGGGGCACCCTGGAGTCACAGATTGCTGGGGCACCATGGAATTACAGATTATTGGGGCACCCTGGAGTCACAGATTGCTGGGGCACCCTGGAGTCACAGATTGCTGGGGCACCATGGATTCACAGATTGCTGGGGCACCATGGATTCACAGATTATTGGGGCACCTTGGAGTCACAGATTGCTGGGGCACCCTGGAGTCACAGATTGCTGGGGCACCCTGGATTCACAGATTGCTGGGGCACCATGGATTCACAGATTATTGAGGCACCCTGGAGTCACAGATTGCTGGGGCACCCTGGAGTCACAGATTCGTGGGGCACCCTGGAGTCACAGATTGCTGGGGCACCCTGGAGTCACAGATTGCTGGGGCACCCTGGAGTCACAGATTGCTGGGGCACCCTGGAGTCACAGATTGCTGGGGCACCCTGGAGTCACAGATTCGTGGCGCACCCTGGAGTCACAGATTGCTGGGGCACCCTGGAGTCACAGATTGCTGGGGCACCCTGGAGTCACAGATTGCTGGGGCACCCTGGAGTCACAGATTGCTGGGGCACCCTGGAGTCACAGATTGCTGGGGCACCCTGGAGTCACAGATTGCTGGGGCACCCTGGAGTCACAGATTGCTGGGGCACCATGGATTCACAGATTGCTGGGGCACCATGGATTCACAGATTATTGGGGCACCCTGGAGTCACAGATTGCTGGGGCACCCTGGAGTCACAGATTCGTGGGGCACCCTGGAGTCACAGATTGCTGGGGCACCCTGGAGTCACAGATTGCTGGGGCACCCTGGAGTCACAGATTGCTGGGGCACCCTGGAGTCACAGATTCGTGGGGCACCCTGGAGTCACAGATTGCTGGGGCACCCTGGAGTCACAGATTGCTGGGGCACCCTGGAGTCACAGATTCGTGGGGCACCCTTGAGTCACAGATTGTTGGGACAGCCTGGAGTCACAGATTGTTGGGGCACCCTGGAGTCACAGATTCGTGGGGCACCCTGGAGTCACAGATTCGTGGGGCACCATGGAGTCACAGATTGCTGGGGCACCCTGGAGTCACAGATTGCTGGGGCACCCTTGAGTCACAGATTGTTGGGGCACCCTGGAGTCACAGATTCGTGGGGCACCCTGGAGTCACAGATTGCTGGGGCACCCTGGAGTCACAGATTGCTGGGGCACCCTGGAGTCACAGATTGCTGGGGCACCCTGGAGTCACAGATTGCTGGGGCACCCTGGAGTCACAGATTGCTGGGGCACCCTGGAGTCACAGATTGCTGGGGCACCCTGGAGTCACAGATTGCTGGGGCAACCTGGAGTCACAGATTGTCGGGGCACTTTGGAGTCATAGATTGTTGGGGCACTCTTGAGCCATAGATTTTTGGGGACATTCTTGAGTCAAGTCACAGATTCTAGGGGTAGTTTTGAGTCACAAATTGTCGGGGCACTCTTGAGTCATAAATGGTTGCGGCACCCTTGAGTCATAGATTGTTGCGGCACCCTTGAGTCATAGATTGTTGCGGCACCCTTGAGTCATAGATTGTTGTGGCACCCTTGAGTCATAGATTGTTGCGGCACTCTTGAGTCATAGATTGTTGCGGCACCCTTGAGTCATAGATTGTTGTGGCACCATTGAGTCATAGATTGTTGCGGCACCCTTGAGTCATAGATTGTTGCGGCACCCTTGAGTCATAGATTGTTACGGCACCATTGAGTCATAGATTGTTGTAGCACTCTCAAGTGATAGATTGTTGGCCCGCTATTGAGTCAAAGATTGTCGGGGCACTCCCGAGTCACAGATTGTTGGAACTCTCTGGAGTCACAGATTTTCACGGCACCCTAGAATCATAGATTCTTGGGGCACTCTGGAATTTCTCTCTGTCTATCTCCGTCTCTCTCCATCTCTCTCTATCTCTCTGTGTGTCTCTTTCTGTCACTTTATCTCTATCTGTTCTTTCTGTCCCTATGTCTCTCTCTGTCTCCTTGTCTCTCTCTCTCTCTCTGTATCTCTCTGTCTCTCTCTGTCTCTAACTCATCTCTCACAGTCTCTCTTTGTCTCTCTTTCTCTGTCTGCCTGTCTCTGTCTCTTTTTCTTTCTCCCCCCTCTGTGTGTGTGTGTGTGTTTCTATGTCTCTCTCTGTCCCTTTCTCTTTCTTTATGTACCTCCCTGTCTCTATCTGTGTCTCTATGTCTCTCTCTCTCTCTCTCTCTCTCTCTGTCTGTCTCTTTCTCTCTGTCTCTCTCTTTGTGCCTCTATGTCAATCTTTGTCTCTTTCTCGTTCTCTCTGTCTCTTTTTCTCTTTTTGTGACACTATGTGTCTCCTTGTCTCTTTCTCTCTATCTCCTTCACTTTCTCTTTCTATCTCTTTCTGTCTCTGTGTGTGTCTCTACTTCTCTGTATGTCTGTCTCTCTCTTTCAGTGAGTATGTGTTTCTTTTCCATCGAGTTATAGTGTGTATGTGTGCGTGTTTGTGTGTATGTGTGTGTATTTGTTTTCACCCAGTTATAGATTGTGTGTATGTTATCTTTCTGAACTATATATATAGGCTGGACGTGAGCCATGACCCACGTGGATCCTGGTGTATGCGTCGTGACACAGAAGTGTACAATCACTTACATGTACATTACACAGCTGTATACTCGTTGAGTGTACGACCCAGTACTGCCTATAACAACGGGCATATCAACAATAAGTGTACGACCCAGTACTGCCTATAACAACGGACATATCAACAATACATTTACGACCCCGTAGTACCTATAACATCGGAACATATCAACAATACATTTACGACCCAGTACTACGTACCTATATCCACGGACATAACAACAGATTTTATACAATTATCAAGATGGCGACGGACGGTTGTTTTGTATTGTGACCGCTCCTTTTTTCGCGTAGGAGATGAATATTTTCATCTCTTGTGTGTAATTTGTGCGCCAGGATGTAAATCAGTAGTTTTTTCTCAAGATCTTCGCCGATGCTACGGAGTAGTGCATCTGATCGAAGCAATCTTTGAGTAAATTTTCGCAGCGTGCATGTTTCTGTGGTGTTTGGTTATTCAATATAGCGGAACAGCGTTTGTGCTCTGTGCGATGGGGAGGCCGTAAGCGAAAACGCAGACTAGGTTGAGAAAGGCGTTTTAGACCGTCTGGGCCTCAAGAATACTCGTATTCTTTATTGGAATTGTGCCAGCGTAAAACAACGAGGCCCTATTCTGGAAAACCTGGTGTGCAGGAACGACATTGTAGCGCTTCAGGAGACGAGACTGGGTGATAATTCACTCCATATTGCCGGCTTCCAATGTTTCTACTGCCACGATCCCTCAGCCTCGACATTATGAGGAGTGGCCTAGTTACTGCCACGATCCGATATTCTCGACATAATGAATGAGGGTCCTAATTACTACCAAGATCGTCCATTTCGACGTCAGGAATGAGTTCCCTAATTACTGCCACGATCCGACAGCCTCGACATCATGAATGAGGAGTGGCCTAGTTACTGCCACGATCCGACAGCCTCGACATCATGAATGAAAAGTGGCCTAGTTACTGCCACGATCCGACAGCCTCGACATCTTGAATGAGTGACCTAATTACTGCCAAGATCCGACAGCCTCTACATCATGCATGAGGAGTGGCCTAATTACTACCAAGATCGTCCATTTCGAATTCATGAATGAGTGGCCTAATTACTGCCACGATCCGACAGCCTCTACATCATGCATGAGGAGTGGCCTAATTACTACCAAGATCGTCCATTTCGAAATCATGAATGAGTGGCCTAATTACTGCCACGATCCGACAGCCTCGACATCATGAATGAGGAGTGGCCTGGTTACTGCCACGATCCGACAGCCTCGACATCTTGAATGAGTGGCCTAATTACTGTCACGATCCGACAGCCTCGACATCATGAATGAGGAGTGGCTTATTATTGCCACGATCCGACAGCCTCGACATCTTGAAAGAATGGCGATTCTCATTCGCGACAGTATAGTGGTTTCAGAACTGGACATGTCCAACTGGAATAAGGACGACATACAAATACAGGCGGTTAGAGTTCAGCCAGGCCTACCATTTGTGTTGGTTAATGTTTATGCCCGCAACGCGAGTGTGGATTCCCATAAGTGGCAGTGCTTAAGTGACATATTAGGTCACGAGAGGAATGTTATTTTCTGTGGCGATTTAAACGCTAAGGACAGATCATGGGGAATTTGGGAAACATTTCCTCCAACACACAGGGTGAGAAGCTCGAGGCTGCACTTGAAACCATTGATCTGGTTTGTATCAATAGTGGCGGTGTCACCTGGACAGCAAGTAGTCCAGGTGATGAGGACAGTGTTATTGACCTGGCGCTGGTTTCTCCTTAACTCACTACAGTGAGTAGATGGGGTGTCCTAGGGTACCACGGCAGCGATCACCACCCTTGCAGCATATTGGTGGAGAACGGCAGAACCAGGCAGCACAATTCAAAGGTTAAGACATTCCAGTATGACAGTACAAAACAAGATGTGGTGAGTAAAATAAGGCGCGACAAGCGCAGAAAGCTTCATGAGTAGTTATATAGGAGGTCTACTAGCCCCAAGTAGAAGGATCCGCTCCTCTTTTACTAAGAATAAAGAAGGAGGAGCGGTCGTTTTTTAGTAAGCGCAAAGAAGCAAGTGCGGGACATAACTCATGAGTAAATAATCGTCTGTTTTTGTGATATTACCTCCCCTTTGTGAAGAATTTTTTTTTTTTTTTAAATTAAAATTTAATGATTACTTTCTATCATGGGTTGTAGTCGGCGGGGCTTAGTGGCATTCGTTGTTAAGGGATGGGTGAGTGGCCGTGTAGCTAGGTAAATGCTTCCGAGCACTATCATCATATCTTTTTAGAGCTTCAAATGAAAACCTTACAAATGTCAAATGGCCAGTAGTATTGATTTTAATGGGAATGGCTTAGCGAAAGTCGGTGTTAAGGAGTGGGTAGCGGTTACTAGTGAGCCGTAGAGGGCCGTACTGGTTTAAACAATATCATCATACAGATTAAAAATGAAAACCTTAAAAAAGTAAAGATGACCGGTATTATTGCATTTAGTGGGTATGACCTTGTGATATTCATTGTTAAGGGGTGGGGTGAGTGGATGAGTATTTAGATAAACGCTTCTGAACACTATCATCGGGTTCGAATCCCAGTGGGGAGGTCTAGTAGTAGAAGAAGTATTGATAATGTTTTTGTTACTTAGTTGTGATGGAGAGCTCTGGTGTTATTAATCCGGCTATATTTAGAAAAGGAGCTGCGGTGTGCTGGTTGCTGAGTATGTTTAGGTGGTATCCCAGACACTGTGAAAGTGACAGGTTCGAATCTCGGTACTTTGTCGTTGGTATAATTGCCAGTCATCAACATGTGGGTGTCTAGTTAATAATACGGGTTAGGGTTAGGGTGGCTTTGTCCGGCCGTGTCGCCGCAGCCACAAGTCCCACCGGTGATGAAAAGCACAGACAGCAGATTTCACCCTTGTACCTATGCGTCACAAAATATAACTTAAAAATCAAAATATGATATACCCATAATCACAACAGGTGTTGCAAATAATCAATACGCATCTTCATAACGGCTAATCCATGGGATTACCATCCTCGTAATGACCAAGTCAGGTTATTGATATTACTGATATCTTCATGGCTGCAAATAGTTCGCGCTATTAATAAAGGTCCATAGAAACGTCGATAGGGGATTAAGAGCTTAACACCTATTGTCGGGATATCCACATAAATCAATAGCACTACTCTCGAGTTTTCTCATATGTGGCGGTTGGGGATTATGGGTTAGGTGTATGTGTCCTTATTCAGTTAAAACAGGTGGTATGGGTAGGAAATAGCACAAACAGTATCAGCATATGCCACTCTGATCTTAAATATCAGTAGTTCGTTATGCTTGTGACATTGAAAACGATTGGGGTTTGAAAAAGGATGGTGTACTATGTGATACATGTCACCCCTGTCATCGCATCGTAGCTGTGATGTGTGTTGCCGCCTATTACATCCGGGTGTGAAAATAATCAAACATATTTCATATCAGATCAATAGGCATGCCTCTATATAGCTGCACTGCGAACTTGGTTAGAGTCTACTTTAGGAAGTATTGTATGTTTGTGTATGCGCATTTACTACGGCTTATAAATGTGTGTAGTATTATTGGAGAGCGGCCGTTATGTATACATTATCAGAGTATGTTGCCTTACAGGGCTGGTGTGGTGTCTTTGTGTCTGCTACGCTGTATGTATTGTTCTGTTGCCTTGTATTATTTGGAGGGAGTTTCATGTGGATGTCAAGTTAATTTTTCCCTACTCAGAATCCACAGCCCCAGTGTCATTAGATGGTTTTAACTTGTCTGCCCATTGTACTCGCTTCACATCCAGACAAAAGTACAGGTTCTATGTTCCACTCCAACAGTCAAATAAGAAAAAATGTTAGCCAAATTATTAAAATGTTGGCCAAATATAGAAATATATCGACTAGCCGTATAAAATATAGTAAAATTTGTTAGCCAAACTTATAAAACTCGTGGTCAAAATAAGAAATATCTCAACCAAGCGTATAAGAAATAGGAAAAAGGCTAGTCAAACTAATGAAAATGTTGGTCAAATACAGAAATATCTCGACCAACTTATAAAATGTAGGAAAAAATTGTTAGCCAAACTGACAAAACAGTTAGCCAAAATAAGAAAAGTCTCGACCAACTTATAAAATGTAGAAAAAATTGTTAGCCAAACTGACAAAACAGTTGGTCAAAATAAGAAACGTCTCGACTAACATTATAAAAAGTAGGAAAAATGGTAACCAAATTAATTAAAAAGGGTGACCAAAATAGGAAATATCTAGACCAAACTTATGAAAAGTAGGAAAATTGTTCATCAAATGTGACAAATATTGGGCAAGTAGGAAATCATGTTAGCCAAATAGGAAAAATATCGATCAAACTTATAGATGTCTCGGCCAAACTTATAAAATGTATGAACATTTGTTAGCCAAAGGTGAAAAATATTGGCCAAGTAAAGAAATATCTCATCCGAATTTATAACAAGTAAGAAAACACGCTAGTAAAATCAAGAAATATGTCGACTGAAGTTATACAATAGGCGAAACGATGGACAAACTTATAAAGATGTCGACCGTTATAAGAAAATGTATTTCCCAAATTAGGAAAAAATATTGACCAAGTTTTGAAATATCTCGACCAAACTTACAAAAAATAGGAAAATATGTCGACTAAAGTAGGAACATTTGTTAGCCAAAGATGGAAAATATTGGTCAAGTAAAGAAATATCGCATCCAAACTTTTAAAATGTAGGAAACTTTATTAACCAAATGTGAAAAATATTGTCCAAGTAAAGACATGTTTCAACTAATCTTATAAATATGTCGTCCAAACTTATAAACATTAGGAAAATGTGTTAACCAAATGGGAAAAATATTGGCCCAGTGGAGAAATATCTCAACCATACTTATGAAAAGGAGGAAAATGTGTTAACCTAATGAGAAAAATATCGCCCAAGTGAAGAAAAAAGTTACACAAAACTTATAAAACTTAGGAAAATGTGTTAACCTAATGAGAAAAATATCGCCCAATTGAAGAAAAAAGTTACACAAAACTTATAAAACTTAGGAAAATGTGTTAACCTAATGAGAAAAATATTGACCAAGTCAAGAAAAACGTACACCAAACTTCTGAAAAGTAAGAAAATTTGTTATCCAAAAGGGAAAAATATATGGGCTAAACTATGAAATATGTTGACCGAAGTAAGAAAATATGTTAACCAAATGTGAAAAATATTGTCCAAGTAAAGACATGTTTCAACTAATCTTATAAATATGTCGTCCAAACTTATATACATTAGGAAAATGTGTTAACCAAATGGGAAAAATATTGGCCCAGTGGAGAAATATCTCAACCATACTTATGAAAAGGAGGAAAATGTGTTAACCTAATGAGAAAAATATCGCCCAATTGAAGAAAAAAGTTACACAAAACTTATAAAACTTAGAAAAATGTGTTAACCTAATGAGAAAAATATTGACCAAGTAAAGAAAAACGTACACCAAACTTCTGAAAAGTAAGAAAATTTGTTAACCAACAGGGGAAAATATATGGGCTAAACTATGAAATATGTTGACCGAAGTAAGAAAATATGTTAACCAAATGTGAAAAATATTGTCCAAGTAATCGCAATTTTATTGCTTAAGATGTAAGCTCAATATACGTCCTATACCTAAGCTATACCTATACTTAGCCTATATCTGTATATTAAGTGAAGTGCGCAAATAAAATTGCGATTATTTTAAAATTTTAATTAAAATTTAATCACAACAATTTAACTTTTTTCCATTTCTGACACTGGTTTGCTTCCATGTCTCTTAAGAAAGAGTTTAAAGTGTTTGATGTATAGTTAGGGTTATGGTTAGGGTCATGGTTAGGGTTAGTAAGAAAGAATTTGTTGTGTTTGATGTATATAATGCTCTATTTTCCTTAGGCTCTTTTAGGCGACCATCGTTAGTTACTCTGGTAGTCCAAGGAATGCAACTCATTCGTCTCAGGAACCCATTCTCTGTTGTTTTTTCAAGTTCTGCCTAGGGTTGATGGTCGATGACCGTAATCGTTATCTAGAATAGCGCCTAGCAGATTAGAGGGACAGATGATTTATCTCTATTAGGTTGGAAAATCTGCCTAGTCAGCAGAAAATCGGCTGTTCTGTATTGCCTGAGAATGTTAATGTTATTGGGTATGAAACGTTGAATGTCGGTTAGAAGATGTGGTAGAGGGTATTCAAGGGCTCAATAAGGTAGACGTGGCTTTAAGAAAGGTCGACTTCATAACAGACACTGTTGGTTGGTTGCAGACTTGCCGCTATTGCAGCTGTGAAATGACAAAGTGTGATATAGGTGGACAAAGTAAGCAATGTTATATTAGCTAGACTTCGAGAACACTCTTTGTATTGTTGAAAGATGGACCGATAGAAGGTTAGTGTAGCAGACATTGTGGTATAGAAAGTTGAAGATGTCGGCCATGGGAAGTGGATCTTTGCTGACGAATACTCAGATGATATTGAAACTATCCCAGGTGGAGCCACAGATTGCATTGCCATAAATGTTTTTATGACTGTTTCATTAGAGCTCATGTGCAACAAAGGTTTGGAGTTGTTAGTGGTGCTACATAGAAAAGTTGTGAAGCTATCTATGAAAGACAGAGACACTTTGTGTTAGAAAAGAAAAAAAAACAACAGTGTGAAGAGCTGGGTGATTAGTATGCATAAGTGCTTCTTTAGTGGATACTCTGGACTGATAAGTTGAAGCTTTCGGTAATGTAAAAGAGGGAAAGTGTTGACGTTGATGATTATGCCTTGTGAAATGTCTGTTCAGATAAAAGTTCAAGACCCGTTTGACATAACTACAGAAGCAATATTTGTTCCTACTTTTTTTTATAAGTTTACACGAGATATTTATAAGTTTGGTCGAGATGTTTCATGTTTTGCCCAACATTTTTCCCCATTTGGTTAACACATTTTCTTACTTCGGTCAACATATTTCATAGTGTAGCCCATATAAATTTTCCCTGTTAGTTAACAAATTTTCTTACTTTTCAGAAGTTTGGTGTACGTTTTTCTTTACTTGGTCAATATTTTTCTCATTAGATTAACACATTTTCCTAAGTTTTATAAGTTTTGTGTAACTTTTTTCTTCACTTGGGCGATATTTTTCTCATTAGGTTAACACATTTTCCTCCTTTTCATAAGTATGGTTGAGATATTTCTCCACTGGGCCAATATTTTTCCCATTTGGTTAACACATTTTCCTAATGTTTATAAGTTTGGACGACATATTTATAAGATTAGTTGAAACATGTCTTTACTTGGACAATATTTTTCACATTTGGTTAATAAAGTTTCCTACATTTTAAAAGTTTGGATGCGATATTTCTTTACTTGACCAATATTTTCCATCTTTGGCTAACAAATGTTCCTACTTTAGTCGACATATTTTCCTATTTTTTGTAAGTTTGGTCGAGATATTTCAAAACTTGGTCAATATTTTTTCCTAATTTGGGTAATACATTTTCTTATAACGGTCGACATCTTTATAAGTTTGTCCAGCGTTTCGCCTATTGTATAACTTCAGTCGACATATTTCTTGATTTTACTAGCGTGTTTTCTTACTTGTTATAAATTCGGATGAGATATTTCTTTACTTGGCCAAATTTTTCACCTTTGGCTAACAAATGTTCATACATTTTATAAGTTTGGCCGAGACATCTATAAGTTTGATCGATATTTTTCCTATTTGGCTAACATGATTTCCAACTTGCCCAATATTTGTCACATTTGACGAACAATTTTCCTACTTTTCATAAGTTTGGTCTAGATATTTCCTATTTTGGTCACCCTTTTTAATTAATTTGGTTACCATTTTTCCTACTTTTTATAATATTAGTCGAGACGTTGCTTATTTTGGCTAACTGTTTTGTCAGTTTGGCTAACAATATTTTCCTACATTTTATAAGTTGGTCGAGATATTTCTGTATTTGGCCAACATTTTCATTAGTTTGACTAGCATTTTTCCTATTTCTTATACGCTTGGTTGAGATATTTCTTATTTTGACCACGAGTTTTATAAGTTTGGCTAACAAATTTTACTATATTTTATACGGCTAGTCGATATATTTCTATATTTGGCCAACATTTTAATAATTTGGCTAACATTTTTTCTTATTTGACTGTTGGAGTGGAACATAGAACCTGTACTTTTGTCTGGATGTGAAGCGAGTACAATGGGCAGACAAGTTAAAACCATCTAATGACACTGGGGCTGTGGATTCTGAGTGGGGAAAAATTAACTTGACATCCACATGAAACTCCCTCCAAATAATACAAGGCAACAGAACAATACATACAGCGTAGCAGACACAAAGACACCACACCAGCCCTGTAAGGCAACATACTCTGATAATGTATACATAACGGCCGCTCTCCAATAATACTACACACATTTATAAGCCGTAGTAAATGCGCATACACAAACATACAATACTTCCTAAAGTAGACTCTAACCAAGTTCGCAGTGCAGCTATATAGAGGCATGCCTATTGATCTGATATGAAATATGTTTGATTATTTTCACACCCGGATGTAATAGGCGGCAACACACATCACAGCTACGATGCGATGACAGGGGTGACATGTATCACATAGTACACCATCCTTTTTCAAACCCCAATCGTTTTCAATGTCACAAGCATAACGAACTACTGATATTTAAGATCAGAGTGGCATATGTTGATACTGTTTGTGCTATTTCCTACCCATACCACCTGTTTTAACTGAATAAGGACACATACACCTAACCCATAATCCCCAACCGCCACATATGAGAAAACTCGAGAGTAGTGCTATTGATTTATGTGGATATCCCGACAATAGGTGTTAAGCTCTTAATCCCCTATCGACGTTTCTATGGACCTTTATTAATAGCGCGAACTATTTGCAGCCATGAAGATATCAGTAATATCAATAATCTGACTTGGTCATTACGAGGATGATAATCCCATGGATTAGCCGTTATGAAGATGCGTATTGATTATTTGCAACACCTGTTGTGATTATGGGTATATCATATTTTGATTTTTAAGTTATATTTTGTGACGCATAGGTACAAGGGTGAAATCTGCTGTCTGTGTTTTTCATCACCGGTGGGACTTGTGGCTGCGGCGACACGGCCGGACAAAGCCACCCTAACCCGTATTATTAACTAGACACCCACATGTTGATGACTGGCAATTATACCAACGACAAAGTACCGAGATTCGAACCTGTCACTTTCACAGTGTCTGGGATACCACCTAAACATACTCAGCAACTAGCACACCGCAGCTCCTTTTCTAAATATAGCCGGATTAATAACACCAGAGCTCTCCATCACAACTAAGTAACAAAAACATTATCAATACTTCTTCTACTACTAGACCTCCCCACTGGGATTCGAACCCGATGATAGTGTTCAGAAGCGTTTATCTAAATACTCATCCACTCACCCCACCCCTTAACAATGAATATCACAAGGTCATACCCACTAAATGCAATAATACCGGTCATCTTTACTTTTTTAAGGTTTACATTTTTAATCTGTATGATGATATTGTTTAAACCAGTACGGCCCTCTACGGCTCACTAGTAACCGATACCCACTCCTTAACACCGACTTTCGCTAAGCCATACCCATTAAAATCAATACTACTGGCCATTTGACATTTGTAAGGTTTTCATTTGAAGCTCTAAAAAGATATGATGATAGTGCTCGGAAGCATTTACCTAGCTACACGGCCACTCACCCATCCCTTAACAACGAATGCCACTAAGCCCCGCCGACTACAACCCATGATAGAAAGTAATCATTAAATTTTAATTTTTTAAAAAAATAAAATTCTTCAAAAAGGGGAGGTAATATCACAAAAACAGACGATTATTTACTCATGAGCTATGTCCCGCATTTGCTTATTTGCGCTTACTAAAAAACGACCGCTCCTCCCGGCACCACCCGCTCCTCCTTCTTTATTCTTAGTAAAAGAGGAGCGTATCCTTCTCCTTGGGGCTAGTAGACCTCCTATATAACTACTACTTTCATGGCAGCAAAAAAAGCTGGGAGCAGCCACCTTGGTGGAATTTGGATGTGGAAAGTGTCTGGGTGGATAAGCGTAGTGCTGTTAGGAAATGGTAAAACGCCAAGAAGAACATAGTTGCCCATCCTAGTTCTTGCGTGCACTTAGAAAGAGAGATGCACACAAAAGTAAGCTGTTTAAAAAAAAAAAAAACTGGTTAAGGTGATTACAAGTGAAAAATGGGCAGAGTTATGTCGAAGAGTAAGCACAGACAAGTCATTGAAATAGTTGTAGCAAATACATAAAAGCATGAGTGGGGTAGTCAAGAATAAGAGTATTCCTGACTTCCAAGGTGCTGACCTCAATTGGCATGGGTCTGACGAGAACAAGGGCAACGCCCTCTTCCAACGATATCTAGAGCTGAGCAACCAGACAGTCATGAGAGGCCGAAATCTTGCCAAGGAAGTTACCTCAGATAGTTGTAAGGCCCAGAACATTTCGAATGAAGACACAGTGACAGTGAAAGAGATCGGGGCTGTGCTTCGACGATAAAATAAAAACAGCGCCCTAGGGCCAGATGGCATTAGGTATGACATTAATATGTGTACTGACAACGAGATAGAGGAACTAGCAGACATGTACAACAACAGTATAGGGAGTGCTAGCATCAAGGAGGAATGACTACACAGCTATCTGATTCCCTTGCCGAAGCCTGGCAAAGGCCACACGAAAATTCAGGGATATCGGGTAATAACCATGCAGAATACAATAGGCTAGCTGCTGGAGAAGTTAATTGAAAGAAAAATATCAAGCCAGCTAGAGAGGGAAGGTGTTTTCCAACCTACCCTGGGTGGGTACTGTCAAAAAAAGAGAAATCTGAACCTATGCAGCAGTTTTTGTCCATGCTGTCTATGAAGGTTTCCACTCAGGCTTTGAAACATTTGCTGCAGCGATTGATCACGAGGACGCGTTCAACAGAGTACCATTGGACATTTTAATGCTTTAGCTTCTGGAACTCAATATAAGTCCTTTCTTCCTTAGTTGGATCGTTGCAGCCCTCTTCCAACGGAAAGTAGTTTTTTGGATGTGGCAGATGGACTTCTTAACCAACAACAATATATCCTGGCCTACCACAGGGATCACCATTATCTCCGGTACTGTTCAACGCGTACACTGTGAGAATCACCAGCGAGCAGACCACTGGACCGGAGAGGACATTGTCGTATGCCGACGATGTTTTAGTGTATCGTCAGGGTAAGGATAGAGATCAGGTTGCGGTGGAACTACAAACCCAACTCAATCGCATAAGCAATTTGTGTGTTGAAGCTGGGGCAATGTTCAACCCAACAAAGGTAACAGTGACATGGTTCTCTTTGAATAACCATATTGTCAACACTGTCACAACACTCCGTGGGGTGTGGGGAACCTGCTATCACACTTTAACAACGGGATGTCTTTCACCCCGGGACATAGGTGCCCTCAGTCCACAAAACCCCTTCAGCCATTGGATCACTATCTCATTCGCTATCAACCAAGGGACGTTACCCTTTCAAACCTCGCCCTGAATACATGACACAACTCTGGTATCTAACTATGATAACAAGATGGTGTATTATACAAAATGAATGAAGATGATGATGATGACTCCGAGAAAGGCCTCGCGGATGCATGCGAGACAAAACATGGCACTGCTCGAGTAGCCTCAAGGAGGAAGTGTCATCATAGTAACAGGTCCAAGTATCACGCTATGCGTTAAGTCAGTCACGCTCATCGAGTATATCCCGCCTCCGGCCAGGTATAGGCTTCTCCACTTGGACAAGACGGTAGGCGTGTCGAATCACTGGTATTTGGGACCTCAGGTTGATGACGTCAAGGAAGGCCGGCCCACACACTGGTTAGTAATGACTACTGTCTCTTGTGTGGCCTTGGAACTAGGAGACTTCTCTTTGTCACTCCTTTGAAAAAAATACAGAATGTACCAATTTAACCCTTATCAGATTGCTTCCCCTTGAATGAAATAATAAATAGTCATGTACAGTAACCTTTAGAAAATTTTAAAAAATAGAGTTTTACATTTGTAGTTCGGTCTACGCGTCAAAAGTTTGGCCTCAAGTAATTCAAAATTGTGACACGTATGGCACAACTGAATTTTGGGTCATTTGATGATTCTTAGATAAAAATATTTAAATCCTTTCTCTCAATTTCTTGTACGCAAATTTAAGTGTCATATAATTAATTCAGTCGCTCATTCATACTTAAATAATTATGTTAATGAAATTAACGTTTCACTCTTCACAACGTATAAATCTTTCGCTACGTTATATCGACGAACAGTTCATATACGCGACATCCAAGATGGCGGTGTAAACTTGTACTTTGATTCGGACAAGTGATTATGTGTTCATGCTGCGTTTTCATGTAGTATTATTATCATGTAATATTATTCGAGTGACATTTTTCATGTACTAAAATAGTGAATTGACTTTCTTTGTGTGTCCTTTCGTTGGATCATCGAGTGAATTTATTGCGACAGCAGAAAGTTTTTGAAATTCAAAATGGACTCTACTCAGGTGAGCCGTGTTATCGATGGAAGACTATTCAGTCAAGTATCCGCGTCTAACACCGGTACTAACCAAGTTTCTGAAGTAAGCGTCGGCCTAGACTCCTTTGAGGAAGATGCCATGCACCTACCCAAAACACTGGTGGTCTCGTTGAGGGGCCCAGGAGCGGCCAGATCAACCCCCGAACTGGTGGGAGGTGCATTGGTCGGTCCCGGAGGTCTACCGATAAACGAACTCGGTGAGCTATATAGGTATGAGAACCGAACAAAGTGGTTCTTTGCTGTTGCATCAGAGACACTTTACGAGCGTCTCCATGGGAAAACCATAACTTTAAAAAACCCAGAAATGACAATAGAAATACAACAGGCAGAGAAAGAGAACAAGAGATTAACCTTACACTGGATTTTAGCAACAATGAAAGAAGAAGGTGTGAAGACAATAGTAAAAGAAATAACAGGCGACCCTGAGCCCGTGGTTTTCAGAATTAAAAACTCAGCAGGGAAATGGGGAGCCTTGGTACATTCTAAAGAAGGGCAAACCATACCCCACTATGTCAATATAACAGCAAAAGGAGGGCAGAAAATTTGGAATCATAGAATCCTGGTGACCATGCCAGGGGGAGAACAGTCTGCATTCACATTGATCTAATAAATGTCCAACTAAGTCAACAAAAGCCAACACCAACCATAAACAACCTAGATGAGTTTCCAGCTCTGCCAGGACTGTTAAAAAGACCACCCACCCAGCCTGCCCCGCCCACCCAGGCAAAATCGAAACAAACTACGACCCCAAACCCAGATCCACCAACGACCTCGACCAAGAAGAAAGACCAAAAGGAGGAGGAAGCCTCCTTTAGAAACGACAAAGAGGCAGATACGACAGAGGGTTTCAAGGAAGTCACACATAACAAGCCTCTGCCAGGACAGTTAAAAAGACAATCCACCCAGCCTGTCCCACCCACCCAGGCAAATTCTAAACAAGCTACGACCCTAAACCCAGACCCACCAACGACCTCGACCAAGGAGAAAGACCAAAAGGAGGAGGAGGAGTCCTCTACAACCGACAAAGAAGCAGATACGACAGAAGGTTTCAAGGAAGTCACACATAACAAGCGCAATAGAAGACGGAAAAACACGGAAAACAGTGATTGTGAGGAAGAGTCTCCCATAGCGACACCAAAGAAAGTAAACAAACAAGACATCCTCACAGAAAAAACAAACGGACAAAAGCAGACCACAAAGGAAGACGACAACATATCCTTACGAAAATTATTTATCACCACCGACACATACGATGAAGAGAATCCGGAAACAACAAAAACACAATAAACAGCTACATACAACCAATGTTTTTAAAGAAAAATTATCTTATTATTAATGTCAATTGTCAATTTATACTCAACATTATTTTTTGTTTGATACTAGGATGAGCGACGACATCAAAATAATATGTTTAAATATAGCAGGTATACGTACAAAACAACAACACATTTGCACACTTATACACAAATACAAACCAGATTTCATCCTACTACAAGAGACAAATATACATTCAGATACACATGGCGCACAAATTACAACACAATTAGGACTGAAACATGCATTTTCAGTTTGGCGGTCCACAACACAGGGTCTGGGACAGCCATACTACAAACATCAGATAGGTGGAACATACTCAAAACAAACCGGGATAGCCAGGGTAGAATAAACATAACACAAATAAGTAACACTTCACACACATATACCATTGTCAACATTCATGCACCACCAAATTATAACTACCAACCACAATTCTATGAAGAACTTGACACACTACTCACACATACATACAGAGGACAGAACATCATACTCTGTGGAGATTTCAACTGTGTATTACAGGCACTGGATATAGTAGGCGGAGAAATGAAGACACAGGTAAGGAGAATGAACGGAGAAGGCACAACCCAGTTAGAGACATTGCAAAACATTTTAGACACACACACCTTAATAGACACATTCAGACACAAACATCCAAATAAGCGAGAAATAACCCACACAGATAAAATACACCACACTGGAAGAAGATTAGATAGGATATATATACCCGCAACACACCACATAATAAACACTCGGCACCTACAAGAGACATTACAGTACACAGACCATCAAGCCATATTAGCTCACATCAGTTCAAGCAACATAAATACACAAACATTTAAACGTTCACCACATTGGAAATTTAACAACACACTTCTTAAGAATGAAAAATACGTAAAATACATGACACAACTTTTACACACATACACCGACCACATACCGACTGATAACATCAGACAATACTGGGATTTATTTAAAAAAATACAATACGAAGCAGAACACAGCAATTAGCATCCATCATACACAAAGACAGATTAAGACAGGAACAACTTATACAAACAGCCATACAGCTGACAAAACAGACAGACAGCAATGCACCACACTTACACACACTGGAGGAACAGCTAGATCAGCACCAACAACACAGATATCTGGGTGCTCTCCTGAGAACAAAGCTCAACACAATCATACAAGAGACACCCAGTAAACAATACATGGCAATTGAACCAAATATACAGCGTAGCAGACAAATAGACAAAATAGTAGACATGCAAGGCAATATGCAATCAGAACCAGCACAAATAACAGAAGCATTCAATCAATACTACACTCAACTGTTTACAGCAGAGACAATAGACACACAGACACAAGACAATTTTCTACAATATAGTAACAAGCTGTCAGATGAAGACAGAGACAGACTAGACACAGAACTAACACTGGCTGACATAACGAACGCACTCAGCAAAATGAACAAAGACAAGACACCAGGGCCGGACGGTTTAACGATAGAATTCTACCAACACTTCTTGCCTATCTTAGGTGGTCTTCTTCTTAATGTCTATCAAGACGCCGTTGATAAACAACAACTACCAGATAGCTGCAACATGTCTTACATCACACTCATACCCAAAAACAATACAGACAAAACATAGATGGAAAATTATAGACCAATATCACTTCTGAACACAGACTATAAAATACTTACCAAGGCACTGACCCAGAAACTTAGACCCTACATGCAAAAGCTCATACACCCTGACCAACAATGCGGAGTACCACATAGGAACATACACCAACACACACATTTCATTAGAGACATCATCACATACACACAGGAGAAAGACTGTCAAGCCTCCCTTTTTTCCTTAGACCAGGAGAAGGCCTTTGACAGAATCTCCCACTCTTATCTACACAAGACATTAACAGAATGCAACTTAGGAATATACTTTAGGAGGTGGATAGAGATCTTATACCGGAATCCTGAGAGTAAGGTGTTGGTTAACCACACACTCACTGCGGGGTTCCGGCTTACAAGATCGGTGAGACAAGGATGTCCTCTGTCGCCACTCCTATATGTACTGGTTTTAGAACCACTACTAGAAGCAATCAGACAAGACACCAACATCACAGGCACATTCATACCAGGCGGAGGAGAACGGAAGTTGCTTGCATATGCAGATGACACCGTTTTCTTTCCCGCCAACAAAACATCCATCACAAAGATACTCCATACATTTACACAATTTGGTAAAGGGAGTGGGTGTCAAAGACTAGAATACATAGGAGGGAAGACCACCCGGAATGAGTGGTCTACCTCAAGTAGATTAGAGGTAACCCAGTGCCCCAAAAAGAGGGCAGAGTAGGTGTAGGGAGTAGATAGGGAGGAGAACTATCAACAGTTCTCTCATGAGACACGTAAGTGTCAACCAGAGGGTAAGCACTCTGGTCACGGTGTAATCACCTCAACGTGATAGACACCAAGAACTTGGAATAGAACTCAAGAGTAGGCTTACTACTCTAAGCGTGTGGAATGATGTAGCACGCAAAAGCCGAAGTGCGCATGAAGACCCTCCGCGTGCTGTGTAATCAGGACGCGGAGGATGGTCAGACAGGGGACGGACTTCGTAGCGGACACATCGCTTAGAGGCGATGCGTCCTTCTTTAAGTGAATAGATAGATTTAGCAGTAGGGCTAGGGACGACTAGAGATAGGAAGTTCTGTGTATTCATGTGTGATTCATTAGAGACAGTTTGTGCATTTATGTATTGTAAGAGCCAGTGGCAATAAAATGTGTAATCAATTCCTCTCGTACGACTGACAAGTCTTTTTGTGTGGTGCGAGAGAAGTTTATCCCTGAATGCCTGTAGCATCGCTTGATGACAGGCTAGGATAAAAGTGGTGTCAGAAGTGTAGCTTGGACATTTGGTCAAGCTAAAACACTCACCCACGGCTCTAAAATAGCGTTACTGTCAGTTAATCACAGGGTTTAATTTGTGTTAGTGTAAAATGGCGTGTGCAGACTAGAACATGATGCGAACTGTGCTCATCGTGACCGATTACCATTGATTTATACTTATTGAAATGTTTTGTGCTTTATGAACATGTTTCCTTCTGATTTGTAAGTATTATTATTATAATTTTGTATCATTTATTTCTACAATTATTTCTTTATCTATGAGTATTTATGAAACATGATTCACGGCGGAGCAATACACTATGAAATGAGCCGGCGACAATATCGATTTTTCAATCTAAGAATAGCGCTGCGCCTGTGACGTGTCACGGTTGACCCACAGCTGTCCCACGCCATTGGCAATCAGCGACGGATTGTTTACAAATCGCCAAGGCGCTGCTCGCCTGAATCCTTGAATTATATTGAGTATTATTTGTTTATACAAACTATTTATTGAATATATTTAATAATTTGAACATTATTATTTCCTTTATATTTATTTTAAAGCATTTATTTATTTATTTGTAGACATATTCTATTTTCTACCGTCACGATGGCACTACTTTCTTTATGCAAATAGGATTCGGTCTGCACAGCACTATCATAGATTAAACAGCAGTTAGTTAAGGAAAGCAGAAGATATTAGAACGAAGACAGGACAGTGACAGTCACTATCAACTATACCACATTGTGTTGTCCGGGGGCATGTAATTGTAAATTTCAAACAAATGTCTAAATTCATATGTCGTTTGCAAATGGTTAATTATTGATGCTCTAATAAACCAGATATAACAAGAGCTGTTTAGAGGAGTAACGCAAGGTGTGTGTCGAGGTGCCAAACGATTGTACCTGATTGTTCCGGATGGTTAAGATGAGTATACCCAAATTATTTGTGAATGCAATATGATTAATAATGCATCTCTTTTTCAGGGTATAAACTAATATTATTTTTTATACAAAGTCATTTAAAATCTTAACATATCGAATATACCTGAGTAAATAACGAACTGCCTGTCAACTCTAGCTAATTATCTAACACCATGTCAACTTTAGCTGATTGCATACAAGCAGGCAATGAATTAGGATACACCGGAAAGGAATTAGAGCAATATGCTGATCAAAAATTTAGGGACGCAAAAGATGCTGATAGAGATGAACGTGCACGAGAGAGACAACACCAAAAAGAGATGTCACAATTAGCTGAAGAAACTAAACAGAAACAGTTAGAACAAGAGAGACAACACCAAAAAGAGATGGCACAATTAGCTGAAGGAACTAAACAGAAACAGTTAGAACAAGATAAGAAGTCAAAACAGAAGGAATTAGAGATTAAACAAAAAGAATTAGAATTAAAGCAAAAACAATTAAATCAAATCAAATCAAATCAAATCAACTTTATTAGGGTCACAAATTGGGCGCGCAGGCCCGTCTTACATTCGGCCCTTCCAATCACTCGTCTTTCGTTCATCAAGAGCATTATACATTTACATAGGAAGATAAAATAATCATTGTGAAATGAATGTTGTAAACATAAACAAGGCTAATTACCATGTTATGAAGCCCATCTCCCACCTATCCATACATCACCCACCCACACAACACCCCCACCTACCCACACACACGCGCACCAAGGGACACATACACACCCCCACCTACCGACACACACGCACACCAAGGGACACATACATACCCCACCAACCGATCCATCCCCCTCCCGCACATCCCCCACCCACACACACTGCCCTCACCTGATCCCCCAACCAAAACACACTCGCCACCCACAAACATTCCCCCACCAACCCACACATCCTACGCCCATCCACATACACATACTACCCCACACATCCTCTCCCCACCCACACCTCAAACCACCCATCCCCCAGCCACATCTCCATCGACAACATATTCCCCACCCATGCACACAATCCCCCACCAACCCACACATCGCACATCCACTCACACATTCTCAAACCATACACACACATCCCCACCAACTGACATGTCCCTACCCCCACCCCACACACACACACACACACATCTCTCTAACCACCCATACATCCCCAATCCACTAACACACACCCCACCACCCACACATACAACTTCCACCCACCCACACATGCCTTAACCTAATCCCCCACCACACAATCCCCCACCCGCACATCACATACACCTCCTACCATGCACTATTCCCAACCCACGCACCACACACACACATATCCCTCACCAACACATCCCCACTTACACACCACACACATATCCCCCACCCAGATACCACACAATATTCCCACCCACACCCAGACCCACACAGATACCCTTACCCATCCACCCCACATACCCCCACTCACACACCACAAAAATCCCCCACGCACACACACATACCTCACCCACACAATATCCCCAACCAACACACCACACACCTCTCCCCACCCACACACGCATTCCCTACCCGTCCACCAACACACACTCACTCACGCATACATCCTCCACTACGCACCCACACACCCCCCCCCCAACCAAACATCTCTCGATCACAATACCCCTACCCCACACACATCCTCCACCCACTCACACATCCCACCCCGACACATACAACTCCCTCACCCACTTACACATCCCTAAGCCACTCACACACCCCCACCCACACATTCCCCATCCAACACACACATCTCCCACCAACACTCCCCCACATACTTCCCCCAACCACCACAATCCCCTACTCACCCATACATATACCCCACCCATACGCACATTCCCCGCACCCATCACACACATCCCCCACACCACACACTATCCTCCACCCATACCACCACAAACATACCCTACACCCACACATCATTCACACATCCCCCACCAACACACCGCACACATATCTCAAACCCACACACCATACACTTCTCCCCACCCGCCCTTGCATCCCCAATCCACCCAATACAATCCCCTACCCACACAACCCCGCCTCCTACACATACTTCCTCAAACCGTCCACACATCTCCACCCACATAAACACACATCCCCTGCATCCGTCCCATACACATATCCTCCACCCATACACACATCCCCCACACCCATTCCAACACCCCTACTTTCACCCCCACACATCCATCCACACATCCCACCAACACCCACAAATACCACTACCCACCAAAACCCACACACCCCAACCCATCCAAACGCATACCCCCCACCCACACACCCCCACCCACACACCCACTACCCACACATATCCCCACACTCACACACATCCTCCACATACACTCACACTTCCTCACATCTAGACACATACAAAATGTCTCACGTTAGTATTGAAACTAGTATGAAGAAACTCCCACACTTTACTCACACATATACACTGACACTTGTCATGAGCAGTCTCATAAAAATGTTAAACATGGAGAAAAATGTGTACATAAAATGTATGTGACGTAAAAATAGTGATGCTCTCTCTCTCTCTCTCTCTCTCTCTCTCTCTCTCTCTCTCTCTCTCTCTCTCTCTCTCTCTCTCTCACACATACACATTCACTCACTCTCACGCTCACACATTCACTCTTCCGCTCATTCATTCACTCTCCCGCTCATTCACTCTCCCGCTCACTCATTCACTTTCCCGCTCACTCATTCACTTTCCCGTTCACTCATTCACTCTCCCGCTCACTCATTCACTCTCCCGCTCACTCATTCATTCTCACGCTCACTCGTTCTGTCTCTCATTCACACTCACTGACTCTCTCACTCAAACTACAGTAATGAACATTAGTTTATATTATGCATGATAAAATCAAATGGTATTTAACTGATAATATGACAGATGAGAATACACAAACATATGGATTCGCGTGTTACATAACATGCGTGTTACATGACATGAATCTGCTCAGCTCTCTCTCTCTCTCTCTCTCTCTCTCTCTCTCTCTCTCTCTTTCTCTCTCTCTCTCTCTCTCTCTCTCTCTCTGTATTCTTTCATATACACACACTCACACGCATGCACGCGCTCACACACATACACTAACACATCAACTCTCCCACTGACTAACTCTCTAACACACAATCCTTCACACACACACACACACACACACACACACACACTCACTCTCTCAATCACACTCTCTGACACATACACATACACATGAACGCATGCACATGAACGCACGCACGCCTACATTCCCTCACTCACTCTCACACATACACGTACGAATGCATGCACTGACACATTCCCCCACCATTTCTCGCTCAATCACTCTCTCCACACACACGCATGCACATGCGCACACACGCATTCACTCTCTCCCTCTCTCTAACACCCACTTTCTCTCTCTCTCTCTCTCTCTCTCTCTCTCTCTCTCTCTCTCTCTCTCTCTCTCTCTCTCTCGCTCCCACACGCACACACATATATAGTGAACAATTATAGTTAAACAATTATAATGAACAATTATACTGAACAATTATACCAGTAAATGAATTATGGTGGCATATAGTCGGTATGGATTAAGTATTGAAAGAGTTTTCGGTTAAATGTGTAGGGACTCATTGGAGTTTTCAGATCTGGAGGCAGATCATTCCATAAGTGAGCACCAGAATAGGCGAAACATGTTTTTTATAGGTCCAATCTAGGCTTTGAGACATGTAACAAATTTAGGCGCTTGCTGTTCATTGCATTAGATTGAATCAGCGGCAGAAGATACTCTGGGGTATTTTGAGATATAATTTTATTCACTAATTTGGCTTTGTTGAAAAGGAAGCGCTTTTGTAGTGGTAGAAGTCTTAGATGATTGTACAAATTACTACTTTCAACGTGCTTTATGCCAGAAACCAGACGAATAGCTCGGTTTTGTAGAGAACATAGTCGTTTTAAATTAGATTTAGGGCAACCATCCCAAACTGTGGAACAGTAATCGAGATGTGATTGGATATAGCATGTATAGAATATTTTTCGTGTGCTTTCGTCCAGGAAGTGCTGAATTTTAGCAAGTTGGTAAACTTTTTGTGCTATTTTCTTGGTAAGAGCGTGAACATGAGAGCTCCAGTTCAAATGGCTGTCTATTAAAAGCCCTAGTGTTTTATGTTCAGTCACATTAACTATAGGTTAATTAGATCAGGAGAGAGAGTTAAAGCAAAGAGAGATAGATGAAATGGCAAGAGTGAAAGAAAAACAAATACAGATTGAATCAGAGACACAGTTAAAGATGAAAGGTATGGAAGTAGGTTCACACTTAGAGATCTCCGCTACAAAACTAAAGAGTCAGCAAGAAGAGAATAAACTTAATAAATACAAACATATTATTAAGCCATTCTGTAAAGAAGATTCCATATCAGCTTGGACAGAAAATGTCGAATATCAGCTTAAATACCATCAAGTACCAATCGATATGTGGGCCATGATCTACATGAAAAACCTCAGTGGGGAGCCCCTTAAAGTTATTGAATCAATACCAACTGATCTTAGATCTAACTATCAGTACATTCACGATAGGGTAATGTAACATTTTTTACTTGATGCCCCTGGGTATCAAGTCCAATTTTCTAACTTAAAACCAAAACCAAGTGAGACCTTCATCGATTATGTCTCGAATGTCCAAAGCGTACTGAATAGATGGCTTAATGCAGCAAAAATAGGAAACGACTTTGAAAAACTTAAAAATTTAATAGCCATGGATAAAGTTATATCCACAGTCCCAACTCCTTTCGCTAAGTTCCTTCAGCAGTCAGACATCGAAACAATACAACAATTCGAGAAGAAAGGCTCCGCATATTTTTCCTCGAATAGGGAAGTTTTTAAAACATCAAACATCGACTCTGAAATAGTCTCTTTTGTTAAGGACCAACCTAAAAGTTATCGTAGCAATAAAAAACCATTTCAGAGAGTCGACAAGAAAGATCAAAAATTGCCTAAATGTATGTATTGCCAACTTTTTCATGATACTTATGCTATGTGTGATAAATCACCGAACTATCCGACACATCTTGAGATGGTCATTAAGAAACAACAAAACAAGAGAAATGTATACAGGCGTGCGGTTAAATGTTTTTTCTGTGCTAGCTACGGGCATTATTCCAGTAAATGCCTAGGCCGTCAAAGAATGAAGGCCAACAGTGCAATGTTAATTGATACATCTTCTGATAGTGGGAGTGAGACTGAGTGCGAGGTCGAGAATGAATTACCTTTTAACCAATCTGAAGATGTTTGTTGTGTAAACGATATCTTAAGCTTTGACAGTTGTGAGCGATGTCACCAATTTCATGCAGACGGAAAATTAGAATGTGGACACACAGTGCCATTCTCCACTGAGAGTGCAAATGCAGCATTAGCCTCCAGAGGCAATTTGGTATTCCACAATGCACTGGTCAATGAAATACCATGCCAATGTTTGCTTGACAGTGGAATCACTCTTATCGGTCTTAGAAAGGAATTTGTGAACCCAAATGATTATACAGGTGACTCAGTCAAATGCCGAACCTTTTCGGGTAAAATCGAAATTTACCCGTTGGCAAGAGCCCGTATAAACACTCCTTTCCTTTCTGGTACCTTTACATGTGCTATTTTAGATAACCCTTGTACTGATTTAATTTTGGGATGCTTACCCCAATTGAAGCATTGCACTAACAAAGAAATAGCTGCATGGGAAAAAATTAAATGCAGCAAATGCAACAACCAGAGCAGATACTATTAAACACCAAGACACACTACAGGAGGAAAGACTACTGTTGCTATCACCAACTAGGACGTATGATACCACCAGACAGAAGTTTATAGACCAGCAAAAAGCTGATCCGAGTGTGTCTCCGTGTTAAAAGAAAAAGCTAAAGTAACAAAAAACGCATCATGGTTCTTTAGACTTAATAATGGGATTCTTACTCGTTATTATACAACCAACAACCATGAGATTCAGCAAACGGTGTTACCTGTACAACACCGTCAAACTGTGCTAAAGATTGCACACGAGTCACCGTTTGCTGGTCACCTTGCATACGACAAAACCAGGGCCAGAATTCAGGCTCATTTTTACTGGCCGGGGGTTTGTAATGACATAAAATTATTCTGTCGGTCATGTAATGTCTGTCAACAACTAGTACGTAAGGGTAAACATCCTACAGCTGAAGTACAACCTTCAACACTGGCCTCTAGACCATTCGAGAGTGTGGCGGTGGATATTGTTGGACCCCTGAACCAGGTGTCCAGCAAAGGAAATCGCTTCATCTTAACGCTAGTAGACCTATGTTCAAGGTGGGTTGAGGCGGTAGCTTTAAAATACATCACCTCCAAAGATATTGCCAATGTATTTTTACATTTGTTCTCACGATTCGGATTTCCCGTACCATCTTATCCGACCGTGGAACCCAATTCATATCGGCTGCAACGCAAGCCCTTACAAAAATGTTAGGAATTAAACAGCATTTTACAACAGCTTATCATCCAGCCAGCAATGGAATCGTAGAGAAGATTAACGGAGACCTAAAACATATGCTGGCTAAGGTGACAGCAGAAAACCCATCTGATTGGGATACACTGTTGCCAACAGTGCTGTTCGCCTATCGGGAGATTCCCCATTCAAGCACGGGTTTCTCACCTTTTGAGTTAGGATACGGGGCTAACCCACGTGGACCCCTAATAATTTACCATCAGTTAGTAACTAATGCGATTGAAATTCCAACCCCTAAAACACCTTATGAGATGGTAACAGAAACACGCGATAAAATTATGAAATCGTGTTTGATAGCCAAGGCAGCTTTGGAGAGGAAGGGTCAAATCTACCGCCAATACGCAAATAAAGGTTCTAGGACTATTAATCTTGAACTAGATCAAGACATACTGCTTTTACTCCCAGACAAACGTAATTTATTATTGACCTCATGGCAAGGGCCATTCAAAGTGGTACGAAAAATTTCAGATGTCGATTATGAAATATCGATAAACGGACACTTAAAGATATTTCATATCAACATGTTGAAACCCTACTTTTCACGACAAGAGACAACTGGAGACAAACGAACATAATGCACCACACCTATTGATGAGACGACAGACATACATAACGCAACTACACTAGTTAGCGAGACTGGCAAGGACGACGATATGCATACACTTAGTGAGCATACAGAAAACGCACTTAGCACCACCACCGTACTGAATCAGGTAGACGACGACGGGATGGAACTACCTGTTCCAATTGTAGACAAGACTGCGACATTAGATTGTATACGGTTAGAACAGGGACTAACAGAAGAGCAACGACGACAGACATTGGAGTTAGTAACAGAGTATAAGGACATATTTTCCGACATTCCAGGTAGGACGGACAGGATCGAGCACTCCATCCTTCTTTCGGACTCTAAACCTATCAAATGCAGGCCGTACTCTATCCCACTTAGCTACAGAGAAAGTCTAAATAAGGAAATTCTTAATTTAGAAGCTAGTGGAATCATCCAGAAATCTACATCTGAGTACTCCTTTCCAATCGTCTTGGTGAAGAAAAAGGCCTCCACAATTCGTCTCTGTGTGGACTATAGAAAACTCAACAATGTCACTAAGATCGACGCAGAACCAATTCCTTCCTGCGAAGATCTTATTCTTGATATGTCCACCTCCAGAATCTTCTCTAAATTAGACCTTAGTAAGGGATATTGGCAGGTCCCTATGCAGACTCAATCCATCCATCTTACTGCATTCTCAACACCTTTAGGTCTTTACGAGTGGCGGTTTCTTCCTTTCGGACTTCGTAACGCTCCTGCCACTTTCGTACGCCTAACTAGAGATTTACTACATGGAGTGACGAATACGGTGACATATATAGATGATATTTGTGTCAATACAGATGACTTACTGAAACTCCGACAGGTCTTCGATAGGTTGCGACTCTTCGGTCTCACTGTCAAACCTAGCAAAGTTGAACTGGGCCTACAAGAAATTGATTTTTTGGGCCATGTCATTTCACAAGGACAACTAGAAACTGACAATAGAATTGTTACTAAAATTATGAACCTGACCATGCCTACAACAAAGAAGCAGGTCAGGAGCCTTTTGGGTTTAGTAAATTATTATAGTAAGTTCATACCGAACTTAGCCGAAATCACGAGTGTATTTTCTAATGTTTTGAAAGCATCGGTAAAATTAGATGTCAAAGATGCATTATTAATTTCTGCATTGTCAAAATTGAAACTCCTATTTAGTAATGTGCCAATTCTGCGTTTGCCTAATCCTAGGCTCGTTTATTATCTTAGGACAGATGCCAGCACGATCTCCATCGCTGGAGTACTAGGCTAGATAAATTATAGTTAGATTAGTTACTTTAATATAGATTTAGAATAGAATTAGGGAATATGATAGATTTTTTTTGTTGTAGTTTAGATAAATCACTAATTTACCCATTTACTTAGGATAGTAACTTTAAATTTAATAATAGCTAATTAAAGACGAGAATAAAAAGTTAAGATAGGAACAGTACCAGTTAGTTCATTTCATTTCACTTTATTTCATTCCTTTTTGATGAACACTTTAACAACCTCATCATTTAGGATTAAAAGTAGTTTATACCTTATAGGATTATACATTTGAACATACATCAGTTACACCATGTATAGTTAAATTATCAATCATATTTTTTCATTTAGACATTAATACATTCTCCTTTTTAAATAACCCATTATTTATAATTTTGTTACATTTCACATTACTCATTTCAGAAAGGTACATAACTCATCTCACATCATTTTCATTTTTTAGTTAGTTAGATTACTTCCCTTAAATTAGGTTAATTTTGTGCAACAAATTAGAATATATATATTTATAGAATTAGTATTAGTATTTCAGTAGAATGTGGTGTTTAGTATTATCAGGGTACAAACTATCAACCCTATTTCATCCATGTAAATATTTTGTAAATACATGACTCGTGCAGTAAGTTACGCACAGTCATTAAGCTCAACTCTTTTCAAACTGAGCCAAACTTGTACAGTGTCACTTCAAGGTTTTTAAATAATTGGGAGAATAAAAGATGTGTGACAGAAGTGTGAAAGTGAGAGAAAATGGAAAATATAGAATGGAGAGTGAAGACAATCAGCAGATTTTTTCTGCCGCTCAACGCGACTTTTATTATTTGTCTGCGTCAAGCGTTTGCTTTCAGTGTTGAAATATGCTGTCTCGAATGTGTTGTGTGTAGTTTTGTGTTAGCCATAATTACATTAGACCTTAGGGAAAGTATTTTAAGTCTCATAAGACGGAAACGTAGTCACGAATTAGTGTTATACACTTATTTGTGGCCACATTTAACCGGATTATGGCACTTGAAAACTGACTTACATACAAATTATAGACAGACACACATGTTAGAAGATTAATTACGTTATTAGTTACATCTAAACACGTAAACAACCAGGAAAACAAACATGTAAAGTGCATACATTTTTGGAACAAGGGGAGATAACTCCGGGTCAGGGGACACAGTAGACAGCGAAACACTAACTTAACAGTGAAAGATAACTTTACACGCGGAAGCGAGATAGGTAAAGCCTGTCGCACACAGCTTGTGCAAGGGTTGTTTAATATTATATGGGGGACATGAAGCAATTCGTGTGTTGATCCTAAGAAAGTCAACTTTGTATGGGTAGTGAGTTAATTTGCTATTTGAGGGCAGGTCTTATAAGGCAATGGTCCGGTTCAGACAAACCTCTAATAAATATAATATTGCGATGGAGAAGAGGGCTCACGCCAACCAGACAAGTTTGTGGCGATCACCAGTAGCCAAGTAAAGTAATACTACATTGTGACAATAGTCAGTAGAGGTCTATTGAGTTACCCAGAACCAAGTTATCAGTAGTCTATGACAAAAATTAGACACACTAATTTTTAGAAACCTCTTGCGTCACAACCATGAGTCAAAGTTTGTAACGCAACACAGGAGGGGAGGGTGTGTGTCAAAGACTAGAATACATAGGAGGGAAGACCACCCGGAATGAGTGGTCTACCTCAAGTAGATTAGAGGTAACCCAGTGCCCCAACAAGAGGGCAGGGTAGGTGTAGGGAGTAGATAGGGAGGAGAACTATCAACAGTTCTCTCATGAGACACGTAAGTGTCAACCAGAGGGTAAGCACTCTGGTCACGGTGTAATCACCTCAACGTGATAGACACCAAGAACTTGGAATAGAACTCAAGAGTAGGCTTACTACTCTAAGCGTGTGGAATGATGTAGCACGCAAAAGCCGAAGTCCGCATGAAGACCCTCCGCGTGCTGTGTAATCAGGATGCGGTGGATGGTCAGACAGGGGACGGACTTCGTAGCGGACACATCGCTTAGAGTCGATGCGTCCTTCTTTAAGTGAATAGATAGATTTAGCAGTAGGGCTAGGGACGACTAGAGATAGGAAGTTCTGTGTATTCATGTGTGATTCATTAGAGACAGTTTGTGCATTTATGTATTGTAAGAGCCAGTGGCAATAAAATGTGTAATCAATTCCTCTCGTACGACTGACAAGTCTTTTTGTGTGGTGCGAGAGAAGTTTATCCCTGAATGCCTGTAGCATCGCTTGATGACAGTGGGGCAAAATTAAACATAAACAAATCACACATAATGGGTCTCGGAAAATGGAGGAATAAAGCCGATTTTCCTCCAGACCTAACAGCCACAGACAATATTAAGATATATGGCATCACATTTCACAGCAACTCCAGACAGATACACGCACAAACATGACAAAACCTTACACAAAAAATCATAGACATGCTACACAGATACAAGTACAAGACATCTACAATTTTCGGCAGGAGCATCGTTGTCAACAATTTCATTATCCCCAAAATTATATATTTAGTTACAGTACTAGACCCTCCAAGACAGACAATCACAGACATCAACAAGCATATCAGACGTTTCATCTTTGGCAACACAATTTACTGCATACAGCATAAGACACTCATACAGGACAAGAAACAAGGAGGAATAGCACTGCAAGACATATACACAAAGATTCAGGTGCTGAGAATCCAACATATAGGAAACATCCTTAGTCACCCAGAACAACACCCACTAGCACTCTACTATATAGAAATGAGACTGCAACACCTTAGGAGAATACATCTTAATACGCCACACTACTTTGGAACTCTACCAGCATTCTATAAGACATGTATACAAGCACTCCGAGGGAGTGAGCACTTACTACACCAGACAACACGCCAAATCTACAAATATCTGGTTACACTACAAGCACCGCCACTACAAGTTAGAATTAAAAGAGGAAGAAAATACTACATACAAGACTACACATGTAAATTTACTAATCTCCACAATCCAAACATAACTCCCAAGGCGAAGGAAATTACATATCGTTTGATCTTTAACATGACACCTACTACCGAAAAACAAGCACACAGGTCAAAACGAATATTACCATGTCAACTCTGTAGACAAAACATACAAGAAACAGAAGACCACAATTTTTTTTTTTACATGCCCAACAGTACAGACTGCACTAGACACTTTAAGACAACTAATTGAGATATTCACCAAAAAGAAGACAGATATGTACAAGGCAATATTTTTAAACACAATACCAAAAACCACAGAAAATAATCACATAAGATTGTTGACTGCACTAGCAGAGTACAGGTATGTGGTATGGACCTGTAGAAATGCAGCAACATATAGGTTCAGAACATACAACACACATATAATACAGCACATAGTCCAAAACAAAATCACACAAGTATTCAAAACCACTTAGACAAAAGGGAATATACACGTTTCAAATTTGTCTGTGGGATTTGGATAAGGTATACAAACATAGAGATATATCTAAATCTGTATTGGTTTTTGCATGCATAGATATGTCTGTACATATACGTATAAGTGGGTATGCGTGTGTGTGTATGTATGTGTGTGTGTGTGTGTGTGTGTGTGTGTGTGTGTGTGTGTGTGTGTGAGTGGAAATATACACATAAATGTGTATGTATAATTGGTTTGTATATATCTCTGTCGGTAGTGTCTGTGCTGGTGTATGTTTGACCTCTAGTCAGGCGTGGATAAACGTATAGTTTTCATAAATACGTGAAAAAAATAGAATTTAATGGCGGATAGCAACAAAAATGGCAGCGTCAACTTTTACTTTGATTCAGACAAGTGATTATGTGTTCATACTGCTGTTTTTCATGTAGTATTATTATCATGTAATATTATTTGAGGGAAAAAAAAGTTAAAATTTTATTTCTGTATCATCATCATCATCATCATCATCACCATCACCATCATCATCATCATCATCATCATCATCATCATCATCATCATCATCATCATCATCATCATCATCATCATCATCATCATCATCATCATCATCATCATCGTCGTCATCATCATCATCATCATCATCATCATCATCATCATCATCATCATCATCATCATCATCATCATCATCATCAAGTAATGTGTAGGTAATTGCTCCATGCCAAGAATGTAATATTATCGCATATGTGTATATTAATGCATTTGTTGTATTCGGAATTTTAAAGGAAAACATGAATTTTTAAAAAAAAGTCTTTTTTTTTTTTTCAAGGGTATATAATTATATACCCAGAGAACACGACGAATGTATATTTTATTTATCTTTATATACTTCTTTTATCTCTATGTGTATTTATGTGCATCTATGTGCATTCCACTTGTGGAGATGGAAATGAAACGAGGAATGTGTGTTTACATGCACTATGTCATAAATGTCATATTATCATAACTGTATATGTATGTTTTTGTTTCATTAACGCATGTGACATAACACTAGAAAATGGCAACGCTTTTTAATATACACAAACAAAAAAACACGCATTGCATTTTGTAAATATACATTGCTTTGCATTAAATAAACGTTTAAAAAAAAAAAATCTGAGAAATGATGGCGGATTTATAAGCCTCATTATATTTTAGTTATAATTTATTGTTCATTGAATATAGTATACAAAACGCTTATCAGCTCGACATATTGTATCTTGAGCTAGTTTATAGATAGTCTTTGGAATGTCTGCCTTGTCCATCATGAATACTCTATCTACTGGTGTTGTCAAAGCCAAAGTCTTCTAAATGTCTGCCTTGTCCATCAATACTCTATCTATTGGTGTTGTCAAAGACAAGGTCTTCTAAATGTCTGTCTTGTCCATCATGAATACTCTTTCTTAGTTTAGCTTAGTTTAATCGATGGATCAACATCACGGCACACAGGTGTAACTCATAAGTGCCCCGTTCTTCTCCGAACTCAAGCCTGAGTCCAGAGAAATTCAGCTCAGTGCACGAACTCCGTAGAACCGGCGAGGATCCTGAAATAATTTGGATAGATTTTTAACTCAAAATTTTGCCCAGGCACCGCCGTTAGTCTACTCTTATTTTATTTCCAACTGCCAAGGGATTTTTTACATGCGTAACAATACACACTGGCATCCGATCTCACTACCCAGAGACCAGGGGAATTTTATTGCTAGAAATCCACATGAAAAAATCCCGGCCCTCACCGGGGCTTGAACCCGGGACCTCCAGCACTCGGGGCGGACACCATACCTCGAGACCACTCAGCTCCCCCCTATCTCTATCTACTGGTGTTGTTAAATCCAAGGTCTTCTAAATGTCTGCCTTGTCCTTTATAAATACTCTATCTACCAAAGGACATCTTTTTTGGTGAATTACAGACGGGTAGGAGATCTCAGGGTCGGCCTCTACTACGATACAAAGATGTGTGTAAGCGGGACATGATTGATACAGGCATTGATAACGCACATTGGGAGCACGTCGCCGCTGAACGTGATGCATGGAGGGCAACTATCAGAAATGGAATAAAGACAAAGGAGAAAATGATTGCAGATAAAGCACACACAGAGCGTGAGAGACGTAAGATGGTGCAAAATGGTGAAAGTGACCATGTTTTCACATGCACCTACTGTGGGCAAACATTTGCAGCAAGAATTGGCCTTACCAGCCACACTCGCCACCGCCATGGATCGTAGTTATTAAGCCTTTTTGAAGCACAATGTACCAAACTATCGTCTGTCAAGACGGAAAGGTGCCAATGACTGGTGTTGTTGAAGCTAAGATCTTCTAAATGTCTGCCTCGTCCATCGTGAATTCTCTATCTACTGGTGTTGTCAAAGCCAACAGATCTGCTTGTTACTTCACACTTCAGTATGATCCGGACAGCTATGTAAATCCCTGTAAGAAAAATATGCATTGTATCCACTCATGCCACATCTATCCATTATACTTTATGCAATCCCGACTGAGAATCAGTAACCAAATTTGGATAAATACAATTTTGAAAAATCAAACTATGTATGAGAGAAGGGTAAGATATTTTTAGTCATTTTAACAGGACAAAATATGAGCAAAAGAGATACATTCACAAGAGTGCACTGGTACCACAGTGCGCCACATTGAAGAAATATAATGGTTACAGAGCTAGGGATCACCACTTGAAAGATGGAGTGGTGGTATCAAGAACAACCTTAGAGAAATTAATACCAACTTTCAAAGAGCATTAGAAAGAGCACATAACATATCTTTACATCTCCTTCCCCCCCCCCCCCCCCACACCCCCCCCCCCCCATTTCACTGAGGTAAATTAAATAGGAGAAGACAAGAAGAGGGTATTTCACGAAAAGAATGATAAATATGAGTAAAAGTATGACAAAGTCACAAAGAGAATTATATTCTCATGTGGAACCAACAGCAGTATATAGTATAAAATTAAAATTTAATATAACGGCCTCAAGCTGAGAAGTACAAATGTGAGGGTAAAGCCTTATCCTAGAGCAAGGAAATGCAACCTAAAGAGTAATTGACATGGCAGGGCAGACCAGGCCCTAAAGCCTTGGTCAACAACTGGTCTAGTGTGGAAGCTCTGACAGGCAGACTGTAAGAGCATTACTTTGCTTATCTGGCAGCTTCTGCAGCTTGTCTTGTTCCAGATGTAGGGGTGTTACCTTTCCTCTGGAGTAAACTAGACAGCTGAGAGAGGGATCATGCTGCATGGGCAACATATGGTCTCCACAATTCAGCCAAGGCTTTGTGCTATTGAGAGGTATAACTCCATCCATGGTCTGCTGATGCCAAATTATCGGGTTCAACCCCCCTGCACTGGTCAGTTGGACTAAAATGTTGACTTCTCATCCTTGATTTGGGAATGTAAATTACAAGTACCTCAGAAGTCAGAAAGGGTTCGCCTAATGGCGAGGGATACTAGTAATCAGGAAAGCTAATCCACCCGCAAAAATCAGTCCAGCGCACTAGAAGTAGTAGCATATGTACAGACTATGCTTGAGATCAGAGCTAGCGAACGCCAAAAATAAAACAAAACAATTATTCCGGATCCTTCGCCAATTTACCTGCCTCTTGCGTTTTTATGCGAAGGATGTCATTAACCCTTTTCTGGGCAGACGCTTGTCCGTTTTTTAGCCCTGAACGGGCAAGATTTTTTCAAGTACGGTAAAATTTCAGGTTATGTTAGTAAAAACATCACAAATAAGGTGTTAGTCAACCAATTTTAGTTAAATAAACAACACAATGAAGGGAAAAGCATGCAGAATATGTTACTCACATGATTGTTGCCAGTAATCCATACATGAACACAAATATCTATGAAATACAGCATATTGTTTGTGATTGTCAGTCATCTATACAGCAATTTACAAACACATTTTCAGAATCATTATCACTTTCTTTAAAGTCCGACTCACGACTGCTAACGCAAAGTAATGCTGATCACTGATATCAAGCTCCGATTAATAGTCAACTTCGTGCCCTTCAATGTCACTTAAATTGAACCCAGCGAAATCTCGGCTATTACTTGAAGAATCGCCGAAATCCATTTTGAAAAACGAAGCGTAAAAACCCCGAAAACTATAAAAAAAGACCCGTTCAAATTCATAGTACGCGCTTGAAAATGGTGGCCACATTGTCAAGCTATCGGCGAAAGCGAAAGTAGCCATCTGAAGTATCGGAAAGCCGAGAGATCACGTTTTTACAATGCATAATAGTAACGGGCGGTTTGGGATGTTTCGCCCGTTAAGGGGTCCGGACGGAAATGGACATTCCACCCGGTAAAGGGTTAATGTCCAGTGACAACCTTTGAGTTGAGTTGAGTCAAGAACCAACATCATTGCACTCGGGGCATTCCCATAAGCACTTAGTCCTCACCTTCAACAGCCAGCATAGAGTTCCAATACTAATGGGGCCCGTTGTAATATGATTATATGTCCGTCTTGTTTTACCTATGAGTGACGACCGTCGACCAGATCCTCTGACCACCCCTTGCTGCTATATTCTCTCTAGCCTAAGATAGTCCATCTGTTCTTCTCCATTAATGATATTCTTGCAGAGGGCCTTCCCCACATCTACCTTATCATGTGTCAAATCACCTCTTAATGATGCGGCATTAGCCAATCTGACTGCTTGTTCATTTCCAACCACACCAGACTGTCCTGGAGAAAAAGTCCAGCGAATGCTCACAACTCACGAGCTCTGAATCAAAGCAAGCCATTCTGCACAAAGCAATGCTTTGTGAATCAGTTACAATCACCACATGCATTGTAGCGTAACGTCAGCTACGATGATAAGGAATCTATCAAAGTGCTGTGGATAAACTTTCTATGAATAGAAAAATAAGTCACTGGAGAAGACAAGACTGAATAGCTCGTAATTCTAGACAGGGTAAAGGTCCCAGAACAAGTCTAATCTTCTGACAGTGTTCAGGCAGACAGGAATGGCGTACAACTCTACTGGTTTGATACAGACAGTCTGCCAAGGTTGTCTAGCTACGTGCCTGAAATAAAAAGCTCGAGCCCCCAAAACTCTAATCACTCTCACCGACACGGAGAAAGACAGAGTAAAATATATAACAGAGACAAACTTTTGTAACTTCTCACTCTCCTATGACTAAGGGTACTAAGTAAGGTAACAACTAGTGGTTGTAAAATTTAAGAAACTAACAATGTTGCATTTTAATAATAGAATATGGCCTGACAAAGGTTGGTATTATTTGCAGGTAGCTGGTGGTGGTGGCCAACGGTAAGTTTGGCCACTTATCTTCTGGTTCTCTGGCTTGCACAGTGAGTGTAAACCCTATTTAGTAGGCATAAGTGAGATAGTGGTAAGTGATTCTTCACAAATAGTCACACAGGTTGGCGCATCTAAAGCTTGGCGCTGAAGGTGTCAAATCTGTGAAATATATACAGCGAGAGCAAGTGACTCTTCTGTCGAGACATCTGTAAGCATCAGCCCTGGATTGTTCCTGATGGCCAATAACATCTCATACAAATTGCAGAAACAAAATAGCATGAGCTATCTGTCCCTGCTCCCTAGCATTCCCTATCCTAGGATAAATAGAAAATCACTGACTTAAAGAAAACAGCTAAATAAAATCATTCTATGCTTCCTTACAAGTGAATATAATAATTATTCAGTAATAATTAAACATATAATCATATAATGCATATCATAATTATATTATTAAAATACAATAATTACAAAGTAATCTAGAGGTAGATACATATACAATCTATTAAACAGATCGATCAGTTACCAAAAACACAGATAACTGGGTGCTCTCCTGAGAACAAAGCTCAACACAATCATACAAGAGACACCCAGTAAACAATAAATACAGCGTAGCAGACAAATAGGCAAAATAGTAGACATGCAAGGCAATATGCAAACAGAACCAGCACAAATAACAGAAGCATTCAATCAGTACTACACTCAACTGTTTACAGCACAGACAATAGACACACAGACACAAGACAATTTTCTACAATATAGTAACAAGCTGTCAGATGAAGACAGAGATAGACTAGACACAGAACTAACACTGGCTGACATAACGAACGCACTCAGCAAAATGAACAAGGACAAGACACCAGGGCCGGACGGTTTAACGATAGAATTCTACCAACACTTCTTGCCTATCTTAGGTGGTCTTCTTCTTAAATTCTATCAAGACGCCTTTGATAAACAACAACTACCAGATAGCTGCAACATGTCTTACATCACACTCATACCCAAAGACAATACAGACAAAACACAGATGAAAAATTATAGACCAATATCACTACTGGACACATTCTATAAAATACTTACCAAGGCACTGACCCAGAAACTTAGACCCTACATGCCAAAGCTCATACACCCTGACCAACAATGCGGAGTACTGCATAGGAACATACACCAACGCACACATTTCATTAGAGACATCATCACATACACACAGGAGAAAGACTGTCAAGCCTCTCTTTTGTCCTTAGACCAGGAGAAGGCCTTTGACAGAATCTCCCACTCTTATCTACACAAGACATTAACAGAATGCAACTTAGGAATATACTTTAGGAGGTGGATAGAGATCTTGTACCGGAATCCTGAGAGTAAGGTGTTGGTTAATCACACACTCACTCCGCCTCATAAGATCGGTGAGACAAGGATGTCCTCTGTCGCCGCTCCTATTTGTACTGGTTTTAGAACCACTACTAGAAGCAATCAGACAAGACACCAACATCACAGGCACATTCCTACCAGGGGGAGAGCGGAAGTTGCTTGCATATGCAGACGACACCGTTTTCTTCCCCACAAACAAAACATCCATCACAAAGATACTCCATACATGTACACAATTTGGTAAAGCGAGTGGAGCCAAATTAAACATAAACAAATCACACATAATGGATCTAGGAAAATGGCGGAATAATGCCGATTTTACTCCAGACCTAACAGCCACAGACAATATTAAGGTATATGCAATCACATTTCCCAGCAACTCCAGACAGACACACGCACAAAAATGGAAAAACCTCACACACAAAATCATAGACATGGTACACAGATACAATTACAAGACAACTACAATTTTCGGCAGGAGCATCTTTGTCAACACTTTTATTATCCCCAAAATTATATATTTAGTTACAGTACTAGACCCTCCAAGACAGACAATCACATACATCAACAAACATATCAGACGTTTCATCTTTGGCAACACAATTTACTGCATACAGCATAAGACACTCATACAGGACAAGAAACAAGGAGGAATAGCACTGCAAGACATACACATAAAGATTCAAGCGCTGAGAATCCAACATATAGGACACATCCTTATTCACCCAGAACAACACCCACTAGCACTCTACTATATAGAAATGAGACTGCAACACATTAGGAGAATACATCTTAATACACCACACTACTTTGGAACTCTACCAGCATTCTATAAGACATGTATACAAGCACCCCGAGGGAGTGAGCACTTACTACACCAGACAACACGCCAAATCTACAAATATCTGGTTAAACAACAAGCACCCCCACTACAAGTTAGAATTAAAAGAGGAAGAAAATACTACATACAAGACTACACATGCACATTTACTAATCTCCACAACCCAAAACATAGCTCCCAACGCAAAGGAAATTACATATCGTTTGATCTTTAACATGACACCTACTACCGAAAAATAAGCACACAGGTCAAAACGAATATCACCATGTCAACTCTGTAGACAAAACATACAAGAAACAGAAGACCACATTTTTTTTACATTCCCAACATTACAGACTGCACTAGACACTTTAAGACAACTAATTGAGATAGTCACCAAAAAGAAGACAGATATGTACAAGGCGATATTTTTAAACACAATACCAAAAACCACAGAAAATAATCACATAAGATTGTTGACTGCACTAGCAGAGTACAGGTATGTGGTATGGACCTGTAGAAATGCAGCAACATGCAGGTTCAGAACATACAACACACATATAATACAGCACATGGTCCAAAACAAAATCACACAAATATTCAAAACCACTTAGACAAAAGGGAATATACACATTTCAAATTTGTCTGTGGGATTTGGATAAGGTATACAAACATAGAGATACATCTAAATCTGTATTGGTTCGTACATGCATAGATATGTCTTACATATAAGTGGGTATGCTTGTGTGTGGGTGGAAATATACACATAAATGTGTATGTATATTTGGTATGTATATATCTCTGTCTGTAATGTCTGTGTTGATGTATATTTGACCCCTAGTCATGCGTGGATAAACGTATAATTTTCATTTTTTTAAAAATTACATGGCACTAGAGCGTCATCCTGTAATTTGACATCAGGCCAACAACACCAACAATGTGAACCTTCACCTTGGTAGCTAAGTGACCCAGAAATTACAAAGAAGCCACATTTTAATGGGAATGATAATTTAAAGTTTATTGCCCAAGCTCACGGCATTCAATGTACTGCTGTCTCCAAAAAGCATGAGATAGATCAAGATACAGTGTGTGTGTGTGTGTGTGTGTGTGTGTGTGTGTGTGTGTGTGTGTGTGTGAGAGAGAGAGAGAGAGAGAGAGAGAGAGAGAGAAAGGGGAGAGGGAGAGATGAACAGGTGTTACATACATTCCGCTTGTGGAAGTGGACATGAAGCATATGCAAGGCATGTATGTTTACATGCACTATGCCATAAATGTCATATTATCATAACTACATATATGTATGTATTCGTTTTGTTCACACATGTGACACCTAACACTAACAAACGGCAACGCTCTGTAATATACACAAACAAAAGAAACACACATTACACCTTGTAAATGTACATTGCTTTGTATGAAATAAACGTTTAAAAAAACAAAAACAAAAAGTTATATCGAAAGGCGAATACAACATTGCCGCCTGATCAAGGTTTATGATTCTCAGTATGGTATTTAATACGGAACTTTAAGGCATCTTAAAAGTTTGATTCACGAGTGCCCACTATTTTAATCAAGTGTGTTATTCTAACTAAAGGATACGGAAAATGACAAGTTCATCTCTAACACTGACGTCAGATGTGCTCAACGGAAACCTGCTCCACCGCTCAGGTACGATTGTTGTGTCTCTCTCCGGCCCTGGAGCCGCCGCCAAGTCGACGCCAGCATTCATAGCGAGCGCACTCGCTGGACTGGCCGGCGTGCCGCTAGGGCGATCGCCAGTCTACACAGGTATGAGTCACCGACACGGTGGTTCGTGACTTTAACAGAAGACATACAAGTTAAACTGTACGATAGGCTACAGCGGGTTCAGTTACAACTACCGAATTCGGACATCAATATTTGTCTGGAGCACGCAGACAAAGAAAGGCAAAACCTTACTTTGCATTGGATCCCGGCGGCAATGAAGATAGAGGGAGTTAAGGCTCACACTCACACTCACACACACACATTTACTCTCACGCTCACTCATTCTGTCTCTCACTCAAACTACAGTAATGTACATGAGTTTACATTATACATGATAAAATCAAAAGGTATTTAACTGATAATATGACAGATGAGAATACACAAACATATGGATTCGCGTGTTACATAACATGCGTGTTACATGATATGCATCTGCTCAGCTCTCTCTCTCTCTCTCTCTCTCTCTCGTTCGCTCTCTCTCTCTCTCTCTCTCTCACTCACTATTTCCCCCATTCATTCACTCTGTCCATCTTCATTCACTTTATTTCTCTCTTACTCTCTCTCTCACACTCATACACAGACAGACACACACCCTCATGCTATCACTCAATGTTTCACTTACCCTAGCGCACTCACTCACTCTTTTACTCTCTCTCTCTCTCTCTCTCTCTCTCTCACACACACACACACACAAACACTCATTCACTCACTCTCACACACTCACTCTCTCACTCATTCACTCCTCACTCATTCACTCACTTACTCTCTCACTCTCTCACACACAATCCTTCACACACACACTCACTCTCTCAATCACACTCTCTCACACATATACATACGCATGAATGCATGCACGCACACACTCCCTCACTCACTCTCACACATACACGTACGAATGCATGCACTGACACATTCCCTCACCATTTCGGTTGTCACAAACAAGCCGGTTGTGGCACAAGAAGATCTAATAAATTTTCCACCTCTGAGAAGGCAAGGACCAGCACAACATCAATAAAACGAACAACGGGAAAAACAAGTTGAACAACAGCCCAAACAACACGAAAAGCAACAAACGGATACGCCAACAGACAACCAAGAAAACTCCATTCTGAAAACGCAAACAGAAGAACCCTTTACAACTGTTTTTCACTCCAAAACCAGAAAAAGACAACTACGAGGATTAAGTCCAAACTCAACAAGCAGTACTAAGGAAGAAGAAGAAGAAGAAGAAGAAGAAGAAGAAGAAGAAGAAGAAGAAGAAGAAGAAGAAGAAGAAGAAGAAGAAGAAGAAGAAGAAGAAGAAGAAGAAGAAGAAGAAAACTCACCAACAAAATCAACGCCAAAAAAGAAGGAAAGACAAACCGAAAATACTGACGCAACCACCAACAAAGACATCTTAGATAATAAAACTAATAAAACTGAATCAGAATTGATATCTATGAATACTACTGACACTGATACTGACACCGAATAAGATGGCCTATTGTTTTAACATATACGATAAGATCAGTCTACATAAGGACAACAAGAAAAATATAACTATCTCAACTACACAACCTCGTTTGTCTCTGTTTTCTTCTTATTATTAGTCAACAATATTATTTGCTTGTTTTGATTAATTTACAATGACTCCGCACTAACACCTTACCGTCTTGACAGACGATAGTTTGTGATTTAAAAAGGCATAACTTTTACCTATGGCGGTAGCGAATGTGACTGATAAGGCCAATCCGCGCTGTAAATGTTCGTTCACAAGGGTGCATGTGAACATGTGGTCATTTCCACCATCATGCACCATCTTACGTCTCACACGCTCGGTGTGTGACTTATCTGCAATAATTTTCTCCTTTGTCTTTATTCCATTTCTGATGTTTGCCCTCCATGCAACACGTTCAGCGGCGACTTGCTCCCAATGTGCATTATCAATGCCTGTATCAATCATGTTCCGCTTACACACATCTTTGTATCGTATTAGAGGCCGTCCCTGAGATCTCTTACCCATCTGTAACTCACCAAAAAAGATGTTCTTTGGTGTCAGAAGTCGGGGTGCCCCACCGGCTAGATGAAAGTATTATCCACTGGCGAGCAACCCCAAATAGTCAGAAACTGACTAGGGACAAAACCTATATGGCTGGACTACAGATTAAGCCCTGAATATCCAACGTACAGCTCCAAGTGGCTCGTTACAAAATTAAAATGAACTGTGCTGAATATTCGCCAAGGAATGGGAAAGAGAAGGTTAGCTAGGATAGATTTTTAAGTCTGAATTAAAGTGTAAAGACAACTCATTGGACAAATGGCACCAATACTAAAGAACAAACATGTATCAATAACTACTAAGAAAGCACTTTACAACACAATCTTCCTACCAACTCTGTGCTACCAATGCCAAACCTGGACAATGACAGAAAAAGAGAAAAGAAAAATCACAACAACAGAAATGAGGTTCCTGAGAAGAATACTCAACGTATCAAGAAGAGATAAGATCAGAAATGAAGAAATCAGGACTAAAGTGGGGGTTAAAGCTGCTCTAGATTTTATTAGAAAGCAGCAAGTCAAATGGTTTGGCCATGCAAGTAGGCTACCAGTCAACAGCATGCCACAACAGGCAATGACGTACAGACCAGATGGAAACAGAGGAAGAGGCCGACCACGTAAACGCTGGACGGAGGGAATAACAGAATCCATGGGAATGTCGATATACGAAGCCCATAACCGGGCACTCTCACGAAGTTTATACTTCACCTCGACACCGCAAGGTACAAGAGGAACATGATGAGATGAGATGAGAGACAACTATTCCAGTACAGGTTTTTCTCTCTGACTGCTCCCTTCCTTGGTGTCTAAGTGAACCCCCACCAATGTACACACACAACACGTATGCACAATTGGAAAAAATATAATGACAGAACTATGAGTTACAATACTACAACATTTATTTACTAATCATAACAGTAGACATATGATGGTTGTCAATATGAGGATGATGAAATCATATACATATTGATATTGATGACAAACATTACATAACTTTTACTTGAACTATCTGGATCTGTGGTCCAGATCTCCACTCTCCAGTAGACACAGAAAAGAAAACAGCTTGCCGGTATTCTGATGTCTGTCAGTCCTAGCACTACCTAGTTAGTAGTCTCTAGTCTTGAGATCTATAACATAGGTGGTCCTTGTGAGAGCTTGAAAGAATGTCAAGAATGTGTTATATCTAGTTCTACATCAGCGCAATCTTAAGTCAAACATATTCTAGTAAACACATATACAATGACCAGTCTGGCCAAGTTTATCTTCCAGATCTACTGTGTTCACCATCCTCCTTCTCCCTACTGTCTTTAGTCTGGGACGGGCTTTTCAATTGTCTCACACGCCTGTAATGATTACATTTCTGCCGCCCATGTCCATGTCGCTAATACAGAAATTCTGTCGTACAGCCGCTCCGTCCAAAGTTGGTTTAGCAGCTCACAGGGTCGGTAATGGTATTATAATAGTACCGGGTCATCCGGGCTTACAAGCCGTGACCAGTAGCTGTGCCAGGTTCCCATGCATTACCGTGAACGCACGCCCACAATACACTGAGAAAGTTTAGCACCATATACCCTATACCAATTGTGGGTAATGTCTGTACCATTACACCTCTGCTTCCAACACAATCGTTGGCCAATGTGCCAATGCGCAGACAATAGCATAACACTTCATATTGGTAGGTTTGTATATAACAAATCAATATATCAAACATCCAATACACATAAACATATTGATTAAACTAGACATATTATGATACTTTAACATCATAGCATAATGCACTAGTTAGTTTGTATGTATACGAAATGAGACGTATATACACAAAAAGAAAATGTACGAAGTATATTCCTAGCATCGTATATTCATATGAAATTACACATATATACATCCAACATATCCGTAAACATTATATTACTTCAAGATGGACATCTAATGATACTCAACATAATAGCATCAGGCATTATTAATGAGTACTAATATTGTGTAGCTACAAAATGAGATATACAACAAGTCTAATTGAAGTGACCACACAGACCAGCCATATTTGCCGATCTGCCCGGTTTAATCACCACTTAGTTACTGCTGTGGTAAGAATTAAAGAAATAGTCAGTTGACTATATTCTGTACAACAAATGCACACACCAAAAGGCAACTAGGATAGTGTACAAAGAAATGACAAGCATCTACCAAGACACCTAAAAGTATACTTAGACAATGATATACCTTTCACAAGTTTCTACTTCTCAGAAGAGTAATACATGAAGCACAATGATATTGAACACAGAACTTAGAAAGAACACTCAAGTAACCTACGCCAACGATAGTTCTTGAAATAACCTAGATCAGATATAGACTGAAAATCAGTACATACATCTAAAACTTGACTAGTTACTAAGAATTAATTCTCCTAGTGAAATCTAGCAACATAAGAATCATACATATGACTACAAAACATTGAGCTGGCTGCCTACCTGTTCTGAAGTCAGACTTAATCTAAAGGGAACAGGTCTAGCATGGGTTTTTATACCTAGCCTAGCAGTAGACACTTATCTCCCAGGAATTCCATTCATAAATTCTTCTTATCTCCCCCTGACGTTAATTGCAATTATCTCCAAGTCTGTCCAGTCATAAAAATTCTTTCTGCATGCACACTAGCCTTCACACCTGTGGGTCTGACAATTATTAGCCCCCTGAGTCTTATCAGTGATTTCACACCTTGCACCTCTAGTCCCTACCAGATGGAGGTCAGCCATCGCGGTTGGGCGGTTTCCTAGCTGTGCTTATCAGGTGTCATGTCAAAGGAGCAATTAGGTTCTCATGGTCAGCTGCCAGTTTACAACTCTGTTGGTAAACCAGGTTTGCTTGCGTCATGCCTGGTTGGTTGTAATTACCATTCAGTCCCCTGCGTCTGCCCTCCAGTCTGGCTGGATTGATAACCTCTGGGGGTGACCGGTACTGGTGTCAAATTAACTTCCCAATTAGAAAGCCATCTGTGGTGGTTTGTTTACTTGCAGGCTTTGCAAGCTTACGTCAAGACTATATAGCCTTGAATATAGAGAAAACAGTTTTGTTCGTCTGTTGAATCCCTAGATGGCCCATCAAAAGTGAACCGAAAATTGTTCTGGGAAGTAAAGGCTGCAAATTCGTGACATTTGGTATTCTACCATCATCCACCCTACTAAGATGTCCTATCCATCTAAGTCTACGAAGACTGAGCATGGAATAAACCGTCACACAACCTGATCTTTCCAATACTTCAGTATTTGTGATTTTGTCTCTGCCACTTAATACCAAGAATTCTGCGCAGACACCGCATATGAAAGATGTTTAAATGTTTCTCTTGGTGTGAGTAAGTTGTCCAGGTTTCACTGCCATAAAGAAGAGTACTAAGGCTTGAGAGACAAGGACTTTTGTTTTGGCAGTAAGCTTCCTGTTCTCCCAGACTCTTTTTCTTAAACTGTTCATTGTTGTTGCTGTCTTACCAATCCGGATGTTGATTTCCTGATCTAGGGATAATTTGCTATTTACCACTGAGCCTAGATGTGTAAAATGGTCTACCACCTCTAGTTCGACGTCGTCAATAAAGATTGATGGTACCCCATGCGCACCTTGTGACATAATCTGTATCTTCTTTTTGCTAATTGTTAAACCAAATTCAGAACAAGCATTGCAGAATGCAGATAGTAGACATTGCAATTATTCTCCAGAGTGGGTCGTAATTGCAGCATCATCTGCAAAAGGCAACTCTCTGATCAGTACCTTCCTAATTTTGGTCTTGGCCTTCAATCTCTGAGCATTGGAGGCCGCCATCTGAGCGTGAGTGAATGTATATACCACCATGCTGATCACGAAAGGCATATTTCAGTAAAAGTGAAAAGTGTATTCCAAAGAGGGTAGGAGCTAGTACACAACCTTGCTTAACTCCACTCTTGATTTCAAACTCTTCAGAAGTTGCACCATCAAACTTGATTATACCCTTCATGCCTGTGTGGAACGATTCCACAATGGACAGAAGAGTTGGTGGGCAGCCAATCTTCTTTAGTGCCTTGAACAGACCCTCACGACTGACCAAATCAAATGCCTTTGTAAGGTCGGTGAAGGCAATACACAGTGGCTGATTCTGTTCACGGCATTTTTCTTGCATTTGTCGCAATGAGAATATCATATAAATGGTGGACCGGTTCTGTCGAAAGCCACATTGTGATTCAGGGCAGATTTGATCTCCTAGGACTTGAAGTCTGCGCAGAAAAATTCCGGCAAATATTTCTCCAACAATACACAGAAGTGAGATACCCCTATAGTTGTTGCAGTCGCTCCGATCGCCCTTGTTCTTGTACAGTGTTGCGATGCTTGAATCTTTGAAATCCTGTGGGACTTGTCCTTCGCGCCAGCATAGCTCTATTAGCTGGTGGATCTGTAGAGTGAGAGTGTCTTGCCCACTCCTGATTACCTCTATTGCAATCCCATCCTTACCTGGAGCCTTGCCAGATGCAAGTTCATTTATAGCACACTTAACTTCTGTTATGGTGGGAAGTGTGTCCAGGTGGTCAAGAGTTGGTAGATCCTCTATGACTACTGATATTATTATTATTAGTCTGAACATTTCAGGTTTACGCACAAAACAAAAACACATCGTCACACTCATACACAAATACAAACCCGACTTCATTCTCCTACAAGAGACAAACATATGCGAATACACACATCATACAAAGCACATCACTACACAATTAGGGCTCACACACTCATGCTTCAGCCTGTCGACACATCGTACAGGTTCTGGAACCGCCATACTGCAGGCTTCAGACAAATGGGAAATTACTGACATACACAAGGACGACCAAAGAAACATTACCATTAAACAGGTTAGAAACAATACACACACATACGCTTTAGTCAACATACATGCCCCAGCAAATTACAGTTACCAGCCACAATTCTTTGAACACTTAGAGAACCTATTAGCACAGATATACAGAGGGAGGAATGTTGTTTTAGCAGGTTATTTCCTCTACTTCTTTGCGTTCATCCGGAGTGTTATTTCAGATGTGATTGCGGTGTGTCTGGTTAGGCACCCTTGGGTCGAAACCCTTAGGCCAACACATCCGACTTTTTGCGTGCATTTTTGACCAGGTTAACAGGTAGAGTTGGAACAGTCGAAGACTGCACGGTCATCCCTCAAATGAAGACAGGGACAGTCCATAGCATTTTCCGCCATCCTGGGTGGCTTCCATAATTGCAGAGCCGACACATAACGCTCTGGTTCTGGGCTCACCGAGGGAATCGTCACGTCCTGCTCATGGCTGCTTTAATTCCTCACTTCAATATATTGGGCATTTCGTTCGCCCCGGGCCGTTCCCGCACAAACCAGACAGGTCTACAGACGGTATCCACTCAGCGAGTTTTAGGACATGTGCTTGTCGTTGCGCCCGTCAGAGCTGTTCCAGGCACGACAGACATTCGGAAAACTACCTAGTCAGAGCTGTTCCGAACAAGAGCGGCATTCGGAAACTAGGTAGTCAGAGCTGTTCCTAGCACGAGAGACATTCGGACGAGACATTTCACTCGGACGTAAATGCGTAGTGCCAATTTTTAGTTTGCCACCCGTAGGACGGCACTTCCGACTTCAGCAGGCATTTCTTAAATGAGGTTAGCCTTCCTCGGGTTTCGAGGCACGTTAGACTTATTGTTGTGATGTCGCCCACATCTCAGCTGGTCAAGGTAGAACGATCATCGACATCACGGTTAACCCTCAAGCCAAGGCAGGGGCAGACCATGGGCCTATCCAAGGCTATCCAAGGAGGCTTCCATAATTGCAGAGCCGGCACATATTGCTCTGAGACTGGGCTCACCCAAGGAGTTGCGACGTCCTGCTCATGGCTGCTTTAGTTCCTCACTTCCATGTGTTGGGCATCTCGCTTGCCACTGGTCGCTCAAGCACACACCAGGAACGGTCAGACTGCGGGCGACATCCACTCGGTAAGCTTGTGCTTTTGACTTCGGACCACGCAAAGGATTCGCTAGCCGTGCGTTCCATTTTGTGTTATTGAGACGTTTTTTCACTTTTGTCTACACTCTATGAGTTAGATACAGACAGTTTTCGTAGCCATTTCATTCGACTGGGACACTTTCTGCATTTTTTTTTCTCGCTCACGAGGTAGGCTACATGTGCTGCTGGCTCAGCACCTTACCTCCGTGCAGCAGTGAACGAGAAACGGCCAGGCCCTCTCATCCGGGAATCCGTCATATCCTCCAGCTGAGAGCCTTCGAACAAGTATCAGAACTGGGCATGTAGCGTGCTCAGTATCCCACATCTATTTTTCGGTAGGTGGGTATCGGCCCGGCTCTCACGGGTTTGTGGCTTAGAGGCCTTTAGCCTAAACCCTCGACAGAGAGCCTTAGAGTATTGTCCGGACCAAGAACTTCTGCCTTCGTGTGCCCCTATCCCATAAGCTGTCCGATATGTAGTATTCATCCATCGGCAAGCACATGGTGTCGATGGGACACGCAAGCTCCCCCACCACGACAAGGGGAGACACATCGGGGGAGGCAGGTGATTTTAATTGTTGTTTAGCTTCGGCTGACATAATAGGCGGGGAAGTTAAAACGCAGTTAAGAAGAGCTGACCGAGATGACACGAATCAACTCGATACAATGCAATACATAATCCACACACATGACCTAGTAGACGCATTCAGGCAGAAACATCCCAACAGTCAAGATACAACGCACAGAAACCATGCACATAACAGATAATCTAGGTTAGATAGAACCGACAACTCACCACATAACACAGACTAAACACCCACAAGAAACTCTCCAATATACAGACCACAAAGCAATACTAGCACACATCACTATAAATAACACAACCACACAGCTATGCAAACGATCACCACACTGTAAATTTAACAACACATTACTCCAAAACACAGAATATATACAATACTAGCTGACCTGGCCCGGCTTCGCCCAGCTCCTGGTGTGAAGCATCTCATTTAATTCATATAAGTAGTCATATAAGTTCCCGTTCCCGACTGTCTATCTTTCTGTCTGTCTGTCTGTCTGTCTATCTGTCTGCCTGACCCTGCCCGGCTTCGCGCAGCCCCTGATGGGGAGCATCTCATTTAATTCATATAAGTAGTCATATAAGTTCCCGTTCCCGTCTGTCTGTCTGTCTGTCTGTCTGTCTGTCTGTCTCTCCCTCTCTGTCTGTCTGTCTGTCTGCCTGTCTGTCTAATCATTTATTGGTTGCAGTTAGAACAACCTAGATAAACGAAGACCAACTTACAAAAAGCATTAGAAAGAGCACTTGAAAGGTCTTTACATCTTCCCCAACAATTAACTTGGGTAAATAGAGCGGCGGCAGCAGCAGCAGCAGAAGAAGAAAAAGGAGGAGTAGTAGCTGGGAGGAGGAAGAGGGAGGTGGAGGAGGGAGGAGGAGGGAGGAGGAGGAGGGAGGAAGAGATAGGCGGAGAGAGGAGGAGGAGTAGGAGTAGGGAGGAATAGGAAGGAGGAGGAGGGATTAAGAGGAGGAGAGAGGAGGGAGGAGGAGGGAGGAAGAAGGAGGATGAGGGGGGAAGGATGGAGGAGGGAGGAGGAGGGAGAAGAGAGGAGGAGAAGGGAGGAGTAGGGAGGAGTGATTAGGAGGAGGATGGAGGAGGGGGAGGAGGGAGGAGGAGGGAGGAAGGAGGAGGAGGGGGAGGGAGGAGGGGAGGAGGAGTAGGGAGGAGGACGAAGAGGGAGGAGGACGAAGAGGGAGGAGGAAGAGGGAGGAGGAAGGAGAAGGAGGAGGGAGGATGAGGGAGGAGAAGAACGCAGGAGGAGGGGGAGGAGGAGAGGGAGATGGAGGAGGAGGAGGGAGGAGGTAGAGGGAGGAGGTAGAGGGAGGAGGAGGAGAGGGAGGATGAGGAGGGAGGAGGAGGAAGAGGGAGGAGGAGAAGGGAGGAGGAGAGAGAGGAGGGAGAAGTAAGGGGAGGAGGTAGGAGGAGGAGGGAGAAAAGGGAGGAGGAGGGATGAGGGGGAGGACGTAGAAGGAGGAGGAGGGTGTAGGAGGAGAGAGGAGGAGAAGGGAGGAGGAAGGAAGAGGAGTGATTATGAGGAGGGAGGAGGGCAAGGAGGAGGAAGAAGGAGGAGGAGGAAGGAGGAGGAGGAGGGAGGAGGAGAAAGAGGGAGGAGGAGGATGGAGAGGGGGAGGGGAAGAGGAAGAGGGTAGGAGGAGGAGGGGAGAGGAGGAGGATTATAACGCATATGCCTGTAGATAACTGCAGCGAAAAGGTGGGTCTGTCTATCTATCTGACCCGGCGTGGATTCGCCCAGCTCCTGGCCGGTAGCGTCTCATTAAATTCATACAACAAAATAAAGTAACTTAAAAGAATGTCCTTCCACACACCATCCATTATTTCTAATGAAAACCGTTTCTAATCACCCGCATGACTGTAGATAACTTCGTAAGCATAAAAAAGATGAGTTACAATGTTATGCACTATGCATTATTTTTATGAAAACTTTGAAAATGCTTTAAAGATTGTATCATTATTTATTATAACTCATATGCCGGTACATAACTATAGACAAAGAGTTTATAAATCTTTGAAAACGATGCAACAATATGACTATAAGTTATACAGCAATGTTATTAAAAGTTATGCCCCTTGAATTAACTTTTCTAGAGTTAAGTCCCCTCGCTGTATATAAATTATAATGTAAAATGAAAAATTAAATAATATTAAGTAAGCAGCCGATTTCACACTAAAAAAATATCACAGTTGGCTGCGCTGGAATGAAAGGAAGACGTGTAGAAAATTTCATCTCAATCGGATGGACCGTTCGCGAACGCATAAAGGACATACAGACATACAGACATACAGACGGAGATTGCCTTTTATATATAAGATATGACAGGCCTGATACATACATATACTGATAGTATACCAACTGATAACATTAGACAATACAGGGACTTACTGAATAACACAATACGGAGCAGGACCTAACAACTAGCATCCATCATACACAAGCGTAGACTACAACAAGAACAGATCATACAAACAGCAATACATTTAACAAAGCAAAACGACAGAAACTCACCATACTTGCATGCATTAGAAATGCAACTGGAACAACACCATCACACAAGAGACACCCCGCAAACAATACATGGCAATAGAACAAAACATACAGCGTTAGCAAACAGATAAACACAATAATAGACATGCAAGAAATCACACAAACAGAAATCACACGCATATCAGAAGCATTCCAGCAATATTATGTACACTTATTTACTGCAGAGACAGTAAACACACAAATACAAGATAGTTTCTTACAATATACAAATAAGATATCAGAAACAGACAAAGAGATATTGGACACACAATTGACATTAGAAAACATAACACATGCACTTAGGAAAATGAACAAAGACAAGGCACCAGGACCAGATAGATTAACAGTAGAATTCTATCCACAATTCTTTCCTATCATAGGTAACCTTCTTCTAAAAGTCTATCAAGAAACCTTTGACAAACAAGAACTCCCTGATAGTTGCAACATGTCTTATATAACACTTATACACAAAGCAAAGACAGACAAGACAAAACTGAAAAATTGCAGACCAATTGCACTTCTTAACGCAGATTAAAAAATTCTGGCCAAATCATTAGCACACAAAATCACACAATTCCTACCAAAGCTAATACACCCAAACCAGCAATGTAGTGTGCCGCACAGGAGTATACAAAATCACACACACCTTATTAGAGACATTATAAAATACACACGTCAGAAAGACTGTCAATCCTCCCTCTTGTCTTTGGACCAAGAAAAGGCCTTTGACAGAATCGCACACTCCTATTTGCACAAAACCCTAGAACACTGCAATATAGGACAGTACTACAGAAAGTGGATACAGATTTTGTATAACAACCCTGAAAGCAAAGTCTTAGTGAACCATTCACTGACTGCCAGCTTCAGGCTGACAAGATCTGTAAGACAACGGTGCCCACTGTCACCACTTCTGTATATACTGACACTAGAGCCATTTTTAGAAAAGATCAGACAAGATACCAGCATTAAAGGCACTTTCATACAGGGAATAGGAGATCAAAAGGTCATTGATTATGCAGACGATACTGCATTCTTCCCTACAAGCAACACGCCCATAAGAAACATACTGCACACTTTCTCCAACTTTGGGAAAGGCAGTGGAGCCAAAATTAATATACAAAAATCACAAATTATGGGCATGGGAAAGTGGAAACAAAAGTCTGATTTCCCTCCAGACCTAACACATACACAAAATATGAAACTGTATGGGATCACTTTTCCATGTGATCCCATACAACACACAAAGAAACATGGCTACAACTAACAGATCACAGACATGCTACACAGGTATAAATACACAACAGCAACAATATTTGGTAGAAGCATAATAGTTAACACATACATCATACCAAAAATAATATGCTTAGTGACAGTGTTAAACCCTCCAAAACGGACAATCACAGACATAAATAAACAGATAAGACATGTTATATTTAGTAACACAATACACAGCATACAGCATAAAACTCTCATACAGGACAAGAAATAAAGAGAAATAGCACTTCAGGACATACAAACAAAAATACAAGCACTTAGAATCAGCCACATAGGCAATATTATCAGACATCCAGAACAACATTGATTAGCATTATATTATATAGCACACAAAATAAAATATCTCACAAAACTAAACAATGCAGCAGCACATTATCAGGGCATACTACCATCTCTCTATTACACTTGTATACAGGCAATACAAGGACATGAACATTTAATACATGAAACAACACGAGAAATATACAAACAATTAGTTATTAAACAAGCACCATCGCTTAAACTGAGAATCAAAAGAGGACAAAATTAGTTCATGTCAGACTACACATCCACATTTTCCAACTTACACAACAAACACATCACATCTAAGGCAAAAGTAGTCACTTACAGACTGATTTTTAATATTACTCACATAATACCCAAAGTACCTTTCAGATCCAGACAAATAGAAAAATGCCAACTATGCAGGAACAACACACAAGAGACAGAGGAACACATTTTCTTCACATGTCAAACAGTCACAGCTGCAGTGGAAACTCTACAACAACTAATACCAACACACACAGGCAAACAAACAGACATTTACAAGTCAATATTTCTGAACACTCTTCCTAAAACATCTAAACACACACACACACACACACACACACACGCACACACACACACACACACAACTACTTCAAACACTAGCAGAATACAGAAAATTAGTTTGGACTTGCAGAATCAAGGCAAGGTTCAACTCCCTTACATACAACAGAAACTTATTTTACCAATGTTCAAATACAAACTATCTACTATTTTCTCTGACTGAAATGTGTAAACTCTCCTTAATTTCGTTTTCTCTTGCAATTAAAAAAAAATGACATGATTATTACTACTAACGTTATATTACTTTTCTCATTATTGTATTTGAATGTGAAAAATGGAATATATTGTGGGGGGGGGGGGGGAGTTGTGGTCAGGTTTAAGTCCTTCCCATTGTATTTTATGCTCAGACACTATCACAACTTTGGCTCAACTATCTCCCTCTGGACAGGTCATGGACTGTCATTGTGTTGGTACCGGTATTTCGTCCGTGTTGTCTGAGTCTGTGTGGTCTACTATGATCATGTTTGCTGCTGTGTCGTCTTGACTGTCGTTCCTGTTGTAGTAGGGTTTTAGCATGTTGATGTGAAATATTTTGTTCTTGTTGTTAATTGCCACTTCATAGTCCACTGTCGAAATCTGTCGAAGTACTTTAAAGGGTCCTTGCCCGGAGACTGCTAGGAGATTTTTGTTGTCAGGTAAAAGAAGTAGAACGTCCTGTCCTGGTGTTAATGTCAGGGTTTTGTTATTCTTGTTGGCGTAGTCTCTGTAGATAGCGCCTGATTGTCGTAATGCTTCTTTAGCCATTACGCAGGATTTCATAATTATATCGCATAGGTTTGTAACCAGTTGACAGGATGCCACTGGTTTTTGATTAGTGTTCTTTTCAGTCAATAGTTCTTTACTAATAGCTAATGGACCACGTGGTTTGGCCCCGTATACAAGTTCAAAGGGTGAAAACCCTGTACTGCAGTGCGGCACTTCTCGGTAGGCGAAGAGTGTCACAGGTAATAATGTGTCCCAGTCATTGGGGCATTCTTGGATGACTTTTCCTAACATGTGTTTTAGGTCACCATTAATCTCTTCTACAAGTCCCGTTGAATGCGGTTGGTAGGGGCTGTTAAAGCATTGTTTTATACCTAACATTTTATTAAAGGCTTGGGTTGCTGCTGAGATCAATTGGCTCCCTCTGTCGGATAGAATGGTGTCGGGAAAGCCAATTCTAGCAAAGATGTGGAAAAAAACTTCTGTGATATCTTTGGCAGTGATGTTTTTAAAAGGAATTACCTCTGCCCATCTCGTGCATCAATCAATCATTGTTAAAATGAATCTGTTTCCTTTTAATGTAACATGATTTAAAGGGCCAACAATATCTACTCAGATCTTCTCAAAAGGTCTACTAGCAAGGTCTGTTGGTTGCAACTTTGCTTGAGGATGTTTACCTTTCTTAACCAACATTTGGCAAACGTCACAAGATCTGCAGTATTGTTTAATGTCACTGCACTTGTTAGGCCAGTAGAATTGGGTCAATATTCGTGACCGTGTCTTGGCATAGGCCATATGTCCCACAAAGGGTAAATCATGCGCTATCGATAGTGCTTTTCTGCGGTATTCAGTGGGTAGCACAGTTTGTGCTACGGTAGTGGAATTTTTTGTATAGTATCTGGTCAATATACCGTTTTTCAGACTGAAAAGCCAAGTGGCGTTCTTTCTCACTTTTGGCTTTTGACCTATAAGTTTAAAATACTTTTGTAATGAAGCGTCAGCTTTCTGTGATGTAATAAAGTTTTCCCTCATGTCTTTTGGATGGGTTATTATTGAACTTAGTTGTTCCAGAGTCTCAGTTTGGTTTATATCAGATTCTGTTTTTGCAGTAGATCTTTTCACTGCATTGGTTGGTAAGAATTGCTTATACCAGGTGGTCATCTGCTCGTGTGACATGTCTATTACCTCGGGAAGAATCCCAATAATCAAAATCGCAACATGGGTTTCCTAAAGCGGTACATTTCACCTTGCCTGTTAGAAAATGTGTTTGGATATGTGCCCATGCGAGTGGATACTTTTCGATGTTTCCTGAAAATGTTCTACAGGTGGCAAATTTCCCTGTATAATCTGAGGGCTGTAGAAACTCTTTTCTTAAACCAATGAGGGTACATCCACTATCCCTCAGGACACTAGCTAGTTTCCCGTTGACATAATCCTGATGGATATCAAGTTTACCTTTTGAATCGATATCTGAGTTTGCTTCTTCATTTGTGATGGGCACAGCATGGCCACAGGTTAAAATTTCATCATCATAAAAACGATTGCATGTGGTACACTTATCTAAATGAAAAACATCAATACTTTCAACTGCGTTTGCTGGTTGTTGTTCTTCGTCTTGTTCTTCTTCAGAAGATGAACTGTCAAACATTGCTGCGTTTGCTTTTTTTGCCATTTGTCTGCCTTTAGAAGAATGGCGCCAATGTCCACAGGCCTTACAAAGAAAACAGTTAGTTAATCTCTTACAATTTTAACGTTCATTTTCTATTACACTGCGGTTCAAATCACCGTGACGAGCATCCCACGTTCACTCCCTGTCAGAATCTTACTTAGACATACTTCTGGCTCGCATTTCAAGACAGAGGTGAAACAATTACATGCGTTCAATAACTACACTCTCACGCACGGCAACGATAGTTTTAACCCGTGCATTCACAAAACTATTCACATGGGCAAACTCACAGAAGTTGCGCTCTTGGCAACACGCAACTTGTACAACAGCATTATCACAGGGTTATAATCATTCATTAGAAATAATACGATATAATGGCATAACATAGCTCTCACACTGTCTCCGTTCAAACACAGCCCGCTTCATAACTCAGTCGCGCCATCAATACTACGATCATATCGCAACGCTCACTAAACACAACCACTGCCCTATGTCTAACCGTCTCGATGTCCTGAACCCGTCTGCCCAGCACAGGTACGTTTGGCCAGTTCACGGCTGCGCACAGTTCGTGAGACCCGTGCGGTGTGGTGCGGTGACCACGGGCGTTAGCCTGTTTGTCGGTCTACTCGCACTCAGTGACCGTGACGCAGGACTCAAAGCTATCTGCCCTGTTATCCTGCCGTGACCTGTCTCCTGTCTACTCCTGGCATACAGAGTATTGGGTCCCTGTTATCCGCCAGAGATTATGTCGTACCGTGCCGTAGGTACACTCCAATAGATCCAACAGAATATACAGGGTGATCCCCCTGTAGCAGAAATCCACAACCCGTTCCCCCTCCCTGATCCCAGGTCGGGGCATTTAGAACGGTGTCCTGTTCAATATGAACAGCCCTGTAGCATCGGTCACTTCCCCAGTTGTCAACCACTTAGGAATCCACTATATATTAAGTTGGTATTCCGTCGAGGGATACTAATTAAAAGACAGAGGTGAGGAAAGCCAAGAAGAAAGCCAGTGGTCGCCCCACCATGAGACACGAATTTCGACTCCCGATACGACATTGAAACGACCACTGAAATTTCGGCCGACCGGTGCACTCGATTCATCTTAGTAGCCCGAGTTCATCGATATATCACATGCTATGCACGATGCGACTCCTTCATCAACTTCCGGTTCCTGATCGGGTAACGGTTCGGCCACGCCGAACCCGCCGACGCTCGAGTTCATGAAGCTGGCCATGTGTGAACTCAAGTTACAGGTCTCGTTTCACTGAAACCGATTTGCCCGATCTACAGTGGCTGTGAATAAGCCGCTCGCTGCTAACCTAATAAATATCTGTGCAGTACAAGCTAGTAAACACGCATTTGCAACCTGCTTAAATTACAGGCTTAAGACACCAGCCTACAACAGTTCACACCTGACCTACTTTCTCGCGACGGTCAGTACACGTCCTAGCAATCTCGCGTTACGAATCACCGACACTGCATGACTAAAGGAAAAGGCTTTATTTGCACATACCTTCAAACAAGCAGCGCAACTGTTCATATGGGAGCCGTTGTCAATCAACCGGACATGATGTCGAAGTTCTCTTAAACCCATCAAGACACCTGTCGTCCCGCTCTCCATAACAGTTAGCACTGGGCCATAATGCCGTCTGCCTGCCAGCTAGTTCAGCTCACAAGTGAATTCTTTGTGTGCTGGACGTACCACTGCGGCTGCGCGCGCATGCGCAGTCCGTAGTGGCGAACTCAGTTCCCGACAATCGGTTTCTGGATTTTTCTCCAAGGGCGAGCAATCGCTATGGTCTGGGTCATGTAATTTACTGGTTCTTTCCCCTCGACCAGTAAAATTTCACCAGGCTGGAAAATGTCACAAAGGACATTTCACCAGGCAGCAAAATGTCACAAGGGGAACTGAGTGGTTTCGTCACAAACACCCAAACGCCAACTGCAAATCTGGATTCTGAGACTGTGGAAAGAACTCAGGCAATGAATTACCTGGGGATACGATTTTATCGAAGCCTCGTAGACTAGGTGATAACAATGGCCAAGCGGGGTTTGGCTGCGATGCTGGTGATGGCGGCGTCAAACTGTGAGCAGCGCCATCTATGTCTTCTTTACGAGGGTCTGGTCCTTTCTACCTTGGAGTATGCGATAGCTATCCTGACTGTCAGCTATAAGCAGATGGAAAGGACGGAAAGGATACAAAACGGTGCTTTGCGTATTATTCTTGGATGTACAATATATAGAGCATGCGGGGCGATGCGCTACCTTCTTGATTTTCCAACCATGAGGGACAGAATACAAATTTGCCAAGCACGTGCCTATCTCAGAGTCAACGAAAACACACAACATCCGCTGCGAAGGTAAAGGTTAAAAAGAGGAAAGTCGTGCATGGGTAAAGTTGAAGACATTCTTCAACAGGTGTGTTCACTTGAGGGCTTAAAACCTGGCGAGGAGTGGGTACAAGTGCCAGCAGAGTTATGTACATCCTTTTCAGTGTGCATCCAACTAGATAGAAAATGCATACAAGAAAATCCAGCTGCTGTGGAGGCGGAAGTACAGGCTCTGATCTTCGAGAATTCTTTAGAGGATGATGCTATCATTTACATAGATGTGTCAGTCGTTCGAGGAGTGAGAAGTCCATGGGCCTTTACGGCACAGGCCGGAGGGAAAATTGTGAAGGAAGAGTCTGGAGCTTTTGCTTTGACCACAAGTAGCATGACTATGGAAGTCATAGCAGTAAGTAAATCTATAACATGACTCGAGACACAGACATTCACTATGGCATGTTTCCTTAGTGACTCAATGAGTATGCTCAGGAGGATAGAGATGGGGTGGGTCCGAAGAGAGTGGTTGCTGTCTCTGAAGCGGTATTGGCTGGCAAAGATTAGTTTTTATCTTCGTGCCAGGGCATGCGGAAGTGCAAGGGGACGAGCAGGCTGACAGGCTTGCAGGTAGGGCTACTGTTGAAGGCGGACGAACCATGGACCAGGCAGACATTTTGAATGCTCTACGAGAAGTAAGTCGTTTACGAGAACCAAGCGATGACTGGTCAGGTTGCGAGAACAGCAAGTTAAAAGAGGTGTGGCCAAACAAGAATACTACACGTGAAGCAACAGAATATTGATAAACCAACGCAACGCGTATCAATCGCTCCCAGCAGGGATACAGATTCAGATAAGTACCTTTAATTAGTTTAATATTGTCATATAGTGTGTTTCATGTAGTTTTGTGTCGGGTTGTGTTTGTTTGTTCTGTGCTGGCGAAGGCTTTGGCCGCATCGTCCAATGTGATTTTTGTAGTCGTGTTTTAGTAAAGCTCACAATCTACTTCTTGTTTTTTGGTGATTCATTCATTGCCTTTTTTAGCTTTACTGCAGTTCCCCTTATTCTTATAAACCAACACAGAACTGGTGTCGTTAGCCGCTACACACTGCGGGATTTGCAGAGGAGGGGATACGAGCACTTATGGACTGAATGGTTCGATGTGCAATGAGGATGATATGTTGACTAACTAACTAACTAACTAACTAGCATACCAACAATACATGTACGACCCAATACTGCCTATAACAACGGAAATATCAACGATAAGTGTACGACCCAGTGTTGTCCTGTTGTTTGTCCATCAAGAATGATGATGACCATTCATTTCATCCAGTGTGGTTGAAAGTATGGAGCCGTGGGTTCTAAGATGGCTGATAAGGCCTATTTTGACTCGAAATGTTCTTTGACAATGTGAACAAAGAATGGTTGACGTTTATGGAGGAGGATTTCCTGCAGTAGTTTTTCTGTCCTGCCTTTTCTTCACAGCTCTTGCAGTCCTGGTTGCCTCACACTTGACTGCACCCTTGCGTAATGATGCACGCCACGAATTTCGGTCTCTGGCTGCAGTCTCCCAGGTGTCATGATGAATCCCAAAAGCATTCAGTGAGATTTTCAGTGTGTCTTTAAAAGCGTTTCCTAGGCCGCCTTGGGAGCGTTTACTACAACGCAACTCGCCTTAAAAAAATCGTTTAGCGAACCTGTGATCTTGCATGCGAGTTAAGTGACCAGCCCAGCGAATCTGATTCTTCATTAGTAGAGTGTGGATACTGGGCGTGGATGCTCTTTCTAGGACTTCAGTGTCTAGGATCTTGTCTTGCCATTTGATCTTCAGTAGCTTCCTAAGGCAGACTGTGTGGAAGTGGTTTAATTTCCTAGCGTGTCGCTGATAAACAGTCCATGTTTCACAAGCATATAGCAGTGTGGATAATATAACTGTTTTGTAGACTTTCAGCTTTGTTTGCAGGCTTATTCCATTTCTGTCCCATACATTATTGTACAGTCTGCCAAAGGCCGCGCTTGCCATGGAGATTCTTGCATTCACTTCGTCATCAATTGTGACATCTTGTGACACAGTGCTGCCAAGATAGGTGAATTTGTCCACAACACTTAGTCAATGACCGTTCACCTTGATAATCGGCACTGTTGTGATTATTCACTGGAGCTGGCTGGTACACAACTACAGTCCTCTCCAAGTTGATATTGAGCCCAAAGCTGGCACAGGCATATATATAAAGCGCAATCATCAGCAAATAGGGGTTCTCTGACGGTGTCGCTGTTAATTTTTGTTTTAGCTTTCTGACTTCTGAGATCGAATAACTTTCCATCCATGCGGTAGTTGATGTCTATTCTAATGTCGTTGTTCTCGAAGGCATTCGTCAACATAGCTGAAAACATGAGGCTGAACAGTGTTGGTGCCAGAACACATCCTTGCTTCACCCCATTGGTGACAGGAAAGGGCTCAGACAGTTCACCATTTTCTTATAACTACCTATAACAATAGACATATCAACAATACGTGTACGACCCAGTACTGCCTGTAACAACGGGCATATTACCAATAAGTGTACGACCCAGTAAAAACATCCTTGTGCCACAGCAGGCTGGCTTTAGGCAGTGCTACTCTACGGAAGATCAGACAACCTACCTCTCTCAAGAACTTGAGAAGAAGCTGGTGCGTGCGGCATGGATAGATCTGAAAAAATCATTTGGCGAAGTCTAGAAAGAAGGTCTGATGAAGAAACTGAGAAACTGTAAGAATGTACAAATGGGTGAAAGCATACTTGCACAACAGAAGAGCCCGAGAACAGATAGACGGACTCAAGAGCAAGAAAGTACTACTGCGTCACGGTGTTCCCCAGGGCGGAGTCTTGTCCCCCACACTTTTTCTAATCTTCATCAATGATCTCGTTGCTAATCTACCGCATAGAATACAAGCGGCAATGTACGCCGATGACCTGGTTCTATGGAGCACAAATGAACATGCATCAGTGGCCACCAGATTGCTACAAAGAGCTGTAGATACATTTGTTGCATGGGCAAATAGATGGTGTGTCAGCATAAACACTGACAATTGCAGCACCACCCTATTTACCCTTCTCCAAAATAAAAGGCAGGGATCATCCAGATAAATGGAACACCCCTAAGAGAAGATAAAGAACCAACATACCTTGGAGTAACATTTGATGGCAGGTTGACATGGATAAAGCACATCAACAAAGCAGTAGCAAAAGCCAGAAGGAAAATAGCCATCTTGAGAAAGCTAAGTGGAACCACATGGGGAGCCAGTGGGAAAATACTTAGCAAAGTTTATCAACAGAGCATACGACCACACCTGGAATACGGGTCAACTGCGTGGTGTTCGGCATCAAAAACCACACTACAAGAGCTGGACAAGGTGCAAAATCAAGTACTTAGAGTCACATAGGAGGGATGAGATCAACCCCTATAGTGGAAATGGAGAAGATGGGGAGGATACAATCACCGAGAGAGCGCAGAGATACGAAAACTCTAATACAAGCAGAAAAGTTCCTCAGCTTGCCAGGCCACCCTATGAAGAACAGATTTGAAAACCTAGCTATGGGGCGATTGAAAAGAAGTAGTTTTATCCACCAGGCCAAACGACTCTGCAGAGAAACCACCGATCTGCCCACAGTTGGTATCACCCTAACAACTATTCCAGAGCGAACTCCATGGAAAGATGAACATAGACTATCATTACAAATCCAGGGGAACACTGGGATACCACGATAGTGACCACTACCCTTGTGTCATCCTGATCAAGAAAGACGGGGCCATGAGTCAAAGAAAAAAGACCAATGCCTTCCCGTACGACACCACTGGTCAAGACGCCATAAGCAAGATCAGAAGAAGGAAACTAACTTCCTCCCGTAGGAGACAAGAAAGATGGCTGCAGCCACCATGGTGGAATGGAGAGGTCGAGAAGGTGTGGCTGGGAAAGAGGCAGGCTGTCAAAGACTGGCAAAAGGCCAGAAAGGCTAACATGCCACAGGTTGAGTTGGCGAACCTGAAGACTGAGGTCGTTAGGACGACGACTTTATTCAAATCCTGCGCCAAACAGGCCAAGGCCGACAAATGGGACGAGTTCTGCTGGAAGGTGTGCTCCGAGCAATCTCTTACGACATTCTGGCGCCTCCACAAGAGCATGAACGGTGCAGCACAACGTAGGGGTATTCCAGACTTTCAAGGCACAGACCTCGCATGGAAAAAGTCGGATGCGGATAAAGGTAAGGCCCTTCTTGCACGCTACATAGAACAGACTGACCAGAAAGACGAGCCCGCCAGACAGAGGACCACAACAACACTCTCTCAGTTGTGCGAGGGGGTTGGGACAGACGAAGAATGGACAATCACAGTTGACATATTGCGTGCAATGCTCAAGAAATCACCTAACACCGCCCCAGGCCCAGACGGCATCCGATATGGTGACCTAATGGTGATATCAGATGATGACATGGAAGAACTGGCCAGAGAATTCAACACCAGTATCCAGAGGGGTCAGGTCAAAGAAGAATGGCTACACAGCTACTTGCTGCCGCTGCCAAAACCGAACAAAGACCACTCCAAGATAAGCGGCTACAGAATCATTACGATGCAGAATACTGTTGGCAAGCTACTGGAGAAAATTGTAGCACACAGACTTGCTTGGGACTTGGAACAGCTCGGCTGCTTCCCGCCCACACTTGGAGGATACAGACGCAACAGAGAGTCATGGCTGAATGCGGCGGTCTTTGCTCAAGATGTTTACGAAGGATTTCAGGTCAGAGAAGAGACATGTGCGGCCGCCATAGACTTAGAGGACGCATATAACAGAGTATCTTTCGAGCACTTGATGCAAACCCTCCTCAGACTGAAAGTGCACCCTCACCTTGTACGATGGATAGCTGCAGTTCTACTCCAAAGGAAGGTGGTGCTAAGATGCGGGAGTTGGTCTTCTGAGCCGATAACGATATGTCCAGGATTGCCGCAGGGTTCACCACTGTCACCAGTACTATTCAACGTGTATACGGTGCCGATCACTGAACAACAGTTGGATGGGAGGGGTAGGACTCTATCATTCGTTGACGACATCCTCGTGTATCGACAGGGTCGAGATAGACAGGCGGTTGCCAACTATATGCAGGGCGAACTAGATCGAATTTCCTCATGGTGTGCTGATGCCGATGCCCTTGTCAACCCTGCAAAGGCAACGGTTACATGGTTCTCACTAAACAACCATATTGTGAAAACAGACCTGCCGGCAGTAAGAATGGATGGGAGCATTCTGAGTAGAACCCAGTCAATGACATATCTTGGCGTGAGGCTTGATCGTAGCCTGTCCTTCAGAGATCATGTCGATTATGTCATAACGAAGGCTCGAAAAGGTTTGGCAGCAATGAGAGTCATGGCGACTGCCAATATCGAGCAAAGACTGCTATTACTTCTGTTCCAAGGACTTGTGCTTTCACGCATCGAGTATGCCCTGGCCATCCTCACTGTCAGCCCTACACAGATTGGAAGACTTGAAAAGGTACAAAACGAAGCCATGCGCATCATTTTGGGCTGCACGAGAGACACCAGCTGTGTAGCAGTGAGATACCTCCTTGACTTCCCGACAATGGAACACAGGATCAAGATCTGGAGAGCTCGTGCATTCTTAAAAATAAGTGCAGATGAGCAGCACCCTCTGCATGACGCTGTATTCAGAGAAAAGGGTGACAGGCTAAAGAGGGGCAAATCATGGATGGGTCGGGCGGAAGATGTCGTCGGACAGGTCTGCAGTCTTACCAGTATCAACCCCGGCAAGGAATGGGTGCCGGTGCCTCCAGCTTTTAAGTGTACCTTCTCCTGCATTATCACACTCGACAGACGGTGCAGAGAGCAGAACCCTGCCGCTGTCAATGCAGAGGTTAACGCGCTCATCTATGATCACTCAGATAGCCCCGAAGTGCTCATCTATACAGATGGATCTGTTGTAAAGCAGCAGAGAAGTGCGTGGGCATTTACAGCCCGTTCAGCGGGCCGAACTGTTCAAGAATCCAGTGGTGCCCACTCTATGACCACGAGCAGCATGACGATGGAGGTGATGGCAGTTACACAGGCTTTCATATGGCTGGAATCACAGCATTATACCAACGTGTGTGTACTAAGTGATTCAATGAGCATGATTCAGAAGGTCGAAGCTGGATCTGTACGTAGACAGTGGACTGAGTCGCTGCGGAAGTCTGTTGTCCGTAAAGTCACCTTCATCTTCGTCCCGGGACATGCGGGAGTCGAGGGAAATGAACGAGCTGATAAATTGGCTGGCTCTGCACCCCCTGTAGATGGCCAGCCCATGGATCGTGCCGATGTTATTAACGCCCTTAAAGATATGGCGAGAACAGAGGATTTTGACGCCAGTGATTCCACATCGCTTTCCAGGATGAAAGACCTGGGAGTAAGAATCGGCACAGCCTGACGCGAGAGGTACATCGGGAAAACAAAGCGCCTCGTCAACCAACACAGAACTGGCACTATTAGCCACCGGACGCTGATGAATATGCTGGGGGGAGGATCTGAGCACCTATGGACATGTCCGGAGTGCAACGAAGATACCCCAACTGATAACTAACTAACTAACTAACTACAAATCCAGATAAAAGTGAGAGGAATATTCGACAAGGAAGAACAGAACAGTGTGCAGCGCAGAACAGCCACTCTCAGCTTCCTTGATGAAGAATACCCACAGGACATCTGGATCCGAGTCTATACAGATGGGTCAGCACAAAATGCTGTTCGAAATGGAGGAGCGGGAGTGTACATAGATTACCCAAACAATACTAGGGACACAGCCAGAGTACCGACAGGAAAGTACTGCCATAACTATGATGCTGAAATTGAGGCAATCAAGATAGCAACAGAGAAATTTCTAAACACCAGTAATGGTACACAATATGTGGTGCTACTGACAGATGCAAAATCAGGACTCGAGGCGCTCCTGTCTGGGAAATTGCCAGTACTAAGGACACTACTTTCTGAACTTAGCAGTCAGCATAAGGTCACCATACAGTGGATACCATCCCACTGTGGAGTACCCGGAAACGACAGAGCTGATCAATTGGTTAAAGAAGGAGCCAAAGAAGAACATCCTGATGTGCCCGTTACATAAAACCAAAAGAAAAGAATGATCAAATCAATCAGAAAGCCACCAAAACAGGCTCAAGATGACTACCACTTTATGGACAGACCAGAACAAGTCATTATTCTGCGCCTCAGAACAGGAAACAGTAGATTACGCAACCACATGTATAAAAAATTCAAGATTGGTGAAACAGCCATGTACACATGTGGATTGGCGTCGCAGACAGCAGAGCACACACTCCAAGACTGCCCAAAATATAACATATCTAGGCAAACCTTCTGGCCTAGAGAGACGACAGTGGAAGATAAACTCTATGGACAGCTGTGTGAACTAAAAAAGACAGTTAAATTCACACAAGAGACAACATTTGCAGTTATAGACATATTTCAAGCGAACGAAAGAAGAAGAAGAACAATACATTTACGACCCAGTACTGCCTATAAGAACGGACATATCAACAATACATTTACGACCCAGTACTGCCTATAACAACCGAAATATAAAATTAAGTGTACGACCCAGTACTTCCTATAACAACGGACATGTCAACGATATTGACAACAATCTGTTCACGTGCAGACAATGACTTCCTGTGTGAAAAGCCAAATCTGAAATTGATGACATTTAAGTTTAGCCTGGAATGTCCAGTAAATCTGGTCGGGAGATAGAGCTGTCACGATCAGTAATGGCCAGGAAGGCGGGCGAGATCCCGGGAGATTAGCGGTCCCCGTTCCTGCAGACGTTAATTGGGCCACATTGTGGGGAGCTGAGGTTGCTATCACTGTCACTGTGACTATCAGCGATGTAGACGATATGTACACGTAATCTTCTACCTGGCGGCCACCAGTTATGTCAGGTCATGGTCGCCTGCATAATTAAAATGGAGATTGTTCAGTTTTACACTTAAATATGTCGATGTCATTAGACAGTGTCAACACACTTTGATTTCTAGATGTCATTAGACAGTGTCAATAAACTTTCATCTCTAGATGTCATTAGATAGTGTCAACACACTTTGATCTCTAGATGTCATTAGACAATGTCAACACACTTTTATCTCTAGATGCCATTAGACAGTCTGATGACACTTTGGGACGCTGTCTGTACTCACCGTCAGCTCTGTGGGCAAGCTCGCCCAGGTGCCTCAGACACGCATCCTCGCTCGTGAATCCAAAGTTTCTTCTGCTGCTGCCCGCAGTCGAGTTCTGAAAATAGATGTCCACTGTTGACAATGACACGTGACTCACACCCAACTTGGCATACAAACATGTCCCCTGTTGACAATGTCACGTGACCATCACACAGCCTGGCATACCAACATGTCCAATATTGACAATGACACGTGACCCTCAGACAGCCTGGCATGCTGACGGCCTATGCTCCACAACAGTGGATGTGTACATGACCCCACAGTCTGACATGGAAGCTCTCTGTACATGACCCCACAGTCTGACATGGGAGCTCTCGGTACATGACCCCACAGTCTGACATGGGAGGTCGGTGTGTACATGAACCCACTTGTATGACATGGGAGGTCGGTGTGTACATGAACCCACTGTCTGACATGGGAGGTCGGTGTGTAGATGACGCCACAGTCTGACATGGGAGGTAGGTGTGTACATGACCCCACTATCTGACATGGGATGTCGGTGTGTAGATAACGCCACAGTCTGACATGGAAGATAGTTGTGTACATGACGCCACAGTCTGACATGGGAGGTAGGTGTGTAATGACCCCACTGTCTGACATGGAAGGTAGGTGTGTAATGACCCCACAGTCTGACATGGGAGGTCGCTGTGTACATAACCCCATAGTCTGACATGGGAGCTCGGTGTGTACATAACCCCACAGTCTGACATGGGAGCTCGGTGTGTACATAACCCCATAGTCTGACATGGGAGGTCGCTGTGTACATAACCCCACACTCTGACATGGGAGGTCACTGTGTACATAACCCCACAGTCTGACATGTTAGCTCGGTGTGTACATGAGAGCTCGGTGTACATGGCCCCACAGTCTGACATGTGAGATAGGTGTGTACATAACCCCACAGTCTTAAAAGGGAGCTCGGTGTGTACCGTGCACACTTCACAACATCAGCAATTTCATGAACCTACCCATACCTTTGACGAATACAGACGGTGTGAACATATCACAAATTCCAGACAAAATAGGGTATGAACATTCCACACAGTCTAGACAACATGCGGTGTGAACATACCACACAGTCTAGACAACATAAAGTGTGAACATACCACACAGTCTAGACAACATGCGGTGTGAACATACCACACAGTCTAGACAACATATGGCGTGAATATACCACACAGTATAGACAACATATAGTGTGAACACACCACACAGTCTAGACAACATACGGCGTGAATATACCACACAGTATAGACAACAAACGGTGTGAACATACCACACAATCTAGACAACATATAGTGTGAACATACCACACAGTATAGACAACATATAGTGTGAACATACCACACAATCTAGACAACATACAGTTTGAACATACTACACAGTATAGACAACATATAGTGTGAACATACAACACAATCTAGACAACATATAGTGTGAACATTCCACACAGTCTAGACAAAATGCGGTGTGAACATACCACACAGTCTAGACAACATATGGTGTGAACATACCACACAGTCTAGACAACATGCGGTGTGAACATACCACACAGTCTAGACAACATACGGCGTGAACATATCACACAGTCTAGACAACATATAGTGTGAACGTATCACACAGTCTAGACAACATATGGTGTGAACATTTCACACAGTCTAGACAACATGCGGTGTGAACATACCACACAGTCTAGACAACATATGGTGTGAATATACCACACAGTCTAGACAACATATGGCGTGAATATACCACACAGTATAGACAACATATAGTGTGAACACACCACACAGTCTAGACAACATACGGCGTGAATATACCACACAGTATAGACAACATACGGTGTGAACATACCACACAATCTAGACAACATATAGTGTGAACATACCACACAGTCTAGACAACATACGGTGTGAACATATCACACAGTCTAGACAACATACGGTGTGAACATATCACACAGTCTAGACAACATACGGTGTGAACATATCACACAGTCTAGACAACATACGGTGTGAACATATCACACAGTCTAGGCAACATACGTTGTGAACATATCACACAGTCTAGACAACATATGGTGTGAACATATCACACAGTCTAGACAACATACGGTGTGAACATACCACACAGTCTAGACAACATATGGTGTGAACATATCACACAGTCTAGACAACATACGGTGTGAACATATCACACAGTCTAGACAACATACGGTGTGAACATATCACACAGTCTAGACAACATATAGTGTGAACATATCACACAGTCTAGACAACATACGGTGTGAACATACCACACAGTCTAGACAACATATGGTGTGAACATATCACACAGTCTAGACAACATACGGTGTGAACATATCACACAGTCTAGACAACACATAGTGTGAACATATCACACAGTCTAGACAACATACGGTGTGAACATATCACACAGTCTAGACAACATATAGTGTGAACATATCACACAGTCTAGACAACATACGGTGTGAACATATCACACAGTCTAGACAATATATAGTGTGAACATATCACATAGTCTAGACAACATACGGTGTGAACATATCACACAGTCTAGACAACATATAGTGTGAACATATCACACAGTCTAGACAACATATGGTGTGAACATATCACACAGTCTAGACAACATGCGGTGTGAACATACCACACAGTCTAGACAACATATGGTGTGAATATACCACACAGTATAGACAACATACGGTGTGAACATACCACACAGTCTAGACAACATATGGTGTGAATATACCACACAGTCTAGACAACATATGGTGTGAATATACCACACAGTCTAGACAACATATGGTGTGAATATACCACACAGTCTAGACAACATACGGTGTGAACATATCACACAGTCTAGACAACATACGGTGTGAACATATCACACAGTCTAGACAACATACGGTGTGAACATATCACACAGTCTAGACAACATATGGTGTGAACATATCACACAGTCTAGACAACATACGGTGTGAACATATCACACAGTCTAGACAACATATAGTGTGAACATATCTCACAGTCTAGACAACATACGGTGTGAACATACCACACAGTCTAGACAACATATGGTGTGAACATATCACACAGTCTAGACAACATACGGTGTGAACATATCACACAGTCTAGACAACATATAGTGTGAACATATCACACAGTCTAGACAACATACGGTGTGAACATATCACACAGTCTAGACAACATATAGTGTGAACATATCACACAGTCTAGACAACATACGGTGTGAACATATCACACAGTCTAGACAACATATAGTGTGAACATATCACATAGTCTAGACAACATACGGTGTGAACATATCACACAGTCTAGACAACATATAGTGTGAACATATCACACAGTCTAGACAACATATGGTGTGAACATATCACACAGTCTAGACAACATGCGGTGTGAACATACCACACAGTCTAGACAACATATGGTGTGAATATACCACACAGTATAGACAACATACGGTGTGAACATACCACACAGTCTAGACAACATATGGTGTGAATATACCACACAGTCTAGACAACATATGGTGTGAATATACCACACAGTCTAGACAACATATGGTGTGAATATACCACACAGTCTAGACAACATATGGTGTGAATATACCACACAGTCTAGACAACATATGGTGTGAATATACCACACAGTCTAGACAACATATGGTGTGAATATACCACACAGTCTAGACAACATATAGTGTGAACATACCACACAATCTAGAGCAGTGGTTCTCAACCGGTGGGGAAATTTCCCCCCCCCCCCAGGGGGGAATTTTAGGGTTTCCAGGGGGGGAATGAAGACCATTTCAAGATCGCGTTAATACAAGAACCGATTACTTGATATTGTTTTTCCCTTCATACTTTACAGTTAAGTACGTCTCATCCTTCGAAAATTCATTTTATAAAGTCAGTAGACCCACAAATCATGTTTTATGTGGATGTCTAGACTTGTTTTAGTATGTGCTATTAAATTTACCTTACATTTTTACGTATACTGTATAGGGTGGGGGATTTTTAGATAGGATATATGAAAGGGGGGGGATGACGTTCTGAAAATACGATGAAGGGGGGAACGGGCCAAATTTTTGATAGGAAGGGGGGGGGGGAATGACGTTCTGAAAATATGGTGAAGAGGGGAACTTGCCAAAAAAGGTTGAGAACCACTGATCTAGAGGATAACATTCACATAGCACACAGTCTAGAACAGTGGTTGGCAAACTACAGCCCGGAGCTGATATTATGCGGCCCTCGAGGGTAGTTAGAAATAGAAAAAAAATTACTTCGTTTTTGAGTTAATTTCTTGAATTTTTACAGAATTGTATGTTATGATTGTATGCAGATGATACAGTATTGATTGCAGACAATGCACAGGATCTGCAACAATTAGTAGACGCTGTTGTTGTACACAGTGAGCAGCTGGGGTTGGAATTAAATTGTAGGAAGACACAGGTTATGGTCGTCACTAGGAAGAACGAAGTACCACAATGTAATATACAAGTAAATGGGAATATTCTTCAACAAGTGAATCGGTTCAATTATCTCGGAACCGTCATAACATCTGATGGCAGATGCCTTGAAGAGATTAGAACAAGAATCTCCATTGCGAAAGTAGCCTTTAGCAAGATGAAAAAAATTCTGACCAATAAAATGATGTCAATTGAAACGAGAAAAAGAGTGTTGAGGGGATACATAGAGCCTGTTCTTTTGTATGGATGTGAAACTTGGACAATGTGCAGTCAAGCTGAAAAACATCTGATGGCTGCAGAAATGTGGTTTCTGAGGAAAATGCAAAGAATACCATGGACAGATAGAAAAACCAATGACCAAGTACTACAAGAGACAAATGAAAATCGTAGATTGATTAGAGAAATTAGACGTAGACAGTCAAAATTTTTTGGACATGTTATAAGAAGAAATGGACTGGAGAACTTAGTGACAGCTGGCAAGATCGAAGGGAACAGACCAAGAGGAAGACCGAGAGGAAAATACCTGGATGGCTTGGCCACATGGCATGGACGAGACAGGAACACTGAGCTGATCCACGACTCTGGTGATCGAGTGAAATGGCGAATCATGACCGCCCACGCTTTCCGGCATGGCACGTGATTTATTGATGTTATGATTGTTTTAACATTTAAAAAAAATAAAATTTCGTTCTAGTTTTCTATTCGTGTAAACGGTCCTCAACCTTCGTAATGTAATGCTAAAATAAGAATTTATTGAATTTAATATAGAGAAATATTTATCGACATGTAAAAATTTAGAAAGGATGATTTTATGAAAAACAGATATTTCTCCGGTGACAACATTCACATATCACACAGTCTAGAGGACAACATTCACATATCACACAGTCTAGAGGACAACATTCACATATCACACAGTCTAGAGGACAACATTCACATATCACACAGTCTAGAGGACAACATTCACATATCACACAGTCTAGAGGACAACATTCACATATCACACAGTCTAGAGGACAACATTCACATATCACACAGTCTAGAGGACAACATTCACATATCACACAGTCTAGAGGACAACATTCACATATCACACAGTCTAGAGGACAACATTCACATATCACACAGTCTAGAGGACAACATTCACATATCACACAGTCTAGAGGACAACATTCACATATCACACAGTCTAGAGGACAACATTCACATATCACACAGTCTAGAGGACAACATTCACATATCACACAGTCTAGAGGACAACATTCACATACCACACAGTCTAGAGGACAACATTCACATATCACACAGTCTAGAGGACAACATTCACATATCACACAGTCTAGAAGACAACATTCACATATCACACAGTCTAGAGGATAACATTCACATATCACAGTCTAGAGGACAACATTCACATATCACACAGTCTAGAGGACAACATTCACATATCACACAGTCTAGAGGACAACATTCACATATCACACAGTCTAGAGGACAACATTCACATACCACACAGTCTAGAGGACAACATTCACATATCACACAGTCTAGAGGACAACATTCACATATCACACAGTCTAGAAGACAACATTCACATATCACACAGTCTAGAGGATAACATTCACATATCACAGTCTAGAGGACAACATTCACATATCACACAGTCTAGAGGACACCATTCACATATCACACAGTCTAGAGGACAACATTCACATATCACACAGTCTAGAGGACAACATTCACATACCACACAGTCTAGAGGACAACATTCACATACCACACAGTCTAGAGGACAACATTCACATATCACACAGTCTAGAGGACAACATTCACATACCACACAGTCTAGAGGAAAACATTCACATATCACACAGTCTAAAGGACAGCATTAAAAATGACAGTCTAGTTTAGACATGCGCAGTGACAGACCTGATGCTAACTGTAGACATACTTACAAACTGGTCCATGGCCAATGTCCGGTTCTCTCCCTGCAAGTACAAGATAGGACACGAGTGATGTGGGGGTGGTGTGGCTGTGGTATAAGCATAGTGTGGGTGTGGTGTGAGTGTCGTATTGGCAAGGTGTGGGTGTGGTGTGTGTGTGGGGTTGACATGGTGTGGGTGTGGTGTTGGCATTGTGTGGGTGTGATGTATGTGTGGTGTTGGCATGGTGTGGTGTCGGAATGGTGTGGTGTGTTAATGGTGTGGTGCGGTGTGAGCGTGGTGTGGTGTGGTAATGGTGTGGTATGGGAATGTTGTGGTTTGGGAATGGTGTGTTGTGGTGTGGGTATGTTGTAGTGTGGGTAGTATGTAGTGTGGGTGTGGTGTGGTGTGGGTATGATGTGGTGTGGGTGGGGTGGTGTGGTGTGGTGTGGGTATGATGTGGTGTGGGTGGGGTGTGGTGTGGGTATGGTGTGGTGTAGATATCATGTTTTGTGGGTGTGATGTGGTGTGGTGAAGGCATTGTGTGGTATGGTGTGGATGTGATGTTGGCATGGTATGGTTTATGTGGTGTTGTGTGGTGTAGTGTTGGCATGGTGTGGGTGTGGTGTAGTGTTGGTATGGTGTGGATGTGGTATATATGTAATGTTGGTGTGGTGTGTTATCGTGTAGGCATAGTGTTGTGTGGTGTGGGTGTGGTGTGGGTGTGGTGTGGGAATTTTGTGGAAATGGTGTGAGTGTGGTGTGGTGTGAGTGTGGTGTGGTGTGGGTGTAGTGTGGCTGTGGTGTGGTGTGGGTGTGGTGTGGGCATTTTGTGGAAATGGTGTGTGTGTGGTTTGGTGTGGGTGTGCTGTGGTGTGGGTGTAGTGTGGATTTGGTGTGTTATGGGTGTGGTGTGGGCATGGGGGGACATTGTGTGGGTCTAATGTGTATGTGTTGTGGGAATCTTGTGGGCATGCTGTGGACATGATGTGGGCATCTTGTGGGATTCATGTGGACATCATGTGGGCATCATGTGGGCATCGTGTGGGCATCGTGTAGACATCACGATGGCGTCGTGTGGGCGTATTGTGGGAATGATGTTCCTTAATTGTTAACGATATCAGTCATGTCTGTCTCAATGAAGTGCCACAACTGATGGCAGTAACCTTCGCCACAACTGATGGCAGTAACCTTCGCCACAACTGATGGCAGTAACTTTCCAGCTGCCCGAGTCGGTGCTCAACTAGCCCTGCTGTGTTTGAACCACGATCTGGGCACCTGTCTACAGACAGCTTACATCTTGGCGGTGTCTGGGCACCTGTCTACAGACAGCTTACATCTTGTCGGTGTCTGGGCACCTGTCTACAGACAGCTTACATCTTGGCGGTGTCTGGGCACCTGTCTACAGACAGCTTACATCTTGGCGGTGTCTGGGCACCTGTCTACAGACAGCTTACATCTTGGCGGTGTCTGGGCACCTGTCTACAGACAGCTTACATCTTGGCGGTGTCTGGGCACATGTCTACAGACAGCTTACATCTTGGCGGTGTCTGGGCACCTGTCTACAGACAGCTTACATCTTGGCGGTGTCTGGGCACCTGTCTACAGACAGCTTACATATTGATGGCGTCTGCAGCACATCCTAGAGGTCACTTTATGACAGTGTCTGGAGCACACCTTGCCTACTCATTCGGTTAGCTGTTTCCCATTTTTCGCTGCCACCAGTCTTCACTGTATCTCCATAAAAAGTGTCAGCGTCTGACTGTGTGGTCTACTGCGGTCTGTAGTGTTCTGTGTGGTCTACTGCCGTGTTCTGTGTGGTCTACTGCCGTGTTCTGTGTGGTCTACTGCCGTGTTCTGTGTGGTCTACTGCCGTGTTCTGTGTGGTCTACTGCCGTGTTCTGTGTGGTCTACTGCCGTGTTCTGTGTGGTCTACTGCCGTCTGCCGTGTTCTGTGTGGTACACTGTCGTGTTCTGTGTGGTCTACTGTCGTGTTCTGTGTGGTCTACTGTCGTGTTCTGTGTGGTCTACTGTCGTGTTCTGTGTGGTCTACTGTCGTGTTCTGTGTGGTCTACTGCCGTCTACCGTGTTCTGTGTGGTCTACTGCCGTGTTCTGTGTGGTCTACTGCCGTGTTCTGTGTGGTCTACTGCCGTGTTCTGTGTGGTCTACTGTCGTGTTCTGTGTGGTATACTGCCGTGTTCTGTGTGGTCTACTACCGTGTTCTGTGTGGTCTACTGCCGTCTGTCGTGTTCTGTGTGGTCTACTGTCGTGTTCTGTGTGGTCTACTGTCGTGTTCTGTGTGGTCTACTGTCGTGTTCTGTGTGGTCTACTGTCGTGTTCTGTGTGGTCTACTGCCGTCTGCCGTGTTCTGTGTGGTATACTGTCGTGTTCTGTGTGGTCTACTGTAGTGTTCTGTGTGGTCTACTGTCGTGTTCTGTGTGGTATACTGTCGTGTTCTGTGTGGTCTACTGTCGTGTTCTGTGTGGTCTACTGTCGTGTTCTGTGTGGTCTACTGCCGTGTTCTGTGTGGTATACTGTCGTGTTCTGTGTGGTCTACTGTCGTGTTCTGTGTGGTCTACTGTCGTGTTCTGTGTGGTCTACTGTCGTGTTCTGTGTGGTCTACTGCCGTGTTCTGTGTGGTCTACTGTCGTCTGTTGTGTTCTGTGTGGTCTACTGTCGTGTTCTGTGTGGTCTACTGTCGTCTGTCGTGTTCTGTGTGGTCTACTGTCGTGTTCTGTGTGGTCTACTGCCGTGTTCTGTGTGATCTACTGTCGTCTGTCGTGTTCTGTGTGGTCTACTACCGTGTTCTGTGTGGTCTACTGCCGTGTTCTGTGTGGTCTACTGTCGTCTGTCGTGTTCTGTATGGTCTACTGTCGTCTGTCGTGTTCTGTGTGGTCTAATGCCGTGTTCTGTGTGGTCTACTGTCGTCTGTCGTGTTCTGTGTGGTCTACTGTCGTGTTCTGTGTGGTCTACTGTCGTGTTCTGTGTGGTCTACTGTCGTGTTCTGTGTGGTCTACTGTCGTGTTCTGTGTGGTCTACTGTCGTCTGTCGTGTTCTGTGTGGTCTACTGCCGTGTTCTGTGTGGTCTACTGTCGTGTTCTGTGTGGTCTACTGTCGTGTTCTGTGTCGTCTACTGTCGTGTTCTGTGTGGTCTACTGTCGTCTGTCGTGTTCTGTGTGGTCTACTGCCGTGTTCTGTGTGGTCTACTGCCGTGTTTTGTGTGGTCTACTGCCGTGTTCTGTGTGGTCTACTGTCGTGTTCTGTGTGGTCTACTGTCGTGTTCTGTGTGGTCTACTGTCGTCTGTCGTGTTCTGTGTGGTCTACTGCCGTCTTCTGTGTGGTCTACTGCCGTGTTCTGTGTGGTCTACTACCGCGTTCTGTGTGGTCTACTGCCGTGTTCTGTGTGGTCTACTGCCGTGTTCTGTGTGGTCTACTGCCGTGTTCTGTGTGGTCTACTGCCGTCTGCCGTGTTCTGTGTGTTATACTGTCGTGTTCTGTGTGGTCTACTGTCGTGTTCTGTGTGGTCTACTGTCGTGTTCTGTGTGGTCTACTGTCGTGTTCTGTGTGGTCTACTGTCGTGTTCTGTGTGGTCTACTGTCGTGTTCTGTGTGGTCTACTGTCGTGTTCTGTGTGGTATACTGTCGTGTTCTGTGTGGTCTACTGTCGTGTTCTGTGTGGTATACTGCCGTGTTCTGTGTGGTCTACTGTCGTGTTCTGTGTGGTCTACTGCCGTGTTCTGTGTGGTCTACTGCCGTGTTCTGTGTGGTCTACTGTCGTGTTCTGTGTGGTCTACTGTCGTGTTCTGTGTGGTATACTGTCGTGTTCTGTGTGGTCTACTGTCGTGTTCTGTGTGGTATACTGCCGTGTTCTGTGTGGTCTACTGTCGTGTTCTGTGTGGTATACTGCCGTGTTCTGTGTGGTCTACTACCGTGTTCTGTGTGGTCTACTGTCGTGTTCTGTGTGGTCTACTGTCGTGTTCTGTGTGGTCTACTGTCGTGTTCTGTGTGGTCTACTGTCGTGTTCTGTGTGGTCTACTGTCGTGTTCTGTGTGGTCTACTGCCGTCTGCCGTGTTCTTTGTGGTATACTGTCGTGTTCTGTGTGGTCTACTGTCGTGTTCTGTGTGGTATACTGTCGTGTTCTGTGGGGTCTACTGCCGTCTGCCGTGTTCTGTGTGGTATACTGTCGTGTTCTGTGTGGTCTACTGTCGTGTTCTGTGTGGTCTACTGTCGTGTTCTGTGTGGTCTACTGTCGTGTTCTGTGTGGTCTACTGTCGTGTTCTGTGTGGTCTACTGCCGTGTTCTGTGTGGTCTACTGTCGTCTGTCGTGTTCTGTGTGGTCTACTGTCGTGTTCTGTGTGGTCTACTGTCGTCTGTCGTGTTCTGTGTGGTCTACTGTCGTGTTCTGTGTGGTCTACTGCCGTGTTCTGTGTGGTCTACTGTCGTCTGTCGTGTTCTGTGTGGTCTACTACCGTGTTCTGTGTGGTCTACTGCCGTGTTCTGTGTGGTCTACTGTCGTCTGTCGTGTTCTGTGTGGTCTACTGTCGTCTTTCGTGTTCTGTGTGGTCTACTGCCGTGTTCTGTGTGGTCTACTGTCGTCTGTCGTGTTCTGTGTGGTCTACTGTCGTGTTCTGTGTGGTCTACTGTCGTGTTCTGTGTGGTCTACTGTCGTCTGTCGTGTTCTGTGTGGTCTACTGCCGTGTTCTGTGTGGTCTACTGTCGTGTTCTGTGTGGTCTACTGTCGTGTTCTGTGTGGTCTACTGTCGTGTGCTGTGTGGTCTACTGTCGTCTGTCGTGTTCTGTGTTGTCTACTGCCGTGTTCTGTGTGGTCTACTGCCTTGTTTTGTGTGGTCTACTGCCGTGTTCTGTGTGGCCTACTGTCGTGTTCTGTGTGGTATACTGTCGTGTTCTGTGTGGTCTACTGTCGTCTGTCGTGTTCTGTGTGGTCTACTACCGTGTTCTGTGTGGTCTACTGCCGTGTTCTGTGTGGTCTACTGCCGTGTTCTGTCTGGTCTACTGTCGTGTTCTGTGTGGTCTACTACCGTGTGCCGTGTTCTGTGTGGTCTACTGTCGTGTTCTGTGTGGTCTACTGTCGTGTTCTGTGTGGTCTACTGCCGTGTTCTGTGTGGTATACTGCCGTGTTCTGTGTGGTCTACTGTCGTCTGTCGTGTTCTGTGTGGTCTACTGCCGTGTTCTGTGTGGTCTACTGTCGTCTGTCGTGTTCTGTGTGGTCTACTGCCGTGTTCTGTGTGGTCTACTGCCGTGTTCTGTGTGGTCTACTGCCGTGTTCTGTGTGGTCTACTGCCGTCTGCCGTGTTCTGTGTGGTCTACTGCCGTTTTCTGTGTAGTCTACTACCGTGTTCTGTGTGGTCTACTACCGTGTTCTGTGTGGTCTACTGCCGTGTTCTGTGTGGACTACTGCCGTGTTCTGTGTGGTATACTGACGTGTTCTGTGTGGTCTACTGTCGTCTGTCGTGTTCTGTGTGGTCTACTGCCTTGTTCTGTGTGGTCTACTGCCGTGTTCTGTGTGGTCTACTGCCGTGTACTGTGTGGTCTACTGCCGTGTTCTGTGTGGTCTACTACCGTGTTCTGTGTGGTCTACTGCCGTGTTCTGTGTGATCTACTGCCGTGTTCTGTGTGGTCTACTGCCGTGTTCTGTGTGGTCTACTGCCGTGTTCTGTGTGGTCTACTGCCGTCTGCCGTGTTCTGTGTGGTATACTGTCGTGTTCTGTGTGGTCTACTGTCGTGTTCTGTGTGGTCTACTGTCGTGTTCTGTGTGGTCTACTGTCGTGTTCTGTGTGGTCTACTGTCGTGTTCTGTGTGGTCTACTGCCGTCTGCCGTGTTCTGTGTGGTATACTGTCGTGTTCTGTGTGGTCTACTGTAGTGTTCTGTGTGGTCTACTGTCGTGTTCTGTGTGGTATACTGTCGTGTTCTGTGTGGTCTACTGTCGTGTTCTGTGTGGTCTACTGTCGTGTTCTGTGTGGTCTACTGCCGTGTTCTGTGTGGTATACTGTCGTGTTCTGTGTGGTCTACTGTCGTGTTCTGTGTGGTCTACTGTCGTGTTCTGTGTGGTTTACTGTCGTGTTCTGTGTGGTCTACTGCCGTGTTCTGTGTGGTCTACTGTCGTCTGTTGTGTTCTGTGTGGTCTACTGTCGTGTTCTGTGTGGTCTACTGTCGTCTGTCGTGTTCTGTGTGGTCTACTGTCGTGTTCTGTGTGGTCTACTGCCGTGTTCTGTGTGATCTACTGTCGTCTGTCGTATTCTGTGTGGTCTACTACCGTGTTCTGTGTGGTCTACTGCCGTGTTCTGTGTGGTCTACTGTCGTCTGTCGTGTTCTGTATGGTCTACTGTCGTCTGTCGTGTTCTGTGTGGTCTAATGCCGTGTTCTGTGTGGTCTACTGTCGTCTGTCGTGTTCTGTGTGGTCTACTGTCGTGTTCTGTGTGGTCTACTGTCGTGTTCTGTGTGGTCTACTGTCGTGTTCTGTGTGGTCTACTGTCGTGTTCTGTGTGGTTTACTGTCGTCTGTCGTGTTCTGTGTGGTCTACTGCCGTGTTCTGTGTGGTCTACTGTCGTGTTCTGTGTGGTCTACTGTCGTGTTCTGTGTGGTCTACTGTCGTGTTCTGTGTGGTCTACTGTCGTCTGTCGTGTTCTGTGTGGTCTACTGCCGTGTTCTGTGTGGTCTACTGCCGTGTTTTGTTTGGTCTACTGCCGTGTTCTGTGTGGTCTACTGTCGTGTTCTGTGTGGTCTACTGTCGTGTTCTGTGTGGTCTACTGTCGTCTGTCGTGTTCTGTGTGGTCTACTGCCGTCTTCTGTGTGGTCTACTGCCGTGTTCTGTGTGGTCTACTACCGCGTTCTGTGTGGTCTACTGCCGTGTTCTGTGTGGTCTACTGCCGTGTTCTGTGTGGTCTACTGCCGTGTTCTGTGTGGTCTACTGCCGTCTGCCGTGTTCTGTGTGTTATACTGTCGTGTTCTGTGTGGTCTACTGTCGTGTTCTGTGTGGTCTACTGTCGTGTTCTGTGTGGTCTACTGTCGTGTTCTGTGTGGTCTACTGTCGTGTTCTGTGTGGTCTACTGTCGTGTTCTGTGTGGTATACTGTCGTGTTCTGTGTGGTCTACTGTCGTGTTCTGTGTGGTCTACTGCCGTGTTCTGTGTGGTCTACTGTCGTCTGTTGTGTTCTGTGTGGTCTACTGTCGTGTTCTGTGTGGTCTACTGTCGTCTGTCGTGTTCTGTGTGGTCTACTGTCGTGTTCTGTGTGGTCTACTGCCGTGTTCTGTGTGATCTACTGTCGTCTGTCGTGTTCTGTGTGGTCTACTACCGTGTTCTGTGTGGTCTACTGCCGTGTTCTGTGTGGTCTACTGTCGTCTGTCGTGTTCTGTATGGTCTACTGTCGTCTGTCGTGTTCTGTGTGGTCTAATGCCGTGTTCTGTGTGGTCTACTGTCGTCTGTCGTGTTCTGTGTGGTCTACTGTCGTGTTCTGTGTGGTCTACTGTCGTGTTCTGTGTGGTCTACTGTCGTGTTCTGTGTGGTCTACTGTCGTGTTCTGTGTGGTCTACTGTCGTCTGTCGTGTTCTGTGTGGTCTACTGCCGTGTTCTGTGTGGTCTACTGTCGTGTTCTGTGTGGTCTACTGTCGTGTTCTGTGTGGTCTACTGTCGTGTTCTGTGTGGTCTACTGTCGTCTGTCGTGTTCTGTGTGGTCTACTGTCGTGTTCTGTGTGGTCTACTGCCGTGTTTTGTGTGGTCTACTGCCGTGTTCTGTGTGGTCTACTGTCGTGTTCTGTGTGGTCTACTGTCGTGTTCTGTGTGGTCTACTGTCGTCTGTCGTGTTCTGTGTGGTCTACTGCCGTCTTCTGTGTGGTCTACTGCCGTGTTCTGTGTGGTCTACTACCGCGTTCTGTGTGGTCTACTGCCGTGTTCTGTGTGGTCTACTGCCGTGTTCTGTGTGGTCTACTGCCGTGTTCTGTGTGGTCTACTGCCGTCTGCCGTGTTCTGTGTGTTATACTGTCGCGTTCTGTGTGGTCTACTGTCGTGTTCTGTGTGGTCTACTGTCGTGTTCTGTGTGGTCTACTGTCGTGTTCTGTGTGGTCTACTGTCGTGTTCTGTGTGGTCTACTGTCGTGTTCTGTGTGGTCTACTGTCGTGTTCTGTGTGGTATACTGTCGTGTTCTGTGTGGTCTACTGTCGTGTTCTGTGTGGTATACTGCCGTGTTCTGTGTGGTCTACTGTCGTGTTCTGTGTGGTCTACTGCCGTGTTCTGTGTGGTCTACTGCCGAGTTCTGTGTGGTCTACTGTCGTGTTCTGTGTGGTCTACTGTCGTGTTCTGTGTGGTATACTGTCGTGTTCTGTGTGGTCTACTGTCGTGTTCTGTGTGGTATACTGCCGTGTTCTGTGTGGTCTACTGTCGTGTTCTGTGTGGTATACTGCCGTGTTCTGTGTGGTCTACTACCGTGTTCTGTGTGGTCTACTGTCGTGTTCTGTGTGGTCTACTGTCGTGTTCTGTGTGGTCTACTGTCGTGTTCTGTGTGGTCTACTGTCGTGTTCTGTGTGGTCTACTGTCGTGTTCTGTGTGGTCTACTGCCGTCTGCCGTGTTCTTTGTGGTATACTGTCGTGTTCTGTGTGGTCTACTGTCGTGTTCTGTGTGGTATACTGTCGTGTTCTGTGGGGTCTACTGCCGTCTGCCGTGTTCTGTGTGGTATACTGTCGTGTTCTGTGTGGTCTACTGTCGTGTTCTGTGTGGTCTACTGTCGTGTTCTGTGTGGTCTACTGTCGTGTTCTGTGTGGTCTACTGTCGTGTTCTGTGTGGTCTACTGCCGTGTTCTGTGTGGTCTACTGTCGTCTGTCGTGTTCTGTGTGGTCTACTGTCGTGTTCTGTGTGGTCTACTGTCGTCTGTCGTGTTCTGTGTGGTCTACTGTCGTGTTCTGTGTGGTCTACTGCCGTGTTCTGTGTGGTCTACTGTCGTCTGTCGTGTTCTGTGTGGTCTACTACCGTGTTCTGTGTGGTCTACTGCCGTGTTCTGTGTGGTCTACTGTCGTCTGTCGTGTTCTGTGTGGTCTACTGTCGTCTTTCGTGTTCTGTGTGGTCTACTGCCGTGTTCTGTGTGGTCTACTGTCGTCTGTCGTGTTCTGTGTGGTCTACTGTCGTGTTCTGTGTGGTCTACTGTCGTGTTCTGTGTGGTCTACTGTCGTCTGTCGTGTTCTGTGTGGTCTACTGCCGTGTTCTGTGTGGTCTACTGTCGTGTTCTGTGTGGTCTACTGTCGTGTTCTGTGTGGTCTACTGTCGTGTGCTGTGTGGTCTACTGTCGTCTGTCGTGTTCTGTGTTGTCTACTGCCGTGTTCTGTGTGGTCTACTGCCTTGTTTTGTGTGGTCTACTGCCGTGTTCTTTGTGGCCTACTGTCGTGTTCTGTGTGGTATACTGTCGTGTTCTGTGTGGTCTACTGTCGTCTGTCGTGTTCTGTGTGGTCTACTACCGTGTTCTGTGTGGTCTACTGCCGTGTTCTGTGTGGTCTACTGCCGTGTTCTGTCTGGTCTACTGTCGTGTTCTGTGTGGTCTACTACCGTGTGCCGTGTTCTGTGTGGTCTACTGTCGTGTTCTGTGTGGTCTACTGTCGTGTTCTGTGTGGTCTACTGCCGTGTTCTGTGTGGTATACTGCCGTGTTCTGTGTGGTCTACTGTCGTCTGTCGTGTTCTGTGTGGTCTACTGCCGTGTTCTGTGTGGTCTACTGTCGTCTGTCGTGTTCTGTGTGGTCTACTGCCGTGTTCTGTGTGGTCTACTGCCGTGTTCTGTGTGGTCTACTGCCGTGTTCTGTGTGGTCTACTGCCGTCTGCCGTGTTCTGTGTGGTCTACTGCCGTTTTCTGTGTAGTCTACTACCGTGTTCTGTGTGGTCTACTACCGTGTTCTGTGTGGTCTACTGCCGTGTTCTGTGTGGTCTACTGCCGTGTTCTGTGTGGTATACTGACGTGTTCTGTGTGGTCTACTGTCGTCTGTCGTGTTCTGTGTGGTCTACTGCCTTGTTCTGTGTGGTCTACTGCCGTGTTCTGTGTGGTCTACTGCCGTGTACTGTGTGGTCTACTGCCGTGTTCTGTGTGGTCTACTACCGTGTTCTGTGTGGTCTACTGCCGTGTTCTGTGTGATCTACTGCCGTGTTCTGTGTGGTCTACTGCCGTGTTCTGTGTGGTCTACTGCCGTGTTCTGTGTGGTCTACTGCCGTCTGCCGTGTTCTGTGTGGTATACTGTCGTGTTCTGTGTGGTCTACTGTCGTGTTCTGTGTGGTCTACTGTCGTGTTCTGTGTGGTCTACTGTCGTGTTCTGTGTGGTCTACTGTCGTGTTCTGTGTGGTCTACTGCCGTCTGCCGTGTTCTGTGTGGTATACTGTCGTGTTCTGTGTGGTCTACTGTAGTGTTCTGTGTGGTCTACTGTCGTGTTCTGTGTGGTATACTGTCGTGTTCTGTGTGGTCTACTGTCGTGTTCTGTGTGGTCTACTGTCGTGTTCTGTGTGGTCTACTGCCGTGTTCTGTGTGGTATACTGTCGTGTTCTGTGTGGTCTACTGTCGTGTTCTGTGTGGTCTACTGTCGTGTTCTGTGTGGTTTACTGTCGTGTTCTGTGTGGTCTACTGCCGTGTTCTGTGTGGTCTACTGTCGTCTGTTGTGTTCTGTGTGGTCTACTGTCGTGTTCTGTGTGGTCTACTGTCGTCTGTCGTGTTCTGTGTGGTCTACTGTCGTGTTCTGTGTGGTCTACTGCCGTGTTCTGTGTGATCTACTGTCGTCTGTCGTGTTCTGTGTGGTCTACTACCGTGTTCTGTGTGGTCTACTGCCGTGTTCTGTGTGGTCTACTGTCGTCTGTCGTGTTCTGTATGGTCTACTGTCGTCTGTCGTGTTCTGTGTGGTCTAATGCCGTGTTCTGTGTGGTCTACTGTCGTCTGTCGTGTTCTGTGTGGTCTACTGTCGTGTTCTGTGTGGTCTACTGTCGTGTTCTGTGTGGTCTACTGTCGTGTTCTGTGTGGTCTACTGTCGTGTTCTGTGTGGTTTACTGTCGTCTGTCGTGTTCTGTGTGGTCTACTGCCGTGTTCTGTGTGGTCTACTGTCGTGTTCTGTGTGGTCTACTGTCGTGTTCTGTGTGGTCTACTGTCGTGTTCTGTGTGGTCTACTGTCGTCTGTCGTGTTCTGTGTGGTCTACTGCCGTGTTCTGTGTGGTCTACTGCCGTGTTTTGTGTGGTCTACTGCCGTGTTCTGTGTGGTCTACTGTCGTGTTCTGTGTGGTCTACTGTCGTGTTCTGTGTGGTCTACTGTCGTCTGTCGTGTTCTGTGTGGTCTACTGCCGTCTTCTGTGTGGTCTACTGCCGTGTTCTGTGTGGTCTACTACCGCGTTCTGTGTGGTCTACTGCCGTGTTCTGTGTGGTCTACTGCCGTGTTCTGTGTGGTCTACTGCCGTGTTCTGTGTGGTCTACTGCCGTCTGCCGTGTTCTGTGTGTTATACTGTCGTGTTCTGTGTGGTCTACTGTCGTGTTCTGTGTGGTCTACTGTCGTGTTCTGTGTGGTCTACTGTCGTGTTCTGTGTGGTCTACTGTCGTGTTCTGTGTGGTCTACTGTCGTGTTCTGTGTGGTATACTGTCGTGTTCTGTGTGGTCTACTGTCGTGTTCTGTGTGGTATACTGCCGTGTTCTGTGTGGTCTACTGTCGTGTTCTGTGTGGTCTACTGCCGTGTTCTGTGTGGTCTACTGCCGTGTTCTGTGTGGTCTACTGTCGTGTTCTGTGTGGTCTACTGTCGTGTTCTGTGTGGTATACTGTCGTGTTCTGTGTGGTCTACTGTCGTGTTCTGTGTGGTATACTGCCGTGTTCTGTGTGGTCTACTGTCGTGTTCTGTGTGGTATACTGCCGTGTTCTGTGTGGTCTACTACCGTGTTCTGTGTGGTCTACTGCCGTCTGTCGTGTTCTGTGTGGTCTACTGTCGTGTTCTGTGTGGTCTACTGTCGTGTTCTGTGTGGTCTACTGTCGTGTTCTGTGTGGTCTACTGTCGTGTTCTGTGTGGTCTACTGTCGTGTTCTGTGTGGTCTACTGCCGTCTGCCGTGTTCTTTGTGGTATACTGTCGTGTTCTGTGTGGTCTACTGTCGTGTTCTGTGTGGTATACTGTCGTGTTCTGTGGGGTCTAATGCCGTCTGCCGTGTTCTGTGTGGTATACTGTCGTGTTCTGTGTGGTCTACTGTCGTGTTCTGTGTGGTCTACTGTCGTGTTCTGTGTGGTCTACTGTCGTGTTCTGTGTGGTCTACTGTCGTGTTCTGCGTGGTCTACTGCCGTGTTCTGTGTGGTCTACTGTCGTCTGTCGTGTTCTGTGTGGTCTACTGTCGTGTTCTGTGTGGTCTACTGTCGTCTGTCGTGTTCTGTGTGGTCTACTGTCGTGTTCTGTGTGGTCTACTGCCGTGTTCTGTGTGGTCTACTGTCGTCTGTCGTGTTCTGTGTGGTCTACTGCCGTGTTCTGTGTGGTCTACTGTCGTCTGTCGTGTTCTGTGTGGTCTACTGTCGTCTTTCGTGTTCTGTGTGGTCTACTGCCGTGTTCTGTGTGGTCTACTGTCGTCTGTCGTGTTCTGTGTGGTCTACTGTCGTGTTCTGTGTGGTCTACTGTCGTCTGTCGTGTTCTGTGTGGTCTACTGCCGTGTTCTGTGTGGTCTACTGTCGTGTTCTGTGTGGTCTACTGTCGTGTTCTGTGTGGTCTACTGTCGTGTGCTGTGTGGTCTACTGTCGTCTGTCGTGTTCTGTGTTGTCTACTGCCGTGTTCTGTGTGGTCTACTGCCGTGTTTTGTGTGGTCTACTGCCGTGTTCTGTGTGGCCTACTGTCGTGTTCTGTGTGGTATACTGTCGTGTTCTGTGTGGTCTACTGTCGTCTGTCGTGTTCTGTGTGGTCTACTACCGTGTTCTGTGTGGTCTACTGCCGTGTTCTGTGTGGTCTACTGCCGTGTTCTGTCTGGTCTACTGTCGTGTTCTGTGTGGTCTACTACCGTGTGCCGTGTTCTGTGTGGTCTACTGTCGTGTTCTGTGTGGTCTACTGTCGTGTTCTGTGTGGTCTACTGCCGTGTTCTGTGTCTTATACTGCCGTGTTCTGTGTGGTCTACTGTCGTCTGTCGTGTTCTGTGTGGTCTACTGCCGTGTTCTGTGTGGTCTACTGTCGTCTGTCGTGTTCTGTGTGGTCTACTGCCGTGTTCTGTGTGGTCTACTGCCGTGTTCTGTGTGGTCTACTGCCGTGTTCTGTGTGGTCTACTGCCGTCTGCCGTGTTCTGTGTGGTCTACTGCCGTGTTCTGTGTAGTCTACTACCGTGTTCTGTGTGGTCTACTACCGTGTTCTGTGTGGTCTACTGCCGTGTTCTGTGTGGTCTACTGCCGTGTTCTGTGTGGTATACTGACGTGTTCTGTGTGGTCTACTGTCGTCTGTCGTGTTCTGTGTGGTCTACTGCCTTGTTCTGTGTGGTCTACTGCCGTGTTCTGTGTGGTCTACTGCCGTGTTCTGTGTGGTCTACTGCCGTGTTCTGTGTGGTCTACTACCGTGTTCTGTGTGGTCTACTGCCGTGTTCTGTGTGATCTACTGCCGTGTTCTGTGTGGTCTACTGCCGTGTTCTGTGTGGTCTACTGCCGTGTTCTGTGTGGTCTACTGCCGTCTGCCGTGTTCTGTGTGGTATACTGTCGTGTTCTGTGTGGTCTACTGTCGTGTTCTGTGTGGTCTACTGTCGTGTTCTGTGTGGTCTACTGTCGTGTTCTGTGTGGTCTACTGTCGTGTTCTGTGTGGTCTACTGCCGTCTGCCGTTTTCTGTGTGGTATACTGTCGTGTTCTGTGTGGTCTACTGTAGTGTTCTGTGTGGTCTACTGTCGTGTTCTGTGTGGTATACTGTCGTGTTCTGTGTGGTCTACTGTCGTGTTCTGTGTGGTCTACTGTCGTGTTCTGTGTGGTCTACTGCCGTGTTCTGTGTGGTATACTGTCGTGTTCTGTGTGGTCTACTGTCGTGTTCTGTGTGGTCTACTGTCGTGTTCTGTGTGGTTTACTGTCGTGTTCTGTGTGGTCTACTGCCGTGTTCTGTGTGGTCTACTGTCGTCTGTTGTGTTCTGTGTGGTCTACTGTCGTGTTCTGTGTGGTCTACTGTCGTCTGTCGTGTTCTGTGTGGTCTACTGTCGTGTTCTGTGTGGTCTACTGCCGTGTTCTGTGTGATCTACTGTCGTCTGTCGTGTTCTGTGTGGTCTACTACCGTGTTCTGTGTGGTCTACTGCCGTGTTCTGTGTGGTCTACTGTCGTCTGTCGTGTTCTGTATGGTCTACTGTCGTCTGTCGTGTTCTGTGTGGTCTAATGCCGTGTTCTGTGTGGTCTACTGTCGTCTGTCGTGTTCTGTGTGGTCTACTGTCGTGTTCTGTGTGGTCTACTGTCGTGTTCTGTGTGGTCTACTGTCGTGTTCTGTGTGGTCTACTGTCGTGTTCTGTGTGGTTTACTGTCGTCTGTCGTGTTCTGTGTGGTCTACTGCCGTGTTCTGTGTGGTCTACTGTCGTGTTCTGTGTGGTCTACTGTCGTGTTCTGTGTGGTCTACTGTCGTGTTCTGTGTGGTCTACTGTCGTCTGTCGTGTTCTGTGTGGTCTACTGCCGTGTTCTGTGTGGTCTACTGCCGTGTTTTGTGTGGTCTACTGCCGTGTTCTGTGTGGTCTACTGTCGTGTTCTGTGTGGTCTACTGTCGTGTTCTGTGTGGTCTACTGTCGTCTGTCGTGTTCTGTGTGGTCTACTGCCGTCTTCTGTGTGGTCTACTGCCGTGTTCTGTGTGGTCTACTACCGCGTTCTGTGTGGTCTACTGCCGTGTTCTGTGTGGTCTACTGCCGTGTTCTGTGTGGTCTACTGCCGTGTTCTGTGTGGTCTACTGCCGTCTGCCGTGTTCTGTGTGTTATACTGTCGTGTTCTGTGTGGTCTACTGTCGTGTTCTGTGTGGTCTACTGTCGTGTTCTGTGTGGTCTACTGTCGTGTTCTGTGTGGTCTACTGTCGTGTTCTGTGTGGTCTACTGTCGTGTTCTGTGTGGTATACTGTCGTGTTCTGTGTGGTCTACTGTCGTGTTCTGTGTGGTATACTGCCGTGTTCTGTGTGATCTACTGTCGTGTTCTGTGTGGTCTACTGCCGTGTTCTGTGTGGTCTACTGCCGTGTTCTGTGTGGTCTACTGTCGTGTTCTGTGTGGTCTACTGTCGTGTTCTGTGTGGTATACTGTCGTGTTCTGTGTGGTCTACTGTCGTGTTCTGTGTGGTATACTGCCGTGTTCTGTGTGGTCTACTGTCGTGTTCTGTGTGGTATACTGCCGTGTTCTGTGTGGTCTACTACCGTGTTCTGTGTGGTCTACTGCCGTCTGTCGTGTTCTGTGTGGTCTACTGTCGTGTTCTGTGTGGTCTACTGTCGTGTTCTGTGTGGTCTACTGTCGTGTTCTGTGTGGTCTACTGTCGTGTTCTGTGTGGTCTACTGTCGTGTTCTGTGTGGTCTACTGCCGTCTGCCGTGTTCTTTGTGGTATACTGTCGTGTTCTGTGTGGTCTACTGTCGTGTTCTGTGTGGTATACTGTCGTGTTCTGTGGGGTCTAATGCCGTCTGCCGTGTTCTGTGTGGTATACTGTCGTGTTCTGTGTGGTCTACTGTCGTGTTCTGTGTGGTCTACTGTCGTGTTCTGTGTGGTCTACTGTCGTGTTCTGTGTGGTCTACTGTCGTGTTCTGTGTGGTCTACTGCCGTGTTCTGTGTGGTCTACTGTCGTCTGTCGTGTTCTGTGTGGTCTACTGTCGTGTTCTGTGTGGTCTACTGTCGTCTGTCGTGTTCTGTGTGGTCTACTGTCGTGTTCTGTGTGGTCTACTGCCGTGTTCTGTGTGGTCTACTGTCGTCTGTCGTGTTCTGTGTGGTCTACTACCGTGTTCTGTGTGGTCTACTGCCGTGTTCTGTGTGGTCTACTGTCGTCTGTCGTGTTCTGTGTGGTCTACTGTCGTCTTTCGTGTTCTGTGTGGTCTACTGCCGTGTTCTGTGTGGTCTACTGTCGTCTGTCGTGTTCTGTGTGGTCTACTGTCGTGTTCTGTGTGGTCTACTGTCGTGTTCTGTGTGGTCTACTGTCGTCTGTCGTGTTCTGTGTGGTCTACTGCCGTGTTCTGTGTGGTCTACTGTCGTGTTCTGTGTGGTCTACTGTCGTGTTCTGTGTGGTCTACTGTCGTGTGCTGTGTGGTCTACTGTCGTCTGTCGTGTTCTGTGTTGTCTACTGCCGTGTTCTGTGTGGTCTACTGCCGTGTTTTGTGTGGTCTACTGCCGTGTTCTGTGTGGCCTACTGTCGTGTTCTGTGTGGTATACTGTCGTGTTCTGTGTGGTCTACTGTCGTCTGTCGTGTTCTGTGTGGTCTACTACCGTGTTCTGTGTGGTCTACTGCCGTGTTCTGTGTGGTCTACTGCCGTGTTCTGTCTGGTCTACTGTCGTGTTCTGTGTGGTCTACTACCGTGTGCCGTGTTCTGTGTGGTCTACTGTCGTGTTCTGTGTGGTCTACTGTCGTGTTCTGTGTGGTCTACTGCCGTGTTCTGTGTGGTATACTGCCGTGTTCTGTGTGGTCTACTGTCGTCTGTCGTGTTCTGTGTGGTCTACTGCCGTGTTCTGTGTGGTCTACTGTCGTGTTCTGTGTGGTCTACTGCCGTGTTCTGTGTGGTCTACTACCGTGTTCTGTGTGGTCTACTGCCGTGTTCTGTGTGATCTACTGCCGTGTTCTGTGTGGTCTACTGCCGTGTTCTGTGTGGTCTACTGCCGTGTTCTGTGTGGTCTACTGCCGTCTGCCGTGTTCTGTGTGGTATACTGTCGTGTTCTGTGTGGTCTACTGTCGTGTTCTGTGTGGTCTACTGTCGTGTTCTGTGTGGTCTACTGTCGTGTTCTGTGTGGTCTACTGTCGTGTTCTGTGTGGTCTACTGTCGTGTTCTGTGTGGTCTACTGCCGTCTGCCGTGTTCTGTGTGGTCTACTGCCGTGTTCTGTGTGGTATACTGCCGTGTTCTGTGTGGTCTACTGCCGTGTTCTGTGTGGTCTACTGTCGTGTTCTGTGTGGTCTACTGCCGTCTGCCGTGTTCTGTGTGGTCTACTGCCGTGTTCTGTGTGGTCTACTGCCGTGTTCTGTGTGGTCTACTGCCGTGTTCTGTGTGGTCTACTGTCGTGTTCTGTGTGGTCTACTGCCGTGTTCTGTGTGGTCTACTGCCGTGTTCTGTGTGGTCTACTGCCGTGTTCTGTGTGGTCTACTGTCGTGTTCTGTGTGGTCTACTGCCGTGTTCTGTGTGGTCTACTGTCGTGTTCTGTGTGGTCTACTGTCGTGTTCTGTGTGGTCTACTGTCGTGTTCTGTGTGGTCTACTGTCGTGTTCTGTGTGGTCTACTGTCGTGTTCTGTGTGGTCTACTGTCGTGTTCTGTGTGGTATACTGTCGTGTTCTGTGTGGTCTACTGCCGTCTGCCGTGTTCTGTGTGGTATACTGTCGTGTTCTGTGTGGTCTACTGTCGTGTTCTGTGTGGTCTACTGCCGTGTTCTGTGTGGTATACTGCCGTGTTCTGTGTGGTCTACTGCCGTGTTCTGTGTGGTCTACTGCCGTGTTCTGTGTTCTGTGTGGTCTACTGTAGTGTTCTGTTTGGTCTACTGTCGTGTTCTGTGTGGTATACTGTCGTGTTCTGTGTGGTCTACTGTCGTGTTCTGTGTGGTATTCTGCCGTGTTCTGTGTGGTCTACTGTCGTGTTCTGTGTGGTATACTGTCGTGTTCTGTGTGGTCTACTGCCGTGTTCTGTGTGGTCTACTGTCGTGTTCTGTGTGGTCTACTGCCGTGTTCTGTGTGGTATACTGCCGTGTTCTGTGTGGTCTACTGCCGTGTTCTGTGTGGTCTACTGCCGTGTTCTGTGTGGTCTACTGCCGTGCTCTGTGTGGTCTACTGCCGTGTTCTGTGTGGTCTACTGCCGTGTTCTGTGTGATCTACTGCCGTGTTCTGTGTGGTCTACTGCCGTGTTCTGTGTGGTCTACTGCCGTGTTCTGTGTGGTCTACTGCCGTGTTCTGTGTGGTCTACTGTCGTGTTCTGTGTGATCTACTGCCGTGTTCTGTGTGGTCTACTGCTGTGTTCTGTGTGGTCTACTGTCGTGTTCTGTGTGGTCTACTGCCGTGTTCTGTGTGGTCTACTGCCGTGTTCTGTGTGGTCTACTGCCGTGCTCTGTGTGGTCTACTGCCGTGCTCTGTGTGGTCTAATGTCGTGTTCTGTGTGGTCTACTGCCGTGTTCTGTGTGATCTACTGCCGTGTTCTGTGTGGTCTACTGCCGTATTATTTGTGGTCTACTGCCGTGTTCTGTGTGGTCTACTGCCGTCTGCGGTGTTCTGTGGCGGCATCGACACGGTGACCTAAATGTTGATGTCTTTAGCACGTCCAGTATACGAGATGATATTTGCCTTCAGTATGTCCAATCTATTACATTTTGTCTTCAGTATGTCCAGTCCATTACATTTTGTCTTTAGTATGTCCAGTCCATTACATTTTATCTTCAGTATGGTCATTTCACGACATGTATTTTGTCTGCCTGTGTGTGAATGACTGATTGAATTCTTGATTGTTTTCTTGATTGATTGATATTGGGCGTCAGTTTCATTCGGTGAAATTGTATTTTCTGTTTATATCTTCGTGTTTCACGCCAGGTTTTCGAGTAGAAAATGTAATTTACAGCCATACTCTGCCCGTGTTAGCCAATCATAAACTCTGTGTACACGATGCCAATAGCAGTTATCCAGTCATTAAACTTGATTATACTTCGTCCATAGAAACCAGCCAATCATAAACTCGGTTACAAGATGTCTATAGCAGTTATCCAGTCATTAAACTTGATTATACTTCGTCCATAGAAACCAGCCAATCATAAACTCGGTTACAAGATGTCTATAGCAGTTATCCAGTCATTAAACTTGACTATACTTCGTCCATAGAAACCAGCCAATCATAAACTCGGTTACAAGATGTCTATAGCAGTTATCCAGTCATTAAACTTGACTATACTTCGTCCATAGATACCAGCCAATCATAAACTCGGTTACAAGATGTCTATCGCAGTTATCCAGTCATTAAACTTCACTATACTTCGTCCATAGAAACCAGCTAATCATAAACTCGGTTACAAGATGTCTATAGCAGTTATCCAGTCATTAAACTTGATTATACTTCGTCCATAGAAACCAGCCAATCATAAACTCGGTTACAAGATGTCTATAGCAGTTATCCAGTCATTAAACTTGACTATACTTCGTCCATAGAAACCAGCCAATCATAAACTCGGTTACAAGATGTCTATAGCAGTTATCCAGTCATTAAACTTGACTATACTTCGTCCATAGAAACCAGCCAATCATAAACTCGGTTACAAGATGTCCATAGCAGTTATCCAGTCATTAAACTTGACTATACTTCGTCCATAGAAACCAGCCAATCATAAACTCGGTTACAAGATGTCTATAGCAGTTATCCAGTCATTAAACTTGACTATACTTCGTCCATAGAAACCAGCCAATCATAAACTCGGTTACAAGATGTCTATAGCAGTTATCCAGTCATTAAACTTGATTATACTTCGTCCATAGAAACCAGCCAATCATAAACACGGATATGTGTAATCAACAGCAACTAGCTTATCTTAAGACTTTGTTAAACTATGTCTGCATAAACCAGCCAATCACTACACTCGCCTATACTATGTGTATAGCAACCAACCAATCACTACACTCGGCTATACTATGTGTACAGCAACTAACCAATCACTGAATCTAGTTATCTTTTTCTCTGCAGCCACTAACAGCAGGCCTGAAAATGTTGAGATAGATGGGACAGCAACATGTACCACTTTACAGACAGAGCTATCCTTGGGGCAGCAACATGTATCACTTTACAGACAGAGCTGTCATTGGGGCAGCAACATGTATCACTTTACAGAAAGAGCTATCCATGCGGCAGCAACATGTATCACTTTGCAGACAGAGCTATACTTGGGGCAGCAACATGTATCACTTTACAGACAGAGCTATCCTTGGGCAGCAACATGTATCACTTTACAGACAGAGCTATCCTTGGGCAGCAACATGTACCACTTTACAGACAGACCTATCCTTGGCCAGTAACATGTATCAATTTACAGACAGCGCTATCCTTGGGGCAGCAACATGTATCACTTTACAGACAGCGCTATCCTTGGGGCAGCAACATGTACCACTTTACACAGAGAGCTGTCATTGGGGCAGCAACGTGTCTCACTTTACACACAAAGCTGTCATTGGGGCAGCAACGTGTCTCACTTTACACACAGAGCTGTCATTGGGGCAGCAACGTGTCTCACTTTACACACAGAGCTGTCATTGGGGCAGCAACGTGCCTCACTTTACAGACAGAGCTATCCTTAGGACACACACCGCCAGCCGCATCGAACGCCAGGAGAAATGTTGTGTATCAGAGATACGGGACATAACTCATTAACCAAGTCCAACAACTGGAGACATGCTGTGTATCAGAGACACGGGACATAACTCATTAACCAAGTCCAACAACTGGAGACATGCTGTGTATCAGAGACACGGGACATAACTCATTAACCAGGTCCAACAACTGGAGACATGCTGTGTATCTCAGACACGGGGTATAACTCATTAACCAGGTCCAACAACTGGAGACATGCTGTGTATCAGAGACACGGGACATAACTCATTAACCAGGTCCAACAACTGGAGACATGCTGTGTATCAGAGACACGGGGCATAACTCATTAACCTGGTTAAACAACTGGAGAAATACTGTGTATCTGAGACACGAGACACAACTCATTAACTAAGTCCAACAACTGGAGAAATACTGTGTATCTGAGACACGGGACATAACTCATTAACTAAGTCCAACAAATGGGGAAATACTGTGTATCTGAGACACGGGACATAACTCATTAACTAAGTCCAACAACTGGGGAAATACTGTGTATCTGAGACACGGGACATAACTCATTAACTAAGTCCAACAACTGGGGAAGAGTTCAGCTACATTGTCTGCGATGCCGGTTCTGAGACACAGTCACGTGACTGCGGCACCAGGCCGAGAGATCTATCACGTTCGGTCTACGCCAGGCCCGGGCCATGTGCACGAGAGGGCGCGTGCATGCAAACTTGTGCCGATAATAGAGGGCGCCAAAAGGTCACCGAGTGCGCCAGTAAACACGTGGTCGGGACAACAAATATGGCGGCTCGTGGATTGTATTTCCGGACCACGATTTGATTTATGACTATCCTGTGCCACGTAGTCTGGTGGGGAATGTGTTTCTATGACCACAGTATTCTTATGACAGATTATAAACTCACACACAGAGAGAGAGAGAGAGAGAGAGAGAGAGAGAGAGAGAGAGAGAGAGAGAGAGAGAGAGAGAGAGAGAGAGAGAGAGAGACGGGAGAGAACACTTAAAGACAGACCAAGGATAGAGATAAGACAGATACAGAGAGAGGGAGGGAGAGACAGAGAGACAGAGAGACAGAGAGACAGAGAGAGACAGAGAGATAAAGAGAGAGATATATTAAGATATATACATAGTTACAGAAAGAGAGAGACATATAGAAACAGACAGACGGTGTCTATGCTCTCAGATTTCTACACGATGCGAGTCAGGAGTTAAAACACACGAAGCCAGGTCTTTTGTTGACCCGCCTAAACGTCGGAAACTTACAGCAGAGAGTAGCACATAACCTTGAGTGTTCCTATGTCAGCACTAGTGGCAGGTCATGATGAGACCTACATCAGCTTACGTATTGTGACTAAAGTGTTAACCGGTATATAGGACAACTAATTATTGTCCCAATGAACATTGTTGCCGTGACTTGTATAATAGATACTTAATCTATAGAGTTCCGAACTGTGAAATGGTTTTCTCAGATGACTCTTGTGAACTCGCAGCAGAACTATACTATTACTAGCAATTTTGGTCAATATTTAAGAATTGGGTTTTTACTTATGAAATCATACCAGTTAGATAGAGCTTGACAAGACGAATCCAACGGTATCTCAACGAAGAATATGCGTTAATTCCAAGCGGAGTTATGAATTTTCTGGTGACGTAATTTAATACCAGGAAGTGCAATTATAAATTAACTGATAAGTCAGGATTTATCGCGGCCCTAAGATTGGAAATTTGAGAAATTCTGCCTTCTATTACCGTGGCTTGTTTATTTTTAAACGGACAATGTTGTGCCATATACCATTGCGTCCGGGGTGGCGAGGCCTAACTTGACGTATTATTTTTTTTTTTTATAGGATGTGCCGTGACCCAATTAACAATTTAAAATGGCCGCCAACTGTTTATTATTTGCCTTCTATTACCGTGGCTTGTTTATTTTTAAACGGATAACATTGTGCCATATCTCATTGCGTCCGGGGTGGCGAGGCCTAACTTGACGTATTATTTATTTTTTTATAGGATGTGCCGTGACCCAATTAACAATTTAAAATGGCCGCCAACTGTTTATTATTTGCCTTCTATTACCGTGGCTTGTTTATTTTTAAACGGATAACATTGTGCCATATCTCATTGCGTCTGGGGCGGCGAGGCCTAACTTGACGTATTATTTATTTTTCGATAGGATGTGCCGTGACCTAATTAACAATGTAGCCACTGCAGGGTCTTCTCCGTAATTATTTATTGTATTTTGTGTAGGTATTTGTTTGCTGATGAAACTAGTTAAAACGTCCTGTGTTTTTCGTTATTCTTTTATGTAAGCTTCATTACTCTGTGTAATTTTATATTTTTTTATATTTTCAGATTTGTCGCAGTACAAAAAGAAAAAAAAGAGACAAGTGAAATATTTCATCCAGCTAACCTTCCGAGGAGATGAATAGGTCCAAGTGGGCTGCCCATGGCCACTCGCTCAATTTGGCGATATGACTTGTTTAGACAGTTGAATTGAATGTCAGCGGTACATAATTTTAATAGCTACACATTCCGAATTGGGTGGACAAGATACTACACACAGAAGATGGTAGCCTAGGCAGGCCGACACACCGGAACAGTCCGGCTTCATCGGTCGGGAGACATGTGTATATTTCAGTTTGAAGGATTTATCTAGTTAATTCACGTAAGTTGTGTGATTTCTGCAGTATCTACCTGACGAGATGCAGTGAAATATGCCAGGCAATAAATCGTGCAATCTATTGTTTGTGTCTTCGTTATTCAAATATATAGAAACTCACCACAGGAAGGTGTGCATCTGAATTGTTTTATCAAATTGACACAGGCTGTGGCAAAGTAGGTGTGACAGGCAGAATCTTGAATGTCACAGGAAATGGTTCAAGAAAGAGTGTCACAAGTGATGGCCATTCTTTGGTTAATTGCTTTTTATGTTTCACAACTAATTTTTTAAATATATGTAAATTATTAGTAAGAGTACTTTCCTGTATTAGCTTGCCTGGTTCGTTGGCATGAATGAGACTCCTCACTTCTCTCAGGTGTATAACGCAGGTGTATAATATAATTTAGTATTAGGATCCAGAACACCAAAGACCGAGATCTGTGGAAAGCCATGAACACCGACGCCAGCCGGCACTTGATGATGATTATTATTAGTATTTGCATATACAGAGAATATTTTAAAATGGGGTTTCTACTTATGATTTGGTAACAGGAAAGTAAAGGTCACATTCCTCTTTCGATAGAATGTCGAGAGGAATGAGAGGATCAACTTCATTGCACCAGGTTTGTTCAGTCTCTTTCCACACGGCGGCCTGACGAAAGCATCGTACAAAGCACAAGAGTCTCAGAGTCTCTGACAAAGATGCACTTGACTTATAAGACTTTTTGTTATGATGTGCTGTGACCTAATTGCTAGTTAAAAATAGCTGCACATTTATTATATTAATTAAATGTTATGTGAAATGTTCGTCGTTAGTGAAAGAACAATTCATGAAAATGTATCATATTGTCTTAATGTACTAACTGCATTGCGACAGCTTTCTTTTCTTGATTAAATATTATAAACATTAATGTAAGTAACTGTCATATGGCAAATGACAGTGGTGCAACATTCAAGTGATGAGCTAGCGCATCAAAGAAGAAGATACAGAGTGTCACAAATGTTGAACATAGTGACACCAACATTGAACGCAATTTAGACGTCATGGTACGACGTCACATAACGCCGTAACGGCTCAAGCATTAGGGTGTGATCCAGCAAAGACAGCGTTAGGACGTGTTTCACCAGCATTCACGGAATACCGACCGTTATACTGCGGCCAGTCCTCGGTGTCCACATGAAGTCACTCTGGTTTGTGTCCTGCAATTGACTACAGGCATTCCTGGCTCTACTGATGCCACGGTCGCTGGCATTTCTGGTATTCGCACGGGTCTAATTATGACCGGGCCAAGGACATGGGCCGTTGGAGCTCGATTAGGGTGAACTCCGGTTGAAGGTAGGAAAGTGTAGTTGATTAGCATTACCAGGATACTAGGCGGCAAGCTCTGTTCTCAACACTCTCACTGGTCTGGGGAGATGATGTCTGATTGAAGAGCGGGAGTGAATGTTGCGCGAGAATGACTCAAGTCTGAATCAGCACAACCACTCATAGCCGTCATCCAAGATCAGCTGTGGTAAAATACATCGCAGTTCACTCCACTGGCATGTGCGTTGAGTCGTTTTTGGAGTTCAGATAGTTATGCTGTCCTGTACCATCATGCCTCAATTTATGCTGTCCTGTACCATCATACCCCAGAGCCACACCGATCTCGAGGTGAACGTTGCTGCATTATAGTGCATGAACTCATATCATAGAGAGAAACCAACCTCACCTCTTGACAGTAACTAAGTTTGTAACTGCTGCATAAATTAAGCAGCTGTTAATTAATTATTAAGATATTAAATAATAAAAAAAATAAAAATATTAAATATTCACTATAATTATTACACTGATACACTGTTCTGTATCTAATACTAGTAATAGTTAATAGTGAGCAATTAATAATTTAAATACTAACTTACTTAAAACATATAACTTATTTTACAGTACTGTATTTAAATTTAAATCATTATGTATTGCTGCGCAGCTTAGCAAAAAAGTACTCCTTACTCACACTTCTTACAAGTTTACAGACGGGTCTGAAAACTGGCTTTCAAAATTATTTTCAGACATGTCAAATGCTGAAATATTATACAAGTACACAGATACATTACTGCTATAAATGACACTTGTATTCTGTTTAATCTTAGTAGTTAAATTACCAGTTCTAATTATAAATAAATACAGGTCCGCTATAGTTTATTTTATGGGCGCTGCAATCTTACATGACATGACGGCCATGGCGATGTCACTAATTTTTTCCCCCTGAATTTCAGCTAACAGCAGCTGTGTTGAAACTCTTCATATTTATGTAAAATTGGACGAGGCATTCAAAAATACAATAAAAAGTTTAGCCTTCTTTAAGCTACAAGAGTTATAAAACAAATTACAGTAATATTCGTGAATATAGTCAAATAAAATCTTGAGAAAACGGTTTTTTCGGCGCAATCACTTTGCCGCGAAGTAGACGATCCAATACTTAAAATATTAGAATAACTTCCCCTTTCATCGCATCACGCTTCTTTCGTTTTTTTTTATTTTTAGAAGGACATGCTCAGACCGGAAGTGAAATCGTTGGTCGCGACTAAAAGTTCGCGAAAATACGAAAACGAAACAGGAAGTAAACGGGAAAACCCGATGACTCTGACATTGCTACTATTACCCAACCAGGGGTACGTGATATTATTCAGGGACCATTAGATTGGTCATTGGCTACAGACATTTATTGAAGTCGAGAGTAACTGGGGTCACCTCAAGGAGGAGGCTCTCCCAGCCAGGCTGTCTACAGACAACTGTTTAGTGCCTTTAACAGTGAATCTTTAGGAAGTGATGGAGTACAGTTCGTCCAGTTGAGTGAAGTCCAAGTGGTTAACTCCTCTTGTTGTCGATCCAAGCTCTGGGGACGGAGTGGTCTTCAAGGTTCTAGTCATCTCACTGGAAGGAAGCCGGGTGAGTGGCGGACCGACTGGACGGAACATCTGCATCCAATCTACTTCTCAACTCCATGATGACAATATTATCTCTGATTCTGTCTCTACTCTATCTTCTGTTTGTGTAAATAGATTATTCTATCAGGATGTTCATTTCAGTTCTATATTCTCAAGGGTAGAATAAACTTTATGTAAGTTGACTTGCTCTTTGTATAATTATTGAGTGTGGTCTCGGACGATGCCTCGGTGTTCATTGTCCCAAGGGAGTTCGTAGATAGTGGGGGTCTAGAATCTGGAGGGGCTTGTAAACATAATTAACTAATACGAGGTCAACAGCAGAGTGTATCCGGGTGTGTGTGTGTCAGCAGGTGTGTGTGTCAGCAGGTGTGTGTGACAACAGGTGTGTGCGTCACCAAATGTGTGTGTATCAGCAGTGTGTCAGCAGGTGTGTGTGTCAACAGGTGTGTGTGTCAACAGATGTGTGTGTCACCAGGTGTGTATGTATCAGCAGGTGTGTGTATCAGCAGGTGTGTGTGTCACCAGGTGTGTGTATCACCAGGTGTGTGTGTGTATCACCAGGTGTGTGTATCACCAGGTGTGTGTGTCACCAGGTGTGTATGTATCAGCAGGTGTGTGTATCAGCAGGTGTGTGTGTGTGTCACCAGGTGTGTGTATCAGCAGGTGTGTGTATCAGCAGGTGTGTGTATCAGCAGGTGTGTGTATCAGCAGGTGTGTGTATCAGCAGGTGTGTGTGTGTGTGTCACCAGGTGTGTGTATCAGCAGGTGTGTGTGTGTGTCACCAGGTGTGTGTATCAGCAGGTGTGTGTATCAGCAGGTGTGTGTATCAGCAGGTGTGTGTATCAGCAGGTGTGTGTATCAGCAGGTGTGTGTATCAGCAGGTGTGTGTATCACCAGGTGTGTATCAGCAGGTGTGTGTATCACCAGGTGTGTGTATCAGCAGGTGTGTGTATCAGCAGGTGTGTGTATCACCAGGTGTGTATCAGCAGTTGTGTGTGTATCACCAGGTGTGTGTATCAGCAGGTGTGTGTATCAGCAGGTGTGTATCAGCAGGATTGTGTATCAGCAGGTGTGTGTATCAGCAGGTGTGTGTATCAGCAGGTGTGTGTATCAGCAGGTGTGTGTATCAGCAGGTGTGTGTATCACCAGGTGTGTATCAGCAGGTGTGTGTATAAGCAGGTGTGTGTATCACCAGGTGTGTGTATCACCAGGTGTGTGTATCACCAGGTGTGTGTATCAGCAGGTGTGTGTATCAGCAGGTGTGTATCAGCAGGTGTGTGTATCAGCAGGTGTGTGTATCAGCAGGTGTGTGTATCAGCAGGTGTGTGTATCAGCAGGTGTGTGTGTGTCAGCAGGTGTGTGTATCAGCAGGTGTGTGTATCAGAAGGTGTGTGTGTATCAGCAGGTGTGTGTATCAGCAGTTGTGTGTGTATCAGCAGGTGTGTGTATCAGCAGGTGTGTGTATCAGCAGGTGTGTGTGTATCAGCAGGTGTGTGTATCAGCAGGTGTTTGTATCAGCAGGTGTGTGTATCAGCAGGTGTGTGTATCAGCAGGTGTGTGTATCAGCAGTTGTGTGTGTATCAGCAGGTGTGTGTATCAGGAGTTGTGTGTGTATCAGCAGGTGTGTGTATCAGCAGGTGTGTGTATCAGCAGGTGTGTGTATCAGCAGGTGTGTGTATCAGCAGGTGTGTGTATCAGCAGGTGTGTATCAGCAGGTGTGTCTATCAGCAGGTGTGTGTATCAGCAGGTGTGTGTATCAGCAGGTGTGTGTATCATCAGGTGTGTGTATCAGCAGGTGTGTGTATCAGCAGTTGTATGTGTATCAGCAGGTGTGTGTATCAGCAGTTGTGTGTGTATCAACAGGTGTGTGTATCAGCAGGTGTGTGTATCAGCAGGTGTGTGTATCAGCATGTGTGTGTGTATCAGCAGGTGTGTGTATCAGCAGGTGTGTGTGTCAACAGGTGTGTGTATCAGCAGATGTGTATCAGCAGATGTGTGTATCAGCAGGTGTGTGTGTGTATCAGCAGGTGTGTGTATCAGCAGGTGTGTGTATCAGCAGGTGTGTGTGTCAACAGGTGTGTGTATCAGCAGGTGTGTGTATCAGCAGATGTGTGTATCAGCAGGTGTGTGTGTATCAGCAGGTGTGTGTATCAGCAGGTGTGTGTGTCAACAGGTGTGTGTATCAGCAGATGTGTATCAGCAGATGTGTGTATCAGCAGGTGTGTGTGTATCAGCAGGTGTGTGTATCAGCAGGTGTGTGTGTCAACAGGTGTGTGTATCAGCAGATGTGTATCAGCAGATGTGTGTATCAGCAGGTGTGTGTGTATCAGCAGGTGTGTGTATCAGCAGGTGTGTGTATCAGCAGGTGTGTGTATCAGCAGGTGTGTGTATCAGCAGGTGTGTGTATCAGCAGGTGTGTGTGTATCAGCAGGTGTGTGTATCAGCAGGTGTGTGTGTATCAGCAGATCTGTGTATCAGCAGATGTGTGTATCAGAAGGTGTGTGTATCAGCAGGTGTGTGTATCAGCAGATGTGTGTATCAGCAGGTGTGTGTATCAGCAGGTGTGTGTATCAGCAGGTGTGTGTATCAGCAGGTGTGTGTGTATCAGCAGATGTGTGTATCAGCAGATGTGTGTATCAGCAGATGTGTGTATCAGCAGGTGTGTGTGTATCAGCAGGTGTGTGTATCAGCAGGTGTGTGTATCAGCAATTGTGTGTGTATCAGCAGTTGTGTGTGTATCAACAGGTGTGTGTATCAGCAGGTTTGTGTATCAGCAGGTGTGTGTATCAGCAGGTGTGTGTATCAGCAGATTTGTGTATCAGCAGATGTGTGTATCAGCAGGTGTGTGTATCAGCAGTTGTGTGTGTATCAACAGGTGTGTGTATCAGCAGGTGTGTGTATCAGCAGGTGTGTGTGTGTATCAGCAGGTGTGTGTATCAGCAGGTGTGTGTATCAGCAGGTGTGTGTATCAGCAGGTGTGTGTATCTGCAGGTGTGTGTGTCACCAGGTGTGTATATCAGCAGGTGTGTATCAGCTGTTGTGTGTATCTGCAGGTGTGTGTATCAGCAGGTGTGTGTATCAGCAGGTGTGTGTATCAGCAGGTGTGTGTATCAGCAGGTGTGTGTATCACGAGGTGTGTATCAGCAGGTGTGTGTATCAGCAGGTGTGTGTATCACCAGGTGTGTATCAGCAGGTGTGTGTATAAGCAGGTGTGTGTATCAGCAGGTGTGTGTATCAGCAGGTGTGTATCAGCAGGTGTGTGTATCACAAGGTGTGTATCAGCAGGTGTGTGTATCAGCAGGTGTGTGTATCAGCAGGTGTGTGTATCAGCAGGTGTGTGTATCAGCAGGTGTGTGTATCAGCAGGTGTGTGTATCAGCAGGTGTATATCAGCAGGTGTGTGTATCAGCAGGTGTGTGTATCAGCAGGTGTGTATCAGCAGGTGTGCATCAGCAGGTGTGTATCAGCAGGTGTGTATCAGCAGGTGTGTATCAGCAGGTGTGTATCAGCAGGTGTGTGTATCAGCAGGTGTGTGTATCTGCAGGTGTGTGTATCAGCATGTGTGTATCAGCAGGTGTGTGTATCAGCAGGTGTGTGTATCAGCAGGTGTGTGTATCAGCAGGTGTGTATCAGCAGGTGTGTATCAGCAGGTGTGTATCAGCAGGTGTGTGTATCAGCAGGTGTGTGTATCAGCAGGTGTGTGTATCAGCAGGTGTGTATCAGCAGGTGTGTATCAGCAGGTGTGTGTATCAGCAGGTGTGTGTATCAGCAGGTGTGTGTATCAGCAGGTGTATATCAGCAGGTGTGTATCAGCAGGTGTGTGTATCAGCAGGTGTGTGTATCAGCAGGTGTGTATCAGCAAGTGTGTGTATCAGCAGGTGTGTGTGTATCAGCAGGTATGTGTATCAGCAGGTGTTTGTATCAGCAGGTGTGTGTATCAGCAGGTGTGTATCAGCAGGTGAGTGTATCAGCAGGTGTGTGTATCAGCAGGTGTGTGTATCAGCAGGTGTGTGTATCGGCAGGTGTGTGTATCAGCAGGTGTGTTTATCAGCAGGTGTGTGTATCACCAGGTGTGTGTATCACCAGGTGTGTATCAGCAGGTGTGTGTATCACTAGGTGTGTGTATCAGCAGGTGTGTGTATCAACAGGTGTGTGTATCACCAGGTGTGTATCAGCAGTTGTGTGTGTATCACCAGGTGTGTGTATCAGCAGGTGTGTGTATCAGCAGGTGTGTATCAGCAGGTGTGTGTATCAACAGGTGTGTGTATCAGCAGGTGTGTGTATCAGTAGGTGTGTGTATCAGCAGGTGTGTGTATCACCAGGTGTGTATCAGCAGGTGTGTGTATAAGCAGGTGTGTGTATCACCAGGTGTGTGTATCACCAGGTGTGTGTATCACCAGGTGTGTGTATCAGCAGGTGTGTGTATCAGCAGGTGTGTGTATCAGCAGGTGTGTGTATCAGCAGGTGTGTGTATCAGCAGGTGTGTGTATCAGCAGGTGTGTGTATCGGCAGGTGTGTGTATCAGCAGGTGTGTGTGTATCAGCAGGTGTGTGTATCAGCAGTTAAGTGTGTATCAGCAGGTGTGTGTATCAGCAGGTGTGTGTATCAGTAGGTGTGTGTATCAGCAGGTGTGTGTATCAGCAGGTGTGTGTATCAGCAGGTGTGTGTATCAGCAGGTGTGTGTATCAGCATGTGTGTGTATCAGCAGGTGTGTGTATCAGCAGGTGTGTGTATCAGCAGTTGTGTGTGTATCAGCAGGTGTGTGTATCAGGAGTTGTGTGTGTATCAGCAGGTGTGTGTATCAGCAGGTGTGTGTATCAGCAGGTGTGTGTATCAGCAGGTGTGTGTATCAGCAGGTGTGTATCAGCAGGTGTGTCTATCAGCAGGTGTGTGTATCAGCAGGTGTGTGTATCAGCAGGTGTGTGTATCATCAGGTGTGTGTATCAGCAGGTGTGTGTATCAGCAGTTGTGTGTGTATCAGCAGGTGTGTGTGTCAACAGGTGTGTGTATCAGCAGGTGTGTGTATCAGCAGATGTGTGTTTCAGCAGGTGTGTGTGTATCAGCAGGTGTGTGTATCAGCAGGTGTGTGTGTCAACAGGTGTGTGTATCAGCAGATGTGTATCAGCAGATGTGTGTATCAGCAGGTGTGTGTGTATCAGAAGGTGTGTGTATCAGCAGGTGTGTGTGTCAACAGGTGTGTGTATCAGCAGATGTGTATCAGCAGATGTGTGTATCAGCAGGTGTGTGTGTATCAGCAGGTGTGTGTATCAGCAGGTGTGTGTATCAGCAGGTGTGTGTATCAACAGGTGTGTGTATCAGCAGGTGTGTGTATCAGCAGGTGTGTGTGTATCAGCAGATGTGTGTATCAGCAGATGTGTGTATCAGCAGATGTGTGTATCAGCAGGTGTGTGTGTATCAGCAGGTGTGTGTATCAGCAGGTGTGTGTATCAGCAATTGTGTGTGTATCAGCAGTTGTGTGTGTATCAACAGGTGTGTGTATCAGCAGGTTTGTGTATCAGCAGGTGTGTGTATCAGCAGGTGTGTGTATCAGCAGATTTGTGTATCAGCAGATGTGTGTATAAGCAGGTGTGTGTATCAGCAGTTGTGTGTGTATCAACAGGTGTGTGTATCAGCAGGTGTGTGTATCAGCAGGTGTGTGTGTGTATCAGCAGATGTGTGTATCAGCAGATGTGTGTATCAGCAGATGTGTGTATCAGCAGGTGTGTGTGTATCAGCAGGTGTGTGTATCAGCAGGTGTGTGTATCAGCAATTGTGTGTGTATCAGCAGTTGTGTGTGTATCAACAGGTGTGTGTATCAGCAGGTTTGTGTATCAGCAGGTGTGTGTATCAGCAGGTGTGTGTATCAGCAGATTTGTGTATCAGCAGATGTGTGTATCAGCAGGTGTGTGTATCAGCAGTTGTGTGTGTATCAACAGGTGTGTGTATCAGCAGGTGTGTGTATCAGCAGGTGTGTGTGTGTATCAGCAGGTGTGTGTATCAGCAGGTGTGTGTATCAGCAGGTGTGTGTATCAGCAGGTGTGTGTATCTGCAGGTGTGTGTGTCACCAGGTGTGTATATCAGCAGGTGTGTATCAGCTGTTGTGTGTATCTGCAGGTGTGTGTATCAGCAGGTGTGTGTATCAGCAGGTGTGTGTATCAGCAGGTGTGTGTATCAGCAGGTGTGTGTATCACGAGGTGTGTATCAGCAGGTGTGTGTATCAGCAGGTGTGTGTATCACCAGGTGTGTATCAGCAGGTGTGTGTATAAGCAGGTGTGTGTATCAGCAGGTGTGTGTATCAGCAGGTGTGTATCAGCAGGTGTGTGTATCACAAGGTGTGTATCAGCAGGTGTGTGTATCAGCAGGTGTGTGTATCAGCAGGTGTGTGTATCAGCAGGTGTGTGTATCAGCAGGTGTGTGTATCAGCAGGTGTGTGTATCAGCAGGTGTATATCAGCAGGTGTGTGTATCAGCAGGTGTGTGTATCAGCAGGTGTGTATCAGCAGGTGTGCATCAGCAGGTGTGTATCAGCAGGTGTGTATCAGCAGGTGTGTATCAGCAGGTGTGTATCAGCAGGTGTGTGTATCAGCAGGTGTGTGTATCTGCAGGTGTGTGTATCAGCATGTGTGTATCAGCAGGTGTGTGTATCAGCAGGTGTGTGTATCAGCAGGTGTGTGTATCAGCAGGTGTGTATCAGCAGGTGTGTATCAGCAGGTGTGTATCAGCAGGTGTGTGTATCAGCAGGTGTGTATCAGCAGGTGTGTGTATCAGCAGGTGTGTATCAGCAGGTGTGTATCAGCAGGTGTGTATCAGCAGGTGTGTGTATCAGCAGGTGTGTGTATCAGCAGGTGTATATCAGCAGGTGTGTATCAGCAGGTGTGTGTATCAGCAGGTGTGTGTATCAGCAGGTGTGTATCAGCAAGTGTGTGTATCAGCAGGTGTGTGTGTATCAGCAGGTATGTGTATCAGCAGGTGTTTGTATCAGCAGGTGTGTGTATCAGCAGGTGTGTATCAGCAGGTGAGTGTATCAGCAGGTGTGTGTATCAGCAGGTGTGTGTATCAGCAGGTGTGTGTATCGGCAGGTGTGTGTATCAGCAGGTGTGTTTATCAGCAGGTGTGTGTATCACCAGGTGTGTGTATCACCAGGTGTGTATCAGCAGGTGTGTGTATCACTAGGTGTGTGTATCAGCAGGTGTGTGTATCAACAGGTGTGTGTATCACCAGGTGTGTATCAGCAGTTGTGTGTGTATCACCAGGTGTGTGTATCAGCAGGTGTGTGTATCAGCAGGTGTGTATCAGCAGGTGTGTGTATCAACAGGTGTGTGTATCAGCAGGTGTGTGTATCAGTAGGTGTGTGTATCAGCAGGTGTGTGTATCACCAGGTGTGTATCAGCAGGTGTGTGTATAAGCAGGTGTGTGTATCACCAGGTGTGTGTATCACCAGGTGTGTGTATCACCAGGTGTGTGTATCAGCAGGTGTGTGTATCAGCAGGTGTGTGTATCAGCAGGTGTGTGTATCAGCAGGTGTGTGTATCAGCAGGTGTGTGTATCAGCAGGTGTGTGTATCAGCAGGTGTGTGTATCAGCAGGTGTGTGTGTATCAGCAGGTGTGTGTATCAGCAGTTAAGTGTGTATCAGCAGGTGTGTGTATCAGCAGGTGTGTGTATCAGTAGGTGTGTGTATCAGCAGGTGTGTGTGTATCAGCAGGTGTGTGTATCAGCAGGTGTGTGTATCAGCAGGTGTGTGTATCAGCAGGTGTGTGTATCAGCATGTGTGTGTATCAGCAGGTGTGTGTATCAGCAGGTGTGTGTATCAGCAGTTGTGTGTGTATCAGCAGGTGTGTGTATCAGGAGTTGTGTGTGTATCAGCAGGTGTGTGTATCAGCAGGTGTGTGTATCAGCAGGTGTGTGTATCAGCAGGTGTGTGTATCAGCAGGTGTGTATCAGCAGGTGTGTCTATCAGCAGGTGTGTGTATCAGCAGGTGTGTGTATCAGCAGGTGTGTGTATCATCAGGTGTGTGTATCAGCAGGTGTGTGTATCAGCAGTTGTGTGTGTATCAGCAGGTGTGTGTGTCAACAGGTGTGTGTATCAGCAGGTGTGTGTATCAGCAGATGTGTGTTTCAGCAGGTGTGTGTGTATCAGCAGGTGTGTGTATCAGCAGGTGTGTGTGTCAACAGGTGTGTGTATCAGCAGATGTGTATCAGCAGATGTGTGTATCAGCAGGTGTGTGTGTATCAGAAGGTGTGTGTATCAGCAGGTGTGTGTGTCAACAGGTGTGTGTATCAGCAGATGTGTATCAGCAGATGTGTGTATCAGCAGGTGTGTGTGTATCAGCAGGTGTGTGTATCAGCAGGTGTGTGTATCAGCAGGTGTGTGTATCAACAGGTGTGTGTATCAGCAGGTGTGTGTATCAGCAGGTGTGTGTGTATCAGCAGATGTGTGTATCAGCAGATGTGTGTATCAGCAGATGTGTGTATCAGCAGGTGTGTGTGTATCAGCAGGTGTGTGTATCAGCAGGTGTGTGTATCAGCAATTGTGTGTGTATCAGCAGTTGTGTGTGTATCAACAGGTGTGTGTATCAGCAGGTTTGTGTATCAGCAGGTGTGTGTATCAGCAGGTGTGTGTATCAGCAGATTTGTGTATCAGCAGATGTGTGTATCAGCAGGTGTGTGTATCAGCAGTTGTGTGTGTATCAACAGGTGTGTGTATCAGCAGGTGTGTGTATCAGCAGGTGTGTGTGTGTATCAGCAGGTGTGTGTATCAGCAGGTGTGTGTATCAGCAGGTGTGTGTATCAGCAGGTGTGTGTATCTGCAGGTGTGTGTGTCACCAGGTGTGTATATCAGCAGGTGTGTATCAGCTGTTGTGTGTATCTGCAGGTGTGTGTATCAGCAGGTGTGTGTATCAGCAGGTGTGTGTATCAGCAGGTGTGTGTATCAGCAGGTGTGTGTATCACGAGGTGTGTATCAGCAGGTGTGTGTATCAGCAGGTGTGTGTATCACCAGGTGTGTATCAGCAGGTGTGTGTATCAGCAGGTGTGTGTATCAGCAGGTGTGTGTATCAGCAGGTGTGTATCAGCAGGTGTGTGTATCACAAGGTGTGTATCAGCAGGTGTGTGTATCAGCAGGTGTGTGTATCAGCAGGTGTGTGTATCAGCAGGTGTGTGTATCAGCAGGTGTGTGTATCAGCAGGTGTATATCAGCAGGTGTGTGTATCAGCAGGTGTGTGTATCAGCAGGTGTGTATCAGCAGGTGTGCATCAGCAGGTGTGTATCAGCAGGTGTGTATCAGCAGGTGTGTATCAGCAGGTGTGTATCAGCAGGTGTGTGTATCAGCAGGTGTGTGTATCTGCAGGTGTGTGTATCAGCATGTGTGTATCAGCAGGTGTGTGTATCAGGAGGTGTGTGTATCAGCAGGTGTGTGTATCAGCAGGTGTGTGTATCAGCAGGTGTGTATCAGCAGGTGTGTATCAGCAGGTGTGTATCAGCAGGTGTGTATCAGCAGGTGTGTGTATCAGCAGGTGTGTGTATCAGCAGGTGTGTGTATCAGCAGGTGTGTGTATCAGCAGGTGTGTATCAGCAGGTGTGTATCAGCAGGTGTGTATCAGCAGGTGTGTGTATCAGCAGGTGTGTGTATCAGCAGGTGTATATCAGCAGGTGTGTATCAGCAGGTGTGTGTATCAGCAGGTGTGTGTATCAGCAGGTGTGTATCAGCAAGTGTGTGTATAAGCAGGTGTGTGTGTATCAGCACGTATGTGTATCAGCAGGTGTTTGTATCAGCAGGTGTGTGTATCAGCAGGTGTGTATCAGCAGGTGAGTGTATCAGCAGGTGTGTGTATCAGCAGGTGTGTGTATCAGCAGGTGTGTGTATCAGCAGGTGTGTGTATCAGCAGGTGTGTGTATCAGCAGGTGTGTGTATCACCAGGTGTGTGTATCACCAGGTGTGTATCAGCAGGTGTGTGTATCACCAGGTGTGTGTATCAGCAGGTGTGTGTATCAACAGGTGTGTGTATCACCAGGTGTGTATCAGCAGTTGTGTGTGTATCACCAGGTGTGTGTATCAGCAGGTGTGTGTATCAGCAGGTGTGTATCAGCAGGTGTGTGTATCAACAGGTGTGTGTATCAGCAGGTGTGTGTATCAGTAGGTGTGTGTATCAGCAGGTGTGTGTATCACCAGGTGTGTATCAGCAGGTGTGTGTATAAGCAGGTGTGTGTATCACCAGGTGTGTGTATCACCAGGTGTGTGTATCACCAGGTGTGTGTATCAGCAGGTGTGTGTATCAGCAGGTGTGTGTATCAGCAGGTGTGTGTATCAGCAGGTGTGTGTATCAGCAGGTGTGTGTATCAGCAGGTGTGTGTATCAGCAGGTGTGTGTGTATCAGCAGGTGTGTGTATCAGCAGTTAAGTGTGTATCAGCAGGTGTGTGTATCAGCAGGTGTGTGTATCAGTAGGTGTGTGTATCAGCAGGTGTGTGTGTATCAGCAGGTGTGTGTATCAGCAGGTGTGTGTATCAGCAGGTGTGTGTATCAGCAGGTGTGTGTATCAGCATGTGTGTGTATCAGCAGGTGTGTGTATCAGCAGGTGTGTGTATCAGCAGTTGTGTGTGTATCAGGAGTTGTGTGTGTATCAGCAGGTGTGTGTATCAGCAGGTGTGTGTATCAGCAGGTGTGTGTATCAGCAGGTGTGTGTATCAGCAGGTGTGTATCAGCAGGTGTGTCTATCAGCAGGTGTGTGTATCAGCAGGTGTGTGTATCAGCAGGTGTGTGTATCATCAGGTGTGTGTATCAGCAGGTGTGTGTATCAGCAGTTGTATGTGTATCAGCAGGTGTGTGTATCAGCAGTTGTGTGTGTATCAGCAGGTGTGTGTGTCAACAGGTGTGTGTATCAGCAGGTGTGTGTATCAGCAGATGTGTGTTTCAGCAGGTGTGTGTGTATCAGCAGGTGTGTGTATCAGCAGGTGTGTGTGTCAACAGGTGTGTGTATCAGCAGATGTGTATCAGCAGATGTGTGTATCAGCAGGTGTGTGTGTATCAGCAGGTGTGTGTATCAGCAGGTGTGTGTGTCAACAGGTGTGTGTATCAGCAGATGTGTATCAGCAGATGTGTGTATCAGCAGGTGTGTGTGTATCAGCAGGTGTGTGTATCAGCAGGTGTGTGTATCAGCAGGTGTGTGTATCAGCAGGTGTGTATATCAGCAGGTGTGTGTGTATCAGCAGGTGTGTGTATCAGCAGGTGTGTGTGTATCAGCAGATGTGTGTATCAGCAGATGTGTGTATCAGCAGGTGTGTGTGTATCAGAAGGTGTGTGTATCAGCAGGTGTGTGTATCAGCAGATGTGTGTATCAGCAGGTGTGTGTATCAACAGGTGTGTGTATCAGCAGGTGTGTGTATCAGCAGGTGTGTGTGTATCAGCAGATGTGTGTATCAGCAGATTTGTGTATCAGCAGATGTGTGTATCAGCAGGTGTGTGTGTATCAGCAGGTGTGTGTATCAGCAGGTGTGTGTATCAGCAGATGTGTTTATCAACAGATGTGTGTATCAGCAGGTGTGTGTATCAGCAGTTGTGTGTGTATCAGCAGTTGTGTGTGTATCAACAGGTGTGTGTATCAGCAGGATTGTGTATCAGCAGGTGTGTGTATCAGCAGGTGTGTGTATCAGCAGATGTGTGTATCAGCAGATGTGTGTATCAGCAGGTGTGTTTATCAGCAATTGTGTGTGTATCAACAGGTGTGTGTATCAGCAGGTGTGTGTATCAGCAGTTGTGTGTGTGTATAAGCAGGTGTGTGTATCAGCAGGTGTGTGTATCAGCAGGTGTGTGTATCAGCAGGTGTGTGTATCTGCAGGTGTGTGTGTCACCAGGTGTGTATATCAGCAGGTGTGTATCAGCTGTTGTGTGTATCTGCAGGTGTGTGTATCAGCAGGTGTGTGTATCAGCAGGTGTGTGTATCAGCAGGTGTGTGTATCAGCAGGTGTGTGTATCACCAGGTGTGTATCAGCAGATGTGTGTATCAGCAGGTGTGTGTATCACCAGGTGTGTATCAGCAGGTGTGTGTATCAGCAGGTGTGTGTATCAGCAGGTGTGTGTATCAGCAGGTGTGTATCAGCAGGTGTGTGTATCACAAGGTGTGTATCAGCAGGTGTGTTTATCAGCAGGTGTGTGTATCAGCAGGTGTGTGTATCAGCAGGTGTGTGTATCAGCAGGTGTGTGTATCAGCAGGTGTGTGTATCAGCAGGTGTATATCAGCAGGTGTGTGTATCAGCAGGTGTGTGTATCAGCAGGTGTGTATCAGCAGGTGTGCATCAGCAGGTGTGTATCAGCAGGTGTGTATCAGCAGGTGTGTATCAGCAGGTGTGTATCAGCAGGTGTGTGTATCAGCAGGTGTGTGTATCTGCAGGTGTGTGTATCAGCATGTGTGTATCAGCAGGTGTGTGTATCAGCAGGTGTGTGTATCAGCAGGTGTGTGTATCAGCAGGTGTGTGTATCAGCAGGTGTGTGTATCAGCAGGTGTGTATCAGCAGGTGTGTATCAGCAGGTGTGTGTATCAGCAGGTGTGTGTATCAGCAGGTGTGTGTATCAGCAGGTGTGTATCAGCAGGTGTGTATCAGCAGGTGTGTATCAGCAGGTGTGTGTATCAGCAGGTGTGTGTATCAGCAGGTGTATATCAGCAGGTGTGTATCAGCAGGTGTGTGTATCAGCAGGTGTGTGTATCAGCAGGTGTGTATCAGCAGGTGTGTGTATCAGCAGGTGTGTGTGTATCAGCAGGTATGTGTATCAGCAGGTGTGTGTATCAGCAGGTGTGTGTATCAGCAGGTGTGTATCAGCAGGTGAGTGTATCAGCAGGTGTGTGTATCAGCAGGTGTGTGTATCAGCAGGTGTGTGTATCAGCAGGTGTGTGTATCAGCAGGTGTGTGTATCAGCAGGTGTGTGTATCAGCAGGTGTGTGTATCAGCAGGTGTGTGTATCAGCAGGTGTGTGTATCAGCAGGTGTGTCTTCTGCGATCGCTATGGGTTCACCGCCAAATACTTTCACAATGTTTTCTTTCACTCAATTAAAAGAAAGAAAGAAAGAAAGAAAGAAAGAAAGAAAAAAAAAAGAAAGAAAGAAAGAAAGAAAGAAAGAAAGAAAGAAAGAAAGAAAGAAAGAGCATACTTTAACTTAATAGAGAAATAATGATTTACATAGCGATTTCAGCGGAGAACAGGAGTGAACACACACACACACACACACACACACACACACATACACACACACATACACACACTCACACACACATACACACATGAAACAGTAGACAGGAATACAAACACAGCCATCAAACAGAAGGCATAAATACAAACACAGACAACAAACAGAAGACATAAATACAAACACAGACATCAAACAGAAGCCATAAATAGAAACACAGACATCAAACAGTAGACAGGAATACAAACACAGACATCAAACAGAAGGCATAAATACAAACACAGACAACAAACAGAAGACATAAATACAAACACAGACATCAAACAGAAGACATAAATACAAACACAGACATCAACCAGTAGACAGGAATACAAACACAGACATCAGACAGAAGACATAAATACAAACACAGACATCAGACAGAAGACATAAATACAAACACAGACATCAAACAGAAGACATAAATAGAAACACAGACATCAAACAGAAGACATAAATACAAACACATACATCAAACAGAAGACATAAGTACAAACACAGACATCAAACAGAAGACATAAATACAAACACATACATCAAACAGAAGACATAAGTACAAACATAGACATCAAACAGAAAACATAAATACAAACACAGACATCAAACAGAAGACATAAATACAAACACAGACATCAAACAGAAGACATAAATACAAACACAGACATCAAACAGAAGACATAAATACAAACACAGACATCAAACAGAAGACATAAATACAAACACAGACATCAAACATAAGACATAAATACAAACACAGACATCAGACAGAAGACATAAATACAAACACAGACATCAACCAGTAGACAGGAATACAAACACAGCAATCAACCAGTAGACAGGAATATAAACACAGACATCAGACAGAAGACATAAATACAAACACAGACATCAGATAGAAGACATAAATACAAACACAGACATCAACCAGTAGACAGGAATACAAACACAGACATCAAACAGAAGACATAAATACAAACACAGACATCAACCAGTAGACAGGAATACAAACACAGACATCAGCCAGAAGACAGGAATACAAACACAGACATCAAACAGAAGACATAAGTACAAACACAGACATCAAACAGAAAACATAAATACAAACACAGACATCAAACAGAAGACATAAATAGAAACACAGACATCAAACAGAAGACATAAATACAAACACATACATCAAACAGAAGACATAAATACAAACACAGACATCAAACAGAAGACATAAATACAAACACAGACATCAACCAGAAGACATAAGTACAAACACAGACATCAAACAGAAAACATAAATACAAACACATACATCAAACAGAAGACATAAATACAAACACAGACATCAAACAGAAGACATAAATACAAACACGAAACACAGACATCAACCAGTAGACAGGAATACAAACACAGACATCAGCCAGTAGACAGGAATACAAACACAGACATCAAACAGAAGACATAAATACAAACACAGACATCAGACAGAAGACATAAATACAAACACAGACATCAACCAGTAGACAGGAATACAAACACAGACATCAGACAGAAGACATAAATACAAACACAGACATCAGACAGAAGACATAAATACAAACACAGACATCAAACAGAAGACATAAGTACAAACACAGACATCAAACAGAAAACATACAAACACAGACATCAAACAGAAGACATAAATAAAAACACAGACATCAAACAGAAGACATAAATACAAACACAGACATCAAACAGAAGAGATGAACACAACCAGATAGAAAAAAGTGGCGGGGTGTTTATGGTGACGGGGTGTTGATGGTAGTGGGGTATTGATGGTAGTGGGGTGTTGATGGTAGTGGGATGTTGATGGTAGTGGGGTGTTGATGGTAGTGGGATGTTGATGGTAGTGGGGTGTTGATGGTAGTAGAGTGTTGATGGTGGTGGGGTGGTTGCGAGTTGAGACTATGTAACCCAGTGCTCCGTCTAATCTAGTGATATCTGTATGTAACAATATTTGACTCAGTGCTCCGTCTAATCTAGTGATATCTGTATGTAACAATATTTGACTCAGTGCTCCGTCTAATGTGTTGATATCTGTATGTAACAATATTTGACTCAGTGCTTCGTCTAGTCTAGTGATATCTGTATGTAACAATATTTGACCCAGTTTTCCGTCTAGTGTAGTGATATCTGTATGTAACAATATTTGACCCAGTTTTCCGTCTAGTGTAGTGATATCTGTATGTAACAATATTTGACCCAGTGCTCCGTCTAGTGTAGTGATATCTGTATGTAACAATATTTGACCCAGTGTTCCGTCTAGTGTAGTGATATCTGTATGTAACAATATTTGACCCAGTGCTCCGTCTAGTGTAGTGATATCTGTATGTAACAATATTTGACCCAGTGCTCCGTCTAGTGTAGTGATATATGTATGTAACAATATTTGACCCAGTGCTCCGTCTAGTGTAGTGATATCTGTATGTAACAATATTTGACCCAGTGCTCCGTCTAGTGTAGTGATATATGTATGTAACAATATTTGACCCAGTGCTCCGTCTAGTGTAGTGATATCTGTATGTAACAATATTTGACCCAGTGCTCCGTCTAGTGTAGTGATATATGTATGTAACAATATTTGACCCAGTGCTCCGTCTAGTGTAGTGATATCTGTATGTAACAATATTTGACCCAGTGCTCCGTCTAGTGTAGTGATATCTGTATGTAACAATATTTGACCCAGTGCTCCGTCTAGTGTAGTGATATCTGTATGTAACAATATTTGACCCAGTGCTCCGTCTAGTGTAGTGATATCTGTATGTAACAATATTTGACCCAGTGCTCCGTCTAGTGTAGTGATATATGTATGTAACAATATTTGACCCAGTGCTCCGTCTAGTGTAGTGATATCCAGGTTAAGAAGTGTCTGACCCAGTACTCCGCCCGGGCCGTTGACCGCACTCTACCAGAAAACCCATTTGCATGTTGTATTCAGCGAAATGAGGCTCGTGTGTGGACGATCACATTTGACAACCACCAGCCCACGGAAGTTTCCGGCAAAAATAAACAAAATCGATATGTTAGAGGCCAAGAAGTAAACACAGAACATACATGCCAGCTGCAGATGAGGGCCCGGCTCGTAAATTATCTCAAGTGTCTGTCGCTCGCGCTGTGCGTTTTGTCGTCTTGTAGATATCAGAGCCCGTAATAGCCTGGGCTGGGAGGCTTGCCCGCGATAACTGGGCAGAGGTAGATCAGCTAGCGTATCTGAGGGTCTGACTCCCAGCCTCGCGTGGGCAGAGATAACCAGCCTATATGAGTGTGAGTACACCAGGCACGGACAGAAGGCGCAACACACTTCAGTCACATGTAAGCAACACTTCAGTCAGGTGTAACCAACACTTCAGTCAGATGTAACCAACACTTCAGTCAGGTGTAACCAACACTTCAGTCAGGTGTAACCAACACTTCAGTCAGATGTAACCAACACTTCAGTCAGGTGTAATCGACACTTCAGTCAAGTGTAACCAACACTTCAATCAGATGTAACCAACACTTCAGTCAGGTGTAACCACTTCAGTCAGATGTAACCAACACTTCAGTCAGGTGTAACCAACACTTCAGTCAGATGTAACCAACACTTCAGTCAGGTGTAACCAACACTTCAGTCAGGTGTAACCAACACTTCAGTCAGGTGTAACCAACACTTCAGTCAGATGTAACCAACACTTCAGTCAGGTGTAACCAACACTTCAGTCAGGTGTAACCAACACTTCAGTCAGATGTAACCAACACTTCAGTCAGGTGTAACCAACACTTCAGTCAGATGTAACCAACACTTCAGTCAGATGTAACCAACACTTTAGTCAGATGTAACCAACACTTCAGTCAGATGTAACCAACACTTCAGTCAGATGTAACCAACACTTCAGTCAGGTGTAACCAACACTTCAGTCAGGTGTAACCAACACTTCAGTCAGATGTAACCAACATTTCAGTCAGGTGTAACCAACACTTCAGTCAGATGTAACCAACACTTCAGTCAGATGTAACCAACACTTCAGTCAGGTGTAACCAACACTTCAGTCAGGTGTAACCAACACTTCAGTCAGGTGTAACCAACACTTCAGTCAGATGTAACCAACACTTCAGTCAGGTGTAACCAACACTTCAGTCAGGTGTAACCAACACTTCAGTCAGATGTAACCAACACTTCAGTCAGGTGTAACCAACACTTCAGTCAGGTGTAACAAACACTTCAGTCAGGTGTAACCAACATGGAGTGTTTTACTGCAGAACGTGTACCCGCTGGGGACAGTGTGTACAGACATTTAGCACGGACAATCTAGAACTGGGTCAGATCTCAGACAATATAGAATTGGGTCAGATCAGCACAGACATTATAGAATTGGGTCAGATCAGCACAGACAATATAGAGATGGGTCGGATCAGCACGGACAATATAGAGATGGGTCAGGTCAACACAGCACGGACAATATAGAGCTGGGTTAGATCAGCACAGCGCGGAAAATATAGAGCTGGGTTAGATAAGCACAGCACAGACAATATAGAGATGGGTCGGATCAGCACGGACAATATAGAGATGGGTCAGGTCAACACAGCGCGGACAATATAGAGATGGGTCGGGTCAACACAGCACGGACAATATAGAGATGGGTTAGATCTGCACTGACAATAACGGCTTCACGATTGTCTCTAACAACGGCTGCACGATTGTCTACAACATTGATTGTCTACAACATTGATTGTCTACAACAACGGCTGTATGATTGTCTACAACAACGGCTATATGATTGTCTATAACAACGATTGTCTACTACAACGGCTGTATGATTGTCTACAACAACGGCTGTCCGATTGTCTACTACAACGGCTGTATGATTGTCTGCGACAAAGGTCCACACTAATGTCAACATGTTTTTCCACTAGTGGCAGAAAGGCGGCAGTGATCACCTCCACCACCACCTCCACAACCCCCCCCCCCCCCCCCCCCCACCCGACAGCTGGCTTACGAGAGTTGAGATTGACGCTGTCTGACTTCCTTCGTGGTCGTCGTCAAGAACGCCAGACTGACTGAGAATATTCTTCATTCCGGCGAATTTAAACTTGGTTGTGAGCCAACATTCGTATGTTCGTTTAGTAGCTGTAAGGCGAATAGATGAAACTTATGTGGAGTAAGAAAGAAGTTAAACATAACAAAAGGGACCCGTCTCGTATAATAATTCACTTGAAGTTCGTAGATGTGTTGTGGTGCCAACTGAAAACATAATTCTGTGGTCTAACCCTTGTAGATCAATGCTTATTTTGTTTCAAGATTAATTATAAACTCATCTAGACAATGTGAGGAGGCATGTTCTAATTTCAACGGTCTGAATCCTGATTGAAGAACATCATAATAGAATATCTGGTCAAGATGAAAACAACCAGCCAAAGAAGAAGACTATAACCACGCCATGATGGCTATAAAAGTAACATTCCAATTACAAGGGCGACTTGAACAAGATTATAAGAGCGCGCCAATATAAAGTTACAGTGGCGCCCAACACCAACTATCATTGAAACCGTGGGAACCAGGGTGCTAACAAAATATCTGTCATAGCGCTACGAACTTACAATGGCGCCTTAACAACAATGAGAGCGCCAATCATCAATATTCAATTATAATTGCGCCTTAGCAGAATGCCAGTAAGATGCTGAATGTAACCATACAACCAGGACGGAAGCCAGAATGCCAGCAAGATGCTGAATGTAACCATACAACCAGGACGGAAGCCAGAATGCCAGCAAGATGCTGAATGTAACCATACAACCAGGACGGAAGCACGGGGAAAGCCATGACAGACCCTGGTTATAAGCAAGAGGCCAGAGTCACAGCTGCCATTAGCAATGTTGCTGTCTGTGAGGTGGCACCCTCCCGTGGACACTGGGCCTGGTCAGCCTGGCTACACAATGCCATTGGCTGCAGTATCGTGGGGGAGAGCCAGCTGAATGGAGCAGAGAACTCCGCCGTCTCGGAATGTGCCAGGAGAGAATTGAAACTTTTATGTCCCTGATTTGTTGTTTCTACCCGTCTATCTGGTTTTCTTAATTGATTTTGACGGAAAGGCTGATGTGTGTGTGTGTGTGTGCGTGTGTGTGTGCGTGCGTGCGTGCGTGCGTGTGTGTGTGCGTGCGTGCGTGCGTGCGTGTGTGTGTGTGTTGAGGTTATGTGTGGGCAGGTCTGTCTGTCAGGTTGGTGTGTGTGTGTATGTTGAGGTTATGTGTGGGCAGGTCTGTCGGGCAGGCTGGTGTGAGTGTGTGTGTGGGTGTGGGTGTGTTGAGGTTATGTGTGGGCAGGTCTGTCGGGCAGGCTGATGTGAGTGTGTGTGTGGGTGTGGGTGTGTTGAGGTTATGTGTGGGCAGGTCTGTCGGGCAGGCTGATGTGAGTGTGTGTGTGGGTGTGGGTGTGTTGAGGTTATGTGTGGGCAGGTCTGTCGGGCAGGCTGATCTCGTGTCTCCCAGCCTTGTGACTGTGTATGTTCTCTGTGAATTTGCTGTTATCTCGTGTCTCCCACCTGTGTATGTTCTCCGTGTGTGAGCTGTTATCTCGTCTCCCACCTGTGAGCTATGTATATTCTCTATGTGTGAGCTGTTATCTCGTGTCTCCCAGCCGTGTGGCTGTATGTTCTCAATGCGTGAGCTGTTATTTCGTATCTCCCAGCCGTCTTACTATTTATGTTCTCTATGTATGAGCTGTTATCTCATGTCTCCCAGCCGTGTGGCTGTATGTTCTCAATGTGTGAGCTGTTATCTCGTGTCTCCCAGCCGTGTGGCTGTATGTTCTCAATGTGTGAGCTGTTATCTCGTGTCTCACAGCCGTGGGGCTATGTATGTTCTCTATGTGTGAGCTGTTATCTCGTGTCTCTCAGCCGTGTGACTGTGTGTTTTCTATGTGTGAGCTGTTATCTCGTGTCTCAATTCCCGGCTAGAAGCAAGCTGATCTGTATGCCGAGCTACCCCGGCTATTTAGAATGCTGAGAATTCTGGCAGCCTGGGACCATCCATTAGCCGATAACGAGCATGGGAATTCGTGCAACCACCAACCAGCCAGCCAGCTGTTGATACTGTTGGTTGGTGTCTCCTTAATGCAATCACTTGGTGTTTACATCGGTGCCAGAACCATCGGGAACTCACTATCAACGAAGTCTGTCTGGTTGGTAGTAACTCGGCCTGGCACGACCACTCCTGCACACCAACGTTTTACTGTCCTAGTTTAGGACATGGACAGCATGACGCCACATTGTTTACACTGGTCACCGGCTGACCACTGGCTCATTCCCTACGTCGTGGAATGTGTCAACAATATTGACCTGCCACTGACCACGACTTCTGTGCTCATTAGCCCCATACTGCCGAGGCTTGAAGGGACTGCCCGCCCGACACACTTGAGCTGACTTTCTGACTGCTGAACTCTGCTTCCTGACTTCCTGTGCGTCTTATACTGACCAACATTGACATGCCATCATTCCCAGTGACCATGTCGTGTCTATGTCGTGTATAACTCGTGTCTGTATCGTGTCTATGCCGTGTATAGCTCGTGTCTATATCGTGTCTATGTTGTGTCCAACTCGTCTGTGGTGTCGGTGCTGACAACGTTGCCATGCCATCATTCCCCGTGTCGTGTCCATGTCGTGTCCATGTCTGTTAAATCGATGCTGTCTGTGAACCGGATTTCACTTCTCTTCAAAGTCTGTCTTGACCTCAGCCTTGAACTTGAATCTGTTCTATTTTTTGTCATGCACATGATTGACACATGACACAAACACAGACACGAAACAACAACACACACGGTACAAACACACACGGTACAAATACACACGGTACAAACACACACGGTACAAACACAGACATGGTACAAACACACACGGTTCAACACACACGGTACAAACACACAGGGTACAAACACACACGGTACAAACACAGAAACGATACAAACACACACTATAGAAACACAAACATGGTACAAACACACACGGTACAAACACACACGGTACAGACACGGTACAAACACATACGGTACAGACACGGTACAAACACAGACACGGTACAAACACACACGTTACAAACACACACGGTACAGACACACACGGTACAAACACAGACATGGTACAAACACACACGTTACAAACACACACGGTACAAACACACACGGTACAAACACACACGGTACAAACACACACGGTACAAACACAGGCACGGCACAAACACACACGGTACAAACACAGAAACGATACAAACACACACTATAGAAACACCGACATGGTACAAACACACACGGTACAAACACACACGGTACAGACACGGTACAAACACATACGGTACAGACACGGTACAAACACAGACACGGTACAAACACACACGGTACAGACACACACGGTACAAACACAGGCACGGTACAAACACATGATATAAACACACACGGTACAAACACATGATATAAACACACACGGTACAGACACGGTACAAACACAGACACGGTACAAACACATGATATACACACACACGTTACAAACATGATATAAACACACACGGTACAAACACAGACACGGTACAAACACACACAATACAAAAATACTCGATACAACCGCAAAGTATACAAAAACACAACAAACACACACGATAACACTCACAAGACACAAACACACATGATACAAAAATTCAAGGTAAAAAAAAAAACACATGATACCAAGACAAAAGCTACAAACTCAAAAGATACAAACACAGACGGTACAAACTCATACAAGGAAAAAAACAACACACACACACAAGATATAAAGACTCAAACACACATAATACAGACACACACAATACATGATACAAACACAGATCACACAGACACAGACAACACCCACACACAGACCACACAAATATAGACCACAGAAACACATACACACTGAGCTCTTACCAGAATAATCCAGAATTGTTATGTGATAAATAATCACACACTGTGATAAGTCAAACCATCCAAGACTGTGAGAAATCAAATAATCCAAGGCTGTGACAAGTCAAATAATCTAAGGTTGTGACAAGTCAAATAATCCGAGGCTGTCACAAGTCAAATAATCGAGACTGTGACAAGTCAAATAGTGGAGGCTGTGACAAGTTAAATAATCCGAGGCTGTGACAAGTCAAATAATCGAGACTGTGACAAGTCAAATAATCGAGGCTGTGACAAGTTAAATAATCCGAGGCTGTGACAAGTCAAATAATCGAGGCTGTGACAAGTCAAATAATCGAGGCTGTGACAAGTTAAATAATCCGAGGCTGTGACAAGTTAAATAATCGAGGCTGTGGCAAGTTAAATAATCGAGGCTGTGACAAGTCAAATAATCGAGGCTGTGACAAGTTAAATAATCCGAGGCTGTGACAAGTTAAATAATCCGAGGCTGTGACAAGTCAAATAATCGAGGCTGTGACAAGTTAAATAATCCGAGGCTGTGGTAAGTACCTACCTACTAGTTGTGTGGATATATCGAGGCTATGTGTGTGTCATCACACCAGGTCGTGGACGTCATAATGATAAATGAAAGAGGAAGATGCGGGTTGGCGTCAGACAGCACGTGTGACAAGAGTGATCCATCAGCTACTTGCTGCAGTCAGGTGTGTGACTGTACATCTTGTCACATATATATACCAGTGTATGCTTCAGTCAGGTGTGTGACTGTATAACTAGGTCACATATATATACCAGTGTATGCTGCAGTCAGGTGTGTGACTGTACATCTAGGTCACATATATATACCAGTGTATGCTGCAGTCAGGTGTGTGACTGTATAACTAGGTCACATATATATACCAGTGTATGCTTCAGTCAGGTGTGTGACTGTACATCTAGGTCACATATATATACCAGTGTATGCTGCAGTCAGGTGTGTGACTGTACATCTAGGTCACATATATATACCAGTGTATGCTGCAGTCAGGTGTGTGACTGTACATCTAGGTCACATATATATACCAGTGTATGCTGCAGTCAGGTGTGTGACTGTATAACTAGGTCACATATATATACCAGTGTATGCTTCAGTCAGGTGTGTGACTGTACATCTAGGTCATATATATATATATATATATATATATATATATATATATATATATATATATATATATATATATATATATATATATATACCTGTTTATGCTGCAGGGATCACCTAGAATGGACACCTGTAAATGTCTTGGAAAGTAAAGTTCAGCTGGTGCGACGCAGAACACGTCACCCAACCAGTGTCAGCTGCTCTACACACAATACAGGTTTAGTAACACACTCCCAGTGTGTGTGTGTGTGTGGGGGGGGAGGTGTGCCGCTGACAGCATGTACAAGTGGCCTTTCTGGTCTAACTGTTTGTACCTAGCTGAAATCTGGTCTACCTGTTTGTACCTAGCTGGAATCTGGTCTATATGTTTGTACATGCCTGGAATCTGGTCTATATGTTTCTACCTAGCTGGAATCTGGTCTCCCTGTTTGTACTAGCTGGAATCTGGTCTATATGCTTGTAACTAGCTGGAATCTGGCCTCCCTGTTTGTACTAGCTGGAATCTGGTCTATATGCTTGTAACTAGCTGGAATCTGGTCTCCCTGTTTGTACTAGCTGGAATCTGGTCTATATGTTTGTACATGCCTGGAATCTGGTCTATATGTTTCTACCTAGCTGGAATCTGGACTACCTGTTTGTACTAGCTGGAATCTGGTCTATATGCTTGTACCAAGCTGGAATCTGGACTACCTGTTTGTTATGGTGCTGGTCTAGCTGTTGGTGTGTGAATTTAATCAGGAGAATTTGTATATCATCATCATCATGTGTCATGCCGGTAAGCGTTGACGGTCATGTTTTGCCATCTCACTCGATCACCAGCGTCGTGGATCAGCTCCGTGTTCCTGTCTCGACCATACAATGTGGCCAAGCCATCCAGGTATTTACTGCTCTACCCTCCCCTTGTTCTCTTCCCCCTCGATCTTGCCAGTTGTCACCAAGTTCTCCAATTTATTTCTTCTCATAATGGACCTAAATATTGTGACTGTCTCGTCTAATTTCTCTAATCAGTTTACGGTTTTCATTTGTTTCTTGTAGTACTTGGTCATTGGTTTTTATGTACATCCGTGGTATTCTTTGCATTTTCCTCAGAAACCACATTTCCACAGTCATCAGATGTTTTTCAACTTGTCTGCTCATTGTCCACGCTTCACATCCATACAAAAGCACAGGTTCTATGTAGCACTTCAACACTCTTTTTCTCGTTGCAAATGAATCTTTTTATTGGTCAGTATGTTTTTCATCTTGCAAAAGGCTGCCTTCGCCATGGCGATTCTTGTTCTAATCTCTTCAAGGCATCTACCATCAGATGTTATGACTGCTCCGAGATAAGTGTACCTATTCACTTGTTTGAGAATATTCCCATTTACTTGTATATTACATTGTGGTATTTCGTTCTTCCTAGTGACGACCATAATCTGTGTCTTCTTACAATTTAATTCTAACCCAAATTGTTCAATGTGTGCAACAACCGCATACACTAAATGTTGCAGATCCTGCTCATTGTCTGCAATTAATACTGTATCATCCGCATATATAATGTTATTGATGATTCCTTTCATATCGTCAACATTTCTGAAAATATTTTCACTGTACAAGAAAAAAAGATCTGGAGACATTACACCTCTCTTAATAGGCTGATAATGACCTACTTCATTATCAATTCTGATGGCAGCTTGTTGTTTTCTATATATGTTTTTTTATGAGTCTAAGGTCTTTCCCATCAATTTGTAGACCTGCAAGCATCTTCATCATGTTGACATGCCTTACTTTATCGAAAGCTTTCGTGTAGTCAATAAAGCAAAGATGTAAGTCTTTGTTTACTTCTATAAAACGCTCAATTACTTTTCTCAGTTTATACACATTTACTGTACCCTTGCCTTCTACAACCCACATTGTTCCTCTCCTATTTCGGGTTGTATTTTCTTCCTAACTTGCATGATAATTCTTAGCAAAATCTTTTTGATGTGGCTCATTATACTAATTGTTCTATGTTGATCACATTCCAAGGCTCTTGATTTCTTCAGGATTGCAATAAATATAGAATTACATAATTCAGGAAGTATATCTCCAGGATCATATATTGTGCTGAGCAGTCTGGTGACTTGGTCTAATCCATATTCTTATAAGGCTGTGATCATTTCTGTTGAGATGTTGTCTAGGTCCGGGGTCTTGCCAGATTTCATATAGTTAAGAGCATTCTGAACTTCTATCTTCAGAATTGATTTTTTTTTTTTTTTTTTGGGGGGGGGGGGGGGGGGTGTTTGGCGGTCATCCCAGACTAGCTGGTTCCCCGCCTCCCATGTTTTTGGCGTGGACCCTTAGTCCCACTGTGAGCTATTGCCCACAGTGGTCCACCGGGCCCACATTTAAAGTGATGCTTATGTGAGGTTTTTTTCTTTTCTTTTTGGATCACCCGGCCCCCGACCAGACCAGGCGCACTACTGTAGGGGGCAGCAAATGCGTCTGATCTTAGCCAAGGGACCGAGAATGGTCATCCCGGCCCACGACCAGCCCAAGCGCACTACTGGAAGGGGCAGCAAATGCAATTGACCTTAGCCAGAAGGCCAAGAAGCGATTAAGTGAACGTTAATCTTCAGAATTGATGGTCCTTCATTATTACTCCGAATATATTGTTCTTGCCTTGTATCATCATAAAGGTTTCTCACATAATCTGACCATGTATGTAAAATCTCATGCTTTTCTATTATGATTTTTTCATCTTTTGTTTTCAGGCAGCCTGTTGATGTAGGTGTTCTTTTATTAGTAAGCTGCTGAATTCTTTTGTGTGTTAATTTGGTATTTTTACTGTTGTGTTGTTTTTCAATTTCTATGCAATTATTTTCGAGCCATGCTTTTTTTGCTCCTTTACATAATGTTGTGACTTTCCTGTGAATCTTTTTATATTTATCAGGATTTTTTTAGTTGTGTCTTCTTGTTTCCATTAGTCTTAAAATTTCTCCAGTCTTCCATTTCTTACGACCCACTTTCTTGAATTTTGGAATAGTTGTTTCTGCAGTCAAATTGATTCAATTCTTCAACATTTCCCATTGACCACCCACATCTTGAAATAAGATCTCTAGGTCAGACAACATAGAAACATTAGATGTAGACAGTCAAAATTGTTTGGGCATGTTATGAAATGAAATGAAATTGGAGAACTTGGCGACAACTGACAAGATCGAAGGGAGGAGACCAAGGGGAAAACCGAGAAGTAAATACCTGGATGGTTTGGCCACGTGGCATGGTCGATACAGGAACACGGGACTGATCTACGACTCTGGTGATCGAGTAAGATAGCAACACATTATCGCCCACGCTTATCGACATGGCACATGATGGACGGATGGAGGTCAAACAATACATTAAATCTGTTCTTTACTTCTATGTTAAAATTGTCTTGTATTGCCTTGTCATTTTTTAATGCATACAAATCATATTTAGTGTTTCCTGGTGTATACTTGACTTTCTTCAAATTTACTTTCAATGTACCCATAATCAATCTGTTAGAGGCAGACATGCAACACAATGTTTCAGCTTTCTCACATGCCTGTGCCAACTTTGGGCTCAATATCAACTTAGAGAAAACTGTAGTTATGTACCAGCCAGCTCCAGGGAATAATCACACTGTGCCGAATATCAGAGTGAATGATCATAGACTAAGTGTTGTGGACAAATTCACCTATCTTGGCAGCACTGTGTCACAAGCTGCCACAATTGATGACGAAGTGAATGCAAGAATCTCCAAGACCAGCGTGGCCTTTGGCAGACTGTACAAGAATGTATGGGACAGAACTGGAATAAACCTGCCAACAAAGCTGAAAGTCTACAAAGCAGTTGTATTATCCACATTGCTATATGCTCGTGAAACCTGGACTGTTTATCAGTGACATGCTAGGAAATTAAACCACTTCCACACATTCAGCCTTAGGAAGCTTCTCAAGATTAAATGACAAGACAAGATCCCAGACACTGAAGTCCTAGAAAGTGCGTCCATACCCAGTATCCACATTCTACTAATGAAGAATCAGATCCGCTGGGCTCGTCACTTAACTCGCATGCCAGATCACAGGCTCCCTAAACGATTTTTTACGGCGAGTTGCGTTGTGGTAAACGCTCCCAAGGCGGCCAGAGGAACGCTTTAAGGACACTGAAAATCTCACTGAATGCTTTTGGAATTCATCATGACACCTGGGAGAATGCAGCCAGAGACCGAAATTCGTGGCGTGCATCATTACGAAAGGGTGCAGTCACTTGTGAAGCAACCAGGACTGTGAGAGCTGTGAACAAAAGGCAGGAGAGAAAAACCACTGCAGGAAATCCTCCTCCAGAGACGTCAAGCATTCTTTGTCCACATTGTCAAAGAACATTTCGAGCCACAATAGGCCTTATCAGCCATCTTAGAACTCAGGGCTCCATACTTTCAACCCCACTGGATGAAATGAATAGTCATCATCATTCTTGATGGACAAACACCAATCAATCTGTGATCACTGTACCAGTCTGCATTTGGAACTGTTTTTGATACTGTTAACGCATTTCGAAACCTTCTGTTAATCAGGATTTAATCGATCTGGTTTATAATCCTGCTGTCAGGACTTCTCCATGTCCAGAATCTTCTGTGATGCTACTTAAACCAGCTGTTTCCGACAATGTTCTTTTGCCCATTCTACAAGTCTGTATCCGCTCTCGTTTCGTTCTCCAAAACCATGTTTACCTAATGTGCATCCATCACCTGGATTCTCTACTTTCGCATTGAAGTCACCCATTATGATGCTTATTTCTGAATTGTATCATTTCTTCAAAGCATTCCCCATGTCATTATAAAATTCCTCTACACTATCCTCACTGCCTACTCCCGATGGGGCAAATATTTGAATGATGTTTATGTTAAAAGGTCTGCCGGTTAATTTTACCAATAGAACCCTGTCTGACACTGCCTAATAGCCTTTAACAGATTTTGATGTTTTCAATCGGGAGTCTCCGTGGCGAAGTGGTCAAGTCGTCTATCTCGCGCTCCGAAGGTTGTGGGTTCGTTTCCGACTACGCCTTTCGGTTCACTGGTGCATTTTGTCGGAGACTCCTGGGGTCGTCGCAGGAGCTACGGAGTTCGTGTTTTGTGTGATGCTTTCGGCAAGCCATCCTGAGACAGAACCATATGGGATCAAACCCGAGGCAATGAAATCGATCCTCTCGACTCTGAAGACTTTTTAAGATGTTTTCATATCCAAGCCAGCTTCCTGGCCTAGAGGTTAGCGACTTTTCTTCGTAATCTCGTATACTCTCGTAAGTAACGTGACGACGGTGAGAATCAGCAGTGCATACAGTGGACCAACAAGTTCAGTTAGATTATTGTAGAATAGGCTTTATTTACGATGGTTGATACAAAATCTCAATACAATCAAAATGCGATGTTGACTTCTCTTCTCTCGCCCTTGGTGTTTTTCTCTCTCCAACAACAAGCTACGTCACGACTTGAGCATCCTTCTAGCTGTTCTATCTTGATGCTCAAGCGTGCTGTAGGCTTGCACACCTAGCTGATACTAATTAGATATTCATTCTGCTACACCTCCCTGTGTTTTTAAAAGACTTTTCTTCTTCAAAAGTCTTTATTCCTAACCCCTTTTATCCTACATCTTCTCTCCTTACCTCCCATAATTTCTCTAAGCCGCCCCAAACTAACTCTATTTTAGGCAAATATTCTATTTGTAACTCTTCCCCCTGTCATATAGTAAACCACTATGAACTACTTCTTCGTTCCTGGCTCTTCCAAGTTTCCTTTACAAAATATATATATATCATAAGAACGTCTCATATCAATCGTTATCGTACCGTTGACATTATGAAATCTCTCACTCTTTCACCACACAGGATAGACAGAAAAAATGTAGTTAGAAAAAGTAAAGAAAGGGTAAAGAAAAGATTTAAGGAAAGGGTGCGCACCCAAATTTATGAAAAGTATAAGAAAATAGTCAACAGAATCACATTTACCTCTCTTGCCAACGAAAAAACTTTTGTAAACAGTTTTTTAAAATATATCTTATGAAATGCATATCTGTTCGCTATAAATTAAGTTGATCCAAGTTTTCTTTTATATACTCAACATTTATATTGCCATATATTGTCATCCACAACCTTGTCTATATTTCACTTATCTCACCTTCAACCATGAACCAATGTTCATATTCCATGAACATTTCATTTTAATTAACGCTGTTTTTTCACAGCTCCTACAATTCCCCCTCATATCACATGGTATGCCTCCTTGTTTATCTATTCTATATACCCAACCTTATATGCTGCCATTCACAGCCCCCCTTTTTATCTATTCTCTATTAACCATCATCATATCGTTACTCATAATATGGTATCCAATCCATATATCTTCAATTAATGCTGACTTTAATGCAGCTCCAAACTTGCCCATAACCATCCCCGGCATATGTTTCTACTACTTCATAGCCATATCAACCTCTTTATGCTGAATATCACAGCAACAGAATATACCCATGAACATATTATTCACAAAGATAATGTGTCTCTCTACTAGTCCACAGTAGTTTATTACTATTTTCTGAACGAAGGGTCCTAAATAAAGCCCCATGTATTGTCTTTATTCTAGACAAAACCATGTAAATTAAACTTAACTTAACTAATTTCTAACATATATATAAACCAGGTAATTACCATTTAACATACAAGACAATTCACTTAAATTATGAGTGAAGCGAAATAAAATCACAACAGGACATCATACCCCCCCCCCCCACCCCCCCCCCCCCCCCAAAAAAAAAAAAAAAAAAAAAATTTTTATACATCATTTATGTTTCCCCTCATATCAATTAAAGGTATTAACTCATTCAAAGAAAAACATATTAAAATAATACAACATACATCCTAATCTATTGTTAGTCTCTTTTATGGACTAACAATAACTTATTTATCCATTTAACAAAACTCAAGAAGTCAAAACCTAAAATCAATCGGCAATAAAATTACAGAAAAAAGATATATGTTTCACTCGAATTTACATCCATATTAGTTGTCTTAATACCTAAATATGTCTACTCCTCAAGTATCAATAGAACTCTTTTCTATGACCAATGTGTCCTATACAACATCAAGTATCTCTTTCCTTTTTAAATCATGAAATTTATATCTTGCTATCTGCAGTATTTTCTATCAATTTATCTCCTACGTTTCCATTTCTTCAATAACTCTAAGTTCCTTTGAATAAGTGCTATCTCCACATCAATATCTTCTTCTTCGTATAACGTATTAGTTTCTTCCATACTACTATTTGATTCTGACTTTTCATCCATTTCCTCTCCTTCATCTGTATGTCTCTCGCTAGCAGCCGCTAATTTCTTTCGTTCAATATCCCATCTAATTTGTCTATCATTATTTCTTAACGACCTTTCTAGTAGAGGCATATCCTCGCCGCTTGATGAATAATCTCTAATTCTTCTCTGTCTTTTCACTTCTTTTTCCCTTTGTCTCTCTATTCTCCTTTTCACTGTTTGTCTAGTATTTTTAAATGGAGCACCTATCTCTTCTTCCATAGATTCTATGCTATCGTAATGACCCTCATTCACATTTTTTTCTTCTATCGTTTTTGGTATTGTCTGTTCTTGAGTATCATCACAAACTGGAGTTGTTACTAATTGACTTTGTGTTGTATCTTTTCTAAAATCTGGGGGTATTGTAGCTCTTCTGACGACTTGTTCATCTAAGTATCCGGTGTCTGAATAATAATTATTATTATAATTATTGTTTCCCTTCTCATCCTCATCTCTTCTTAAGTGTTCTACGTGTGCCCTTGCTATATGTCCCGTGATCTGGTTCTTAATACTGTACGAAACATTTCCTAGCTTTTCTAAAATGTAATAACCTGGAACCCAACGAGCATCAAACTTAGAGTTCCTTCTATGCTTCTTATAATAAACTCTATCACCTACTTTGAATTCCTGTAATTTTGTATTCACGTTTCTGTACTTTTTCTGTCTTTCTCTAGCTTTAATTATATTATTCATTAATCTTACATGTGCTTTATGCATTTCTTGTATGATGACCTCTTGAAAGTCTTCCCCATATATTTACGTCTTGGTTTTAACAGATTATCCATGGGTAATATTGGCTCTCTCCCGTGTATTAAATAAAATGGTGAAAACCCCGTGCTCTCATTTTGATTTGTGCGTATAGCGCTAAGCGCAGGTCCTAGGAATAGATCCCAATCTTTTTCATGTTCATCGACAATCTTTGCTATAATATCGTACAATGTCCTATGTTGTCGTTCGTTCTTAGCATTTGAAGAAGGTCTATAGTATGAAGTCTTTATATGTTTTATATTCAAATCTTTTAATAACTTTTCGAATTTCTTATTCACAAATTCTTTACCATTATCCGTGAGTACAATCTGTGTGCAACTAAATCTTGGTACGAATTCCTGTAAAAAAAAATATTAATGATAGTATCTGCGCTCTTATCTGGGATTGCATAAACTTCCGGCCAAAGACTGTAGACGTCCACCATATGAATTAAATATACGTTCCCTGATAATGTTCTAGGGTGAGGACCTGATATATCTAAACTAACTTTTTGCATTGGAAACTGAGGAATATCTGTATCTTGTAAGGGACACTTAATTGTTTTCATATTCCTTAATCTGCATCTTTCACACGTATCGACATATTTACAAGCAGATTTAAATAAATTTGGCCAATAATATTTATTCGTAAGTGCTTTCACTAATTTATCACGACCGAGATGACCATTCTCATCATGATATGCTTTTAAAACTTCATTTTCCAAATGTTTTGGAATATATTTCCTTAGCTGTTCGTTCCTTTCACTCATGTAATATAAATGTTCATCCTCTTGCAAAACTAAATAATTCTTCTTATACTTATTCTCATCCGTTTCTTTCAATTTCTGTTTTATTTCTAAGACTTTTGGATCTAATTCTTGTTCTTCTTTCATATTAAATTGTGCTAAATGTGGGTCTTCCGCTCTAGGTTCAGACTCTTGATCCGACGGTAAACTCTCAAAATCTTCTCTATTTATTATGGCAGAATCTAATATATTTACTTGCCAGTTTCGGTCGTCTATCTCCGGTTCTCCTTCATCTTCCGTGTTTCCTGATGACTGTGGATATGGGATTCTAGACAATAAATCAGCGCATGTGTTGTTCCTACCTGGTATGTATTCTATTCTTGTATTGTATCCTTGCAGATTCAACGCCCATGTCTGTATTTTTCTGTTCTGCACTGGAGCTTCTAACAAAGATTTTAAAGGCATGTGGTCAGTTCTAATGATGAAATCTGCGTTATGTAGATAGTAGTTAAGTTTCTGAAGAGCGTAATGAATAGCATAAGCCTCCTTCTCAATAGTAGACCATTTCTTTTGAGACCTGCTAAGTTTATGAGACAAGAAATAGATTGGCCTTTCATTTTTAACACCTGGTATTCCAGATTCTTTTCCTTCATATGGTTGAACCAAACACGCTCCTATAGCATTATCTGAAGCATCTGTATATAATATTAACTATTTATTCAAATCTGGATATGTCAATAGTGGCACTATTGTTAAGCTATTTTTTAAAAAGTCGAACGCTTTTTGACATTCATCATCCCACTTAAATCTAGCGTATTTGCCAGTTAAGTTAGTAATAGGCTCTGCTATCTTTGAAAACCCTGGAATGAAACGCCTATAATACCCACAGGTTCCAATAAACGCACGCACTTCTTTTACGTTAGTTGGAGGAGCTAGTTCTTTAATAACCTTTATCTTTTCTTGGTCTGGTTTGATTCCGTCTCTATTAATAATATACCCCAAATACTTTGTTTCTGTTTTTAAAAATTCGCATTTACTGAGCTTTAATTTAACATCATGTATTCTTAATCTGTCGAATACTAATTTTATATGCTTTAAGTGATCATCCACATCTCCTGCTGTATAAATTAGAATGTCATCTATGTATGCCAATGCAAACTTTTGCATACCTTCTAAAACTTGATTAATTAATAGCATATAATACGAGGGCGCTGTACGAACTCCAAAAGGCATTCGTAAGAATTCGTAAGAACCTGCGTGTGTACAAAAAGCACTCTTTTTCTGGGCGTCTGGGGACAAAGGTATACACCAAAATCCTGATCTTGCATCTAACGTGGTAAAGAAAGTAGACCCATTAAGTAAACCCAAAATATCGTCAATCACCGGCAATGGGTACGCTAGATTCTTAGTGATTTTGTTCAACGCCCGATAGTCGCAGCAGAATCGATGTGAACCATCAGCTTTGGACACGATGACAATCGGAGATGACCATTCCGACTTTGATCTTGTTATTATTCCTGCTTTCAGCATGTCTTCTATGGCTTTTTCAACAATTTCTCTATTCCTTAAGGGTGTTCTATACGGTTTCAAACTAATTGGTGGGTGATCTACAGTATCTATTTCCATCGTAACTGTTTTTGTCCTTCCCAATTCTAAATCATTAATTGCAAATACATCCTGATTCTCTTTTATAAGTTGTTCTAATACTTTCTTGTTTTCTGGTGGAGTTTTTAATTGTGCCAACAATTCTTGCTCTCTTGTCATTTTGTCTAGTGAATGTATTTGGGCTGTATTTCTTCTGAATGGATGGATCAATTCATCCTTCTGCACGTTCCCTCTTCTTTCGCGTCCGCGTCTGTTATTAATTCTTTCACTATGAGTTTCTGAATAATTTATTCCCGGCATTTCTACTCTATCTGTTGCCAATATGTCATTAATGTTATGATCTACTTTGGCTATTACACATCCTCTGTATAATTTAATTTCTCTACCTGTGTTGTTAATAATCATTACTGGAAAAGTTAAGTGTTTATCTAATGATATTATTCCATCCGGAACTTCTAGACCAGGCTCATCAATTACTTCCCTTTGCAATTCAGTGATTCTAGCTGTGTGTCCTACTTCATAATACGGATTTCTTTTAACCTTTGCCTGTATCAAATTAACCGTCTGTGGTTTTAACGTCGTAGACATTTTAACTCTAACCAGTGATGAAATGTGCATGTCTTCTTCTAAATCTACGTACACGTCCTTGAATTTTAATTTATGTAGATCAAACATAAGTCTTACACCATTTTTTATTAGAAAATCTCTTCCTATGAGCATATTTCTATTTAAATCTTTCACTATATGAAAAAGATGTCTTACGTTGATCCCTCCTAACTTAAAATTCATTATTGTTTGTCCAATTACTTGTAAATTCTGTCCTGTAACAGAGTGAAGATTATTATGACTTCTGAATATTTTGCAATTTCTCATTATTTTGAATAAAAAACTTTCTTTGATCACACTAACCTGAGCTCCCGAATCAATTAATGTACGAACTCTATACTTCCCTATTTCTATTATACATGAACTGGGATCTGTTTTATTCACTGTGAACTGTTTGATTTCATCTAATTGAGAGCATTCTCTACTCGTCCTGCTATACCCGTTATTAAAATATTCTTTAAATCTTGGGACCTTGTTATTTTCCCTCCTACCACAGGTCCTATTTAATAGGTAGGGCGCCGGTTTTCCTGCGTTCTCGTACTTGTAAAACTTCTGTGTCTCTCTTCAACATTCCTATTTAATCTGCTATTGCCATTTCTACTTTGTGTATTCGACTGGACACGCCTGTTACCACAAAAGCGAAAAATGTGTCCGCGCTGACCACAAGACCAACAGACTATATTTGTGTTATTTGTGTTACCTACCGTCTCATTTGTAGGATATCTCATTTGTCTTCTTTCATCATAAGCATTTCTATTACTACCTTGTAACGTCTGTATACCTCCTCTTCTATTCCATCCGAACCTTGTTTGTCCTATCTCCATAGGCTCTTCAATTCTATCTTCTCGACTGGTACCTATTTCTCGTCCTACTCTCAACCTAAATCTACGTCTCAAATTTTCCTCTTGTACTGCTATATCTACAGCTTGTGATAATCTCTCAGGATTTTCCCTCATCAGCTTAAATTTCAGTCCATCTGACTTTATACCGTCTACAAAAATCCCGACCAACATCCGCTCCCCTCTTCTCCTCGTACGTTCTGTCCTAAGAATGCTTCCTCAGCCAGGTTAATCAACCTATCGCTGAATAATTGTACAGTCTCTCCAGTGTTTTGTTTGGACTGTCTCAACACTGAAAACGCATGCTGTGGGTCCGTTATTTCCGCGTATTTATGAGCTAAATCGTCCTTGAACTGTTCCCATGTCTCATCTACCCTAGCCTCTAATTTTCTTCTAATATGATCGGAAACCGGTTCTGTTGCTGCCTGATAAGCAAGTTTCATTTTCTCTTCATCTGATGCTGACACCAAATACGCATATTTCTCTATTGAAGTTATCCACTTCTTAAAATCTTTCGCCTGTCCGCTAAATTTAACAATTTCAGCTGCCATTCCTTGTTGTTTCATGACTGTGTTGAGTTTCCCTATTACCGTTCCTACCCCAGTCAAGACTTGTGCCAGTGAACCTTCTTCTGCCATGCTGAAATATTTTACTATAGACTTATACAATCAAATTCACATTTATAACGACTTATCTAAATGGTCTTATTAAAAAAAATGTTCTCTTAACAGTTATATTTTAATAAATTACCATCTTGATCCAAGAGAAGCGTGGATTTACGTATGTTCGCTGAAATTTTTCCTCGTCACCCAAACGTCTGGAGTTCGTTTCACTTATTGGCCATCCAACCGATAACGTGACTTCAATTATGTCCTTCTTCTGACGTCTCAGGTTTCGCCACTTTCACTTTCAGCTCCTGGTTGAGCCCCTACCAGACTTGATATTTTCTCTTCACCCGATAACAGGGCACATCTAGGCGACGTCTTGAAAACTGGTTTAGCTCAATAAAGCGATTTGAATTTGGGTCCCCTTTTCAGCAGGTCGGCAACCCAGTTTGCCCAACCACTTCCGAGGGTTCCCTATCGATATATTCGCTTTTGTTGAAAAACATTCTGATTTATTAGAGCAACCACGAGTGAAATTTCTTCGTACTTTCCAACCAAAGGAGCAATTGGCTTAATTCTTTAGGCACCCAAGGTCACGATTCAAGGAACATAACGGCTTTGAGTTTGCTCTGAGTAATCTTGATACAAAGAAGATAACCGCTCTCTTAGAACAACCTTTCCATTTAATTCAAGTTGTTTATATCCGTTTTGAGATTTCTTTTCTCCTCGACCTGGACAAATCTTAGCATGTGACTGGCTGACCTTCGAACACAATGCAAGGTTACCAACGGTTGAAATACTGGCAGGTCAAAATTTATAATATTTTTGACAAGAATCCCGTTACTTCACATAGTTATGATGAGAACAGCTTATCAACATTCCATAGGCAAGCATGTTACGTAGATGGCTCTATTCACAGTCTTGATATATATGCATTTTATTTTGATAGTGTCCGAAAAAGGGATTTTGACTTTCTTACTCGATTAAAAATGATCCGATGGAACTTTTTGTTTAGATGAGTATCTAAAATTTTCAAGCGAAACTCAAATACTATAGACTGACATCAAGAGTGACTTTCTTACTTCACATTGTACCCGCGACGTCCAAGTAAAATCGAATCCTGGTCACGGCACCATTTAATCCTCATGTAACACTACGTGCATACAGTGGACCAACAAGTTCAGTTAGATTATTGTAGAATAGGCTTTATTTACGATGGTTGATACAAAATCTCAATACAATCAAAATGCGATGTTGACTTCTCTTCTCTCGCCCTTGGTGTTTTTCTCTCTCCAACAACAAGCTACGTCACGACTTGAGCATCCTTCTAGCTGTTCTATCTTGATGCTCAAGAGTGCTGTAGGCTTGCACACCTAGCTGATACTAATTAGATATTCATTCTGCTACAATATGTTATGCCTGTATATGTTATGTCTGTATATGTTATGTCAGTATATGTTATGTCTGTATATGTTATGTCTGTATATGATATGTATGTATATGTTATGTCTGTGTATGTTATGTCTATGTATGTTATGTCAGTATATGTTATGTCTGTATATGTTATGTCTGTGTATGTTATGTCTGTATATGATATGTATGTATATGTTATGTCTGTATATGTTATGTCAGTATATGTTATGTCTGTATATGATATGTATGTATATGTTATGTCTGTATATGTTATGTCTGTATATGTTATGTCTGTATGTTATGTCTGTATATGATATGTCTGTATATGATATGTCTATGTATGTTATGTCTGTATATGTTATGTCTGTATATGTTATGTCTGTATATGATATGTATGTATATGTTATGTCTGTGTATGTTATGTCAGTATATGTTATGTCAGTATATGATATGTATGTATATGTTATGTCTGTATATGTTATGTCTGTATATGTTATGTCTGTATATGTTATGTCTGTATATGTTATGTCTATGTATGTTATGTCAGTATATGTTATGTCAGTATATGTTATGTCTGTGTATGATATGTATGTATATGTTATGTCTGTGTATGTTATGTCTGTATATGATATGTATGTATATGTTATGTCTGTATATGATATGTATGTATATGTTATGTCTGTACATGTTATGTCTGTGTATGTTATGTCAGTATATGTTATGTATGTATATGTTTTGTCTGTGTATGTTATGTCTGTGTATGTTATGTCTGTGTATGTTATGTCTGTATATGTTATGTATATGTTATGTCTGTGTATGTTATGTCTGTATATGTTATGTATATGTTATGTCTGTATATGTTATGTCTGTGTATGTTATGTATGTATATGTTATGTCTGTATATGTTATGTCAGTATATGTTATGTCTGTATATGATATGTATGTATATGTTATGTCTGTGTATGTTATGTCAGTATATGTTATGTATGTATATGTTATGTCTGTGTATGTTATGTCTGTGTATGTTATGTCTGTGTATGTTATGTCTGTATATGTTATGTCTGTGTATGTTATGTCTGTATATGTTATGTATATGTTATGTCTGTATATGTTATGTATGTGTATGTTATGTATGTATATGTTATGTCTGTATATGTTATGTCTGTGTATGTTATGTATGTGTATGTTATGTCTGTATATGATATGTATATGTTATGTCTGTGTATGATATGTATGTATATGTTATGTCTGTATATGTTATGTCTGTATATGTTATGTCTGTATATGTTATGTCTGTATATGTTATGTCTGTATATGTTATGTCTGTATATGTTATGTCTGTATATGTTATGTCTGTATATGTTATGTCTGTATATGTTATGTCTGTATATGTTATGTCTGTATATGTTATGTCTGTATATGATATGTATGTATATGTTATGCCTGTATATGTTATGCCTGTATATGTTATGTCTGTGTATGTTATGTATGTGTATGTTATGTCTGTATATGATATGTATATGTTATGTCTGTGTATGATATGTATGTATATGTTATGTCTGTATATGTTATGCCTGTATGTAGACTGAGACGGCCGGGCGGTGGGCTTTAGATTGGAGAGAACACGTAATTGTGAGAGAACACGTAATTGTGAGAGAACACGTAATTGTGAGAGAACACGTAATTGTGAGAGAACACGTAATTGTGAGAGAACACGTAATTGTGAGAGAACACGTAATTGTGAGAGAACACGTAATTGTGAGAGAACACGTAATTGTGAGAGAACACGTAATTGTGAGAGAACACGTAATTGTGAGAGAACACGTAATTGCCCGCCTTACAGCGTCTGCTGATAGAATACCCAGTTGAAAAGGGGGGAGGGGCGGGCAGAGGTCATGTCTAATTAAGGCCGAGCATTTTCTCACAATGCCATTTTTTATTCATGGAAATCTGGTTATCTAACATGTTCCCACAAGAACATCTCGCGCCACAAGTAATGGACGCTGCTTTGTAGAGATTAGACAAAAACAAATCCCAATGTCAAGGACAGCCTTTCGCCAGATAGAAACATACAGACCAATAACAAGATGGCACCTTGGCAGTTGGAAATCGAAAAAGAGTAGCCCAATGGCGCTGCCTGACCAAAATTTCGAGTTAAAAATCTACCCAAAGTATTTTCAGGAGCCTCGCCGGTGCCACGGAGTTCGTGCACTGAGCTGAGTTTCTCCGGACTCAAGCTTGAGTTAGAAGTAGAACGGAGCACCTATGGGTTGCACCCGTGTGCCGTGATGTTGATCTGTCTGCTAAACTAAACTAAACTTATGGGTTGCACCCGTGTGCCGTGATGTTGATCTGTCTGCTAAACTAAACTAAACTAAACTAAATTAAACTATGATGGGAACTGCAGTTGTCTCTCCGTGGATGCCACTCATTGTACTTGGGCCTTGTCTGAGAGTTATCAACACTGCATGGGTGGATGGGTAGGTGGGTGGGTGATGAGTGGACGGATGGATGAGTGAATAGATGATTGAAATGGATGATTGGATGGATGAATGAATGGATGGATGGACTGGTGGATGAATAAGTAGATGGATGGATAAATGAATTGATGGGTGGATGAGTGTTTGGGTGGATAATTTTATGGATGGATGGATGAGTGGGTGTATGAGTGGATGGATGGATGGATGGGTAGATGAGTGGATTGTTGCATGGATGGGTGGATGGATAAGTGGATGAGTGTATGGATGGATGAATGATTGGGTGGATGAATGAATGAATGTATGGGATGGTGGATGGATGGGTCAATGGATGGATACATGGACGGATGGAAGGTTGATGGGTGGATGGATGAATGAGTGGATGGAGGGAGGAGCTGACAAGTAGATGAAATAATGGATGGATGGATTATTGAATAGATGGGTGGATGGATGGGTGGGTGGACAAGTGTATGGTTGGATGAATGAAGGCATGATGGATTAATGGATGAGTAAATGGATGAATAAATGAATGGATGGGAGGCTGGATGGCTGGGTGGGTGGGTGAATATGTGGATGGATGGATGGATGGATGGATTGATTAAAGGATGGGTGGATGTATGTTTTGATTGATGAGATGAGTGGAATGACGGATGGATAGATGCTTGGATGGATGGATGGATGGATGGATGGATAGATAGATGGATGGATGGATGGATGGATGGATGGGTGGATGGATGGATTGTGGATCGATAAGTGTATGGATGAATGAACTAATGGATAGGTGGAGGATGGTTGGATGAATGGGTGGATGAGTGGGTGGATTTTTATCTGTATATGTCCTATGGGATATGTCCATAGTCATCCATCCACAAATCCATCCACCAATCCATCCACCTATCCATCCATCTATCTGCTATAACATCCACCCATTCATCTACCCAGCCATCCATCCACTCATCAAACCACCCATCGGTCCATCCACTCACCCAGCCACCCACCCATCCATTAATCCATCCAACCACTCATCCACCCATCTATCCACCCTTCTTCTCAATATCCATTCATTCAACTTTCCTACCATCCATTCATCCATCCATCTATCAGCGCATCCATCCATCAACCAACCCATCCATTATCCACCAACCACACTATCCATCCATCCACCCATTCATCTATACTCCCATCTATCTATACTCACAGCCATCCATCCGCTCACTCACCAATCCATCGATCCATCCATGAATCCACTCACCTATCCATCCACTCACCATCCATCCATCCATCAGTCCACTCACCTATCCATCCATCCATCCACTCACCCATCCATTAATCCACTCACCCATCCATCCATCAATCCACTCACCTATCCATCTATCCACTCACCCATCCATCCACTCACCCATCCATCCACCCATCCATCCATAAATCCACTCACACATCCATCCGCCCATCCATCCACCCGTCCATCCACTCACCCGTTCATCCACACATCCATCTATCCATCCATTCATCCACTCACCCATCCTTCCATCCTGTGACCCATCCATCCATTCACCCATCCATCCACCCATCCATCCACCCTTGCATCCACTCACCTATCCATCCACTCACCCATCCGTCCATCCAACCATACTTCCATCCATCAACACACCCATTCATCCACCCACCCATCAATCCATCCATCCATCCATCCACCCACACATCCATCCACTCACCTATCCATCCATCCACTCACCCATCCATCCATACATCCACTCACCCATCCATCCATCTATCTACCCATACTTCCATCCATCCACTCACCCATCCATGCACCCACCACCCACCCACCAATCCATCCACCCATCCACCCATCTATTCATCCCCCCATCCATCTACCCATACTTCCATCCATCCATCCTCCCATCCATCCACCCATCCACCTACCCATCCACCCATTCGCCCATCCATCCATTCATCTATCCACTCATCAACACATCTTTATCTGAAACAGACGCCTACATTGGGCCACTGATGTGTTGTGAACAGTAAATGTTGTAGAACTGAATGACAGGAGAAAAGCTGGTTGGTCTCTCCCTCCGTCCATGAACCCTCGCTCCGCCCCTCTCTCCACGAACCCTCGACCCGCCCCTCTCGAGACACGAGACTGCACCAACATGCCCGCTCTAAATCGCTCTTCCGTGTTCCATCTTTGGAAGCACCATTTATTCTGTGTCTGTCAATGATTAGCGACAACCGAGAGGCCGACAAGAAACGTCAGAGAAGATAGAGATGAACACGAACAGTTTTCAAGGAGCTGTCAATCAAGACGGGAGCACGCAAATCTACAGGTCTCGAGTTACTGCCCTCCTGGATTCTCGGAACTGACGATAGGGAAGTTACAACACCGGATAGATTGGAGTGTACAAGTTGTATAGGGAAGTTACAACAACCGATAGATTGGAGTGTACAAAAGCTGTATATGAAGTTACAACAACCGATAGATTGGAGTGTACAAGTTGTAGAGGGAAGTTACAACAACCGATAGATTGGAGTGTACAAGTTGTATAGGGAAGTTACAACAACCGATAGATTGGAGTGTACAAGTTGTATATGAAGTTACAACAACCGATAGATTGGAGTGTACAAGTTGTATAGGGAAGTTACAACAACCTATAGACTGGATTGTACAAGTTGTAGAGGGAAGTTACAACAACCGATAGATTGGAGTATACAAGTTGTAGAGGGAAGTTACAACAACCGATAGATTGGAGTGTACAAGTTGTATAGGGAAGTTACAACACCTGATAGATTGGAGTGTACAAGCTGTATATGAAGTTACAACAACCGATAGATTGGAGTGTACAAGTTGTAGAGGGAAGTTACAACAACCGATAGACTGGAGTGTACAAGCTGTATAGGGAAATTAAACAACCGATAGACTGGATTGTACAAGTTGTATAGAGAAGTTACAACAACCGATAGATTGGAGTGTACAAGGTGTATAGGGAAGTTAAACAACCGATAGATTGGAGTGTACGAGTTGTATAGGGGAGTTACAATAGACAGACTGGAGTGTACAAGTTGTATAGGAGAGTTACGACAATAGACAGACTGGAATGTACAAGTTGTATAAGGGAGTTACGACAATAGACAGACTGGAGTGTACAGGTTGTATGGGGGATTTACGACAATAGACAGACTGGAGTGTACAAGTTGAACAGGGGAGTTAGAACATCCGATAGATCGGAGTGTACAAGTTGTATAGGGGAGTTACGACAATAGACAGACTGGAGTGTACAAGTTGTGGAGGGAAGTTACGACAATAGACAGGCTGTAGTGTACAAGTTGTATAGGGGAGTTACAACAACCGATAGATTGGAGTGTACAAGTTGTATAGGGGAGTTACAACAACAGACAGACTGGGGTGTACAAGTTGTATAGGGGAGTTACAACAATAGACAGACTAGAGTGTACGAGTTGTATAGGGGAGTTACAACAATAGACAGACTGGAGTGTACAAGTTGTCTAGGGGAGTTACGACAATAGGCAGACTGGAGTGTACAAGTTGTGTAGGGAAGTTACGACAATAGACAGACTGGAGTGTACAAATTGTATAAGGGAGTTACAACAATAGACAGACTGGAGTGTACAAGTTGTATAGGGGAGTTACAACAATAGACAGACTGGAGTGTACAAATTGTATAAGGGAGTTACGACAATAGACAGACTGGAGTGTACAAGTTGTAAAGGGGAGTTACAACAACAGATAGATATATGTGTACAAGTTGTTTAAAGGTCTTCACAACAAAACTGCCGGAGAGTGTACAAGTATAATGTAATTAACCGATTTACCCACAACTGGGGTCGGCTGCCGCCGTCTGCTTGGTGGCGAGACTAGACCATGTGGCTGAGACACCGGCTCGTGGCTGAGACACCGGCTCGTGGCTGGCTGGATGAGCCTGTCAGCGGCAGCCCGTCTGTTCCTGTAGCAGATTGAGAGTGCAAAGTGTGTGTGTGTTGAGTACAGTACAAACAGTTGAGAACCGAAAGTGTGTGTGTTGAGTACAGTACAAACAGTTGAGAACTGAAAGTGTGTGTGTTGAGTACAGTACAAACAGTTGAGAACTGAAAGTGTGCGTTGACTACAGTACAAACAGCTAGACGTCGATGGTCTGCCGTGGAGTGATCGCCAGATATGGCCTGTCTTGGGGTGACCGCTAGACATGGCCTGTCATGGGGTGACCGCTAGACATGGTCTGCCGTGGGGTGACCGCTAGACTGGTCTGTCGTGGGGTGATCGCTAGACATGGCCTGTCGTGGGGTGGTCGCTAGACTGGTCTGTCGTGGGGTGGTCGCTAGACTGGTCTGCCGTGGGGTGGTCGCTAGACATGGTCTGCCGTGGGGTGATCGCTAGACTGGTCTGTCGTGGGGTGACCGCTAGACATAGTCTGCCGTGGGGTGACCGCTAGACTGGTCTGTCGTGGGGTGATCGCTAGACATGGCCTGTCATGGGGTGACCGCTAGACGTCGCTAGCCTGACGAAATAGTGATTAACCATATACAACATATCTAGGCAAACCATCTGGTCTAGAGAAACGACAGTGGAAGATAAACTCTATGGACCGCTGAGTAAACTTTAAAAAAAAAAAAGTTGCATTCATACAAGAGACAACATTAGTTAGTTAGTTAGTCGCTGTTCCAACTTCACAGCAACAAGAGACAACATTTCGTACTTCAGCATGTGTGTTGTAGACGACTTTGGGGATTAATAAAGAAGCGTTGTTGTTATTGGTTTGTTAATTCAGTTTGTATAAAGCTAGCTTGTGCACTTGTTGGTGCCGTCACAGTCTAACTGTTTCATTCATTGACTGGGTTCAGAGGTGGCCATTTTTAATCTCGCATGTCTCAGAGTCCTGGAAACATTGCTACCATTTGACGTTGCCTGTTATTGATAGTTCGAGGGACGATGCGAGATTTCGTTTCTGTATTCCTATTTCTCCTCTCTCCTCTTCTCTTTGTATTCCTATTTCTCTTCTCCCTGGTCCGAACGCAGTCAGCGTTGCGTTCTTTCTACCTCACATCATCGTTTTCCCCGTCTTCAGTTGATACACCTAGTATTCTCAGATCAAACGCACCAGAGAAGTGTCCCTATCAAACTGACCATCGATACAGTCAGGATTTGAGGTAAACTATGTTATTATAAGTGCTGATGGTCCGACTAGCCCTGATCTACAGTATATAAGATAGCACATCAAGGATGATTGTTATACTGTGTAGAACTGAATGTACTCCACCGCTTCCCTATTGCTGTGTATTGTTACATTTACGTTCTGAGAATCATAACAGCAAGTGAGACAGACAGCAAGATGACGGGTGTACTATGGGTAGGATTCACCACAGCTCCTGTCACTGCTGTGCATCTATCCCATGTGCCATTAATGAAGAACTAATGAGTAGCACATATGCAGGAGTGTTGACGACACGATACTATCCAGTCGAAGGGTCTGTGAGGGATGAGAGGACAAGTGATATCCATGTACTTGACAGTATATAATCCATGTATGTGACAGTATATAATACATGTATGTGACAGTATATAATCCATGTATGTGATAGTATATAATCCATGTATGTGACAGTATATAATCCATGTATGTGATAGTATATAATCCATGTATGTTATAGTATATAATCTATGTATGTGACAGTATATAATCCATGTATATAACAGTATATAATCCATGTATGTGATAGTATATAATCCATGTATGTGACAGTATATAATCCATGTATGTGACAGTATATAATCCAGGTATGTGACAGTATATAATCCATGTATGTGATAGTATATAATCCATGTATGTGATAGTATATAATCCAGGTATGTGACAGTATATAATCTATGTATGTGACAGTATATAATCCATGTATGTGACAGTATATAATCCAGCTATGTGACGGTATATAATCCATGTATGTGACAGTATATAATCCATGTATGTGATAGTATATAATCCATGTATGTGACAGTATATAATCCATGTATGTGACAGTATATAATCCATGTATGTGACAGTATATAATCCATGTATGTGACAGTATATAATCCATGTATGTGATAGTATATAATCCATGTATATGACAGTATATAATCCATGTATGTGACAGTATATAATCCATGTATGTGACAGTATATAATATATGTATGTGACAGTATATAATCCATGTATGTGACAGTATATAATCCATGTATGTGACAGTATATAATACATGTATATGACAGTATATAATCCATGTATGTGACAGTATATAATCTATGTATGTGACAGTATATAATCTATGTATGTGACAGTATATAATCCATGTATATGACAGTATATAATCCATGTATGTGACAGTATATAATCCATGTATGTGACAGTATATAATCTATGTATGTGACAGTATATAATCAATGTATATGATAGTATATAATCAATGTATGTGACAGTATATAATCCATGTATGTGTGTCTTTCCTCTCGTGCCTAAGGCGGCGCATAGGGCAAAAGTCGTGGCTCTCCATGTTTGTGCGAAGCGTCAAACATTTGGAGCCAGAAATCTGATTCTGTAACAGTTGGGAGTTTTATACTGGCGGATTGTCAAGCCACCGATCAACCGTCATTATTCAAGCTAGAATAAAACACGTCCCGCCATCTTGACCCAAGCCGGAAACTCATTAATTCCTCCGATGGTAGAATCGTTTTTGCAAGACGAAAAACATACTGACCAATAAAGAGATATCAAATGAAACGAGAAACAGAGTGTCGAGGTACTACATAGAACCTTTACCCATGTATGGATGTGAAGCGTGGAGAATAAGCAGTCAAGCAGAAAAACAGCTGATCGCTGTGGAAATGTGGTTTCTGAGGAAAATGCAAAGAATACCATGGACAGACAGAAACACCAATGAGCAAATACCCTAGCAGAGAAGGACCGCGGATACGTAGGCTGTCAAAGAAAAAACATCACTATGGACAAACGTTATCAGGGGTATGGTAATCAAGAACATACGCCAATAACGAACGAGAGGATGTGACAGTATATAATCCATGTATGTTATAGTATATAATCCATGTATGTGACAGTATATAATCCATGTATGTGACAGTATATAATCCATGTATGTGACAGTATATAATCCGTGAAAATGACAGTATATAATCCATGTATGTGATAGTATATAATCCATGTATGTGACAGTATATAATCAATGTATGTGACAGTATATAATCCATGTATGTTATAGTATATAATCCATGTATGTGACAGTATATAATCCATGTATGTGACAGTATATAATCCATGTATGTGACAGTATATAATCCATGTATGTGACAGTATATAATTCATGTATGTGACAGTATATAATCCATGTATGTGACAGTATATAATCCATGAATATGACAGTATATAATCCATGTATGTGATAGTATGTAATCCATGTATGTGACAGTATATAATCCATGTATGTGACAGTATATAATCCATGTATGTGACAGTATATAACCAATGTATGTTATAGTATATAATCCATGTATGTTATAGTATATAATCCATGTATGTGACAGTATGTAATCCATGTATGTGACACTATATAATCTATGTATGTGACAGTATATAATCTATGTATAAGACAGTATATAATCCATGTATGTGACAGTATATAATCCATGTATGTGACAGTATATAATCCATGTATGTGACAGTATGTAATCCATGTATGTGACAGTATATAATTCATGTATATGAAAGTAGTTAATCTATGTATGTGACGGTATATAATCCATGTATGTGACAGTATACAATTCATGTATGTGACAGTATATAATCCATGTATGTGACAGTATATAATCCATGTATGTTATAGTATATAATCCATGTATGTTACAGTATGTAATCCATGTATGTGACAGTATGTAATCCATATATGTGACAGTAAGTAATCTATGTATGTGACAGTATATAATTCATGTATATGAAAGTATATAATCTATGTATGTGACAGTATATAATCCATGTATGTTATAGTATATAATCCATGTATGTGACAGTAAGTAATCCATGTATGTGACAGTATATAATCTATGTATGTGACAGTATATAATCTATGTATAAGACAGTATATAATCCATGTATGTGACAGTATATAATCCATGTATGTTTCAGTATATAATCCATGTATGTGACAGTATATAATCCATGTATGTGACAATATATAATTCAGGTATGTGACAGTATATAATCCATTTATGTGACAGTATATAATTCATGTATTTGACAGTATAAAATCCATGTGTGTGACAGTATATAATCCATGTATGTGACAGTATATAATCCATGTATGTGACAGTATATAATCCATGTATGTGACAGTATATAATCCATGTATTTTATAGTATATAATTCATGAATGTGACAGTATATAATCCATGTATGTGACAGTATATAATCCATGTATATGACAGTATATAATACATGTATGTGACAGTATATAATCCATGTATGTGACAGTATATAATCCATGTATTTTATAGTATATAATTCATGAATGTGACAGTATAGAATCTATGTATGTGACAGTATATAATCCATGTATGTTATAGTATATAATCCATGTATGTTACAGTATGTAATCCATGTATGTGACAGTATGTAATCCATGTATGTGACAATATGTAATCTATGTATGTGACAGTATATAATTCATGTATATGAAAGTATATAATCTATGTATGTGACAGTATATAATCCATGTATGTTATAGTATATAATCCATGTAAGTGACAGTATGTAATCCATGTATGTGACAGTATATAATCTATGTATGTGACAGTATATAATCTATGTATAACACAGTATATAATCCATGTATGTGACAGTATATAATCCATGTATGTGACAGTATATAATCCATGTATGTGACAGTATATAATCCATGTATGTGACAGTATATAATCCATGTATGTGACAGTATATAATCCATGTATGTGACAGTATGTAATCCATGTATGTGACAGTATATAATCCATGTATGTTACAGTATATAATCCTTGTATGTGACAGTATATAATCCATGTATGTGACAGTATATAATCCATGTATGTGACAGTATATAATCCATGTATTTTATAGTATATAATTCATGAATGTGACAGTATATAATCCATGTATGTGACAGTATATAATCCATGTATATGTATATGACAGTATATAATACATGTATGTGACACTATATATTCCATGTATTTTATGCTTAATTTTCTTATTTTTTATTGTTTAAATTTACTTTTTTCAAATATTATTTTTGAAGTTTAATTTTTTAAATTTATTTTTAACTTTCATAATAGTAACTTATTGCATAAGATATTTTTCCTTTTCTGAAATATATAATCCATGTATGTGACAGTATATAATCCATGTATGTGACAGTATATAATTCATGTATGTGACAGTATATAATCCATGTATGTGACAGTATATAATCCATGAATATGACAGTATATAATCCATGTATGTGATAGTATGTAATCCATGTATGTGACAGTATATAATCCATGTATGTGACAGTATATAATCCATGTATGTGACAGTATATAACCAATGTATGTTATAGTATATAATCCATGTATGTTATAGTATATAATCCATGTATGTGACAGTATGTAATCCATGTATGTGACACTATATAATCTATGTATGTGACAGTATATAATATATGTATAAGACAGTATATAATCCATGTATGTGACAGTATATAATCCATGTATGTGACAGTATATAATCCATGTATGTGACAGTATATAATCCATGTATGTGACAGTATATAATCCATGTATGTGACAGTATATAATCCATGTATGTGACAGTATGTAATCCATGTATGTGACAGTATGTAATCCATGTATGTGACAGTATATAATTCATGTATATGAAAGTATATAATCTATGTATGTGAAAGTATATAATCCATGTATGTTATAGTATATAATCCATGTATGTGACAGTATGTAATCCATGTATGTGACAGTATATAATTCATGTATATGAAAGTAGTTAATCTATGTATGTGACGGTATATAATCCATGTATGTGACAGTATACAATTCATGTATGTGACAGTATATAATCCATGTATGTGACAGTATATAATCCATGTATGTTATAGTATATAATCCATGTATGTTACAGTATGTAATCCATGTATGTGACAGTATGTAATCCATATATGTGACAGTATGTAATCTATGTATGTGACAGTATATAATTCATGTATATGAAAGTATATAATCTATGTATGTGACAGTATATAATCCATGTATGTTATAGTATATAATCCATGTATGTGACAGTAAGTAATCCATGTATGTGACAGTATATAATCTATGTATGTGACAGTATATAATCTATGTATAAGACAGTATATAATCCATGTATGTGACAGTATATAATCCATGTATGTTTCAGTATATAATCCATGTATGTGACAGTATATAATCCATGTATGTGACAATATATAATTCAGGTATGTGACAGTATATAATCCATTTATGTGACAGTATATAATTCATGTATTTGACAGTATATAATCCATGTGTGTGACAGTATATAATCCATGTATGTGACAGTATATAATCCATGTATGTGACAGTATATAATCCATGTATGTGACAGTATATAATCCATGTATTTTATAGTATATAATTCATGAATGTGACAGTATATAATCCATGTATGTGACAGTATATAATCCATGTATATGACAGTATATAATACATGTATGTGACACTATATAATCCATGTATGTCACAGTATATAATCCATGTATGTTATAGTATATAATCTATGTATGTGACAGTATAGAATCTATGTATGTGACAGTATATAATCCATGTATGTTATAGTATATAATCCATGTATGTTACAGTATGTAATCCATGTATGTGACAGTATGTAATCCATGTATGTGACAGTATATAATCCATGTATGTTACAGTATATAATCCTTGTATGTGACAGTATATAATCCATGTATGTGACAGTATGTAATCCATGTATGTGACAGTATATAATCCATGTATGTTACAGTATATAATCCTTGTATGTGACAGTATATAATCCATGTATGTGACAGTATATAATCCATGTATGTGACAGTATATAATCCATGTATTTTATAGTATATAATTCATGAATGTGACAGTATATAATCCATGTATGTGACAGTATATAATCCATGTATATGTATATGACAGTATATAATACATGTATGTGACACTATATATTCCATGTATTTTATGCTTAATTTTCTTATTTTTTATTGTTTAAATTTACTTTTTTCAAATATTATTTTTGAAGTTTAATTTTTTAAATTTATTTTTAACTTTCATAATAGTAACTTATTGCATAAGATATTTTTCCTTTTCTGAAATATAGCTTTTGTTTGCCCTGTTAGTTTGTCAGAATCTCGAATGTCTCCAACCGAGATGCAGGAACATCGTTACGCCCGCCAGGCGAATAGTCCCCAACCGGGATGCAGTAACATCGTTACGCCCGCCAAGCGAGTATTAGTTACCTGCCCGCAGGTTGCTGGCTGACGCGATAGCCAGCGGTCAGGCAAGGACAAAGCAAGACGCACGCAGTCCTCGTGAAGCGAATCCACAGAGGGCAAGCGCTTTGCGAGAAACAGACAGACAGCTTGGGTACTCGGACCAGACAGGACGTGTGGGTAGAGAAAGGCTTTGTGTAGTTCTGTGCCCGAAAGTCGAGTGCTTGTACATCTTGTGAGATAGACTGTAAAGCTGTGGGTTGTCTGTAAGTGTATTGATGTATTGTATATGTATTGTAATGATCATCACATGCCAAACTAGATCTTATTGCATGTGACTTGTAAATAAATCCATTGAACTTCGTGTCGTTGCGTCTCAAGTCCAATCATGTTGTACTTGTACTTGTCTCACATGTGTTAGGTATAACTAGCCAGGTTTAAGACCCTGACATGTGTGAACGTGGAAGGCTCGTCCGATTACATTGTTTGAACGTGGTGGCATCGTCCGACTTTAAATTAATTAAGATTTGAACCTAGATTTGTGAACGTTATGACTTTTGTCCAGCTTTAATGTACATTTAAATGTGATCGTAAAGGCTCATCCTCATATATAGTATTACATTTGTTTGAATATGGAGGCTAGATGTGAACGTAAAGTACATACATTTGTTTGATCCTGTAAACGTGTAAAACATCAGTGATTGTGTAACTTGTCGCCATTTTGACCTTGTCGACATTGTGAAATTGTCGCCATTGTGACCTTGTCGCCATCTTGTAAACTTGATGTCTATGTCCTTACTGATGTAAGTGATGTGTCATCAGTGTTGTAGAGTGTTGAGATATATTTAGATTGTCTTTGTGAAGTTAGTTGTGGAAAGCAGAAAGTTTCGGAAAGAAAGTGACTTGTGGTTTTGGAAAAAGAAATTGTTGTTGACTGACGACATTACGACCTATAATTACACTCAACGCCATACAAACCTAATCAAAACTTAGTGACAAGCATACACACCACATCAGATAGACGCTAATTTATTTCCTCCAAAAACAAAGCAGGTTTTCTGTGCCATCTGAAACCCTTGCCCGTAGAGGTCATTTGTGTTTTGAAGTAGCGACCCTACAGTTCCTAGCCCTAGTGTGAACCGTTCTCCACCGCATCCAGTACACTTGAGTATATTTTTCTTGCTATATACTTTCGGATGCAAATTTGGGCACAAATTGTAAGTTGAACAAAATTGTAAATTTTTCACATTACTAACACCTTGTAACTAATTGTGTGTCTGACAACTCATTTGCATTTAAATTTTCCATCATGTCTTCATTAAACGACTTCATCGAGATGGGTTTAAAGCTGAAGTTAACTGGTGATGAGTTAACAAAGTGGAGTGAAAGGAAATACTCTGAATACCACGAACGCGAAGAGAGAACAGCTGAAAGAGCTGCCAAGCAGGTAGAGGCAGAAACAGCATTAAAGCAGGCAGAGTTAAAGAATGAATTGAGGAAGGCAGAAATCTCAGCTCAGAGTAAAAGAGAAGAGCTTGAGTTACAACTAAAAATTAAACAACTTGAAACTGATACTGCCATAGACAAAGAGTCTAAGAAAGCTCAAAGACTGGAGAAAGAAAACCAGTATAAAAAGTATCAAGGTATTGTAAGAAATTATACCTCAGGTGACTGCATTGCAGCCTTCACCCAAAATTTTGAAACCTTAATGGACCATTACCAGATCCCACTTTCTGAATGGAATATTATTTATATGAGGAGTTTGTCAGGGGAACCTCTGAAAGTCATAGAGACTATCCCCAAAGACCTCAGAAAAGATTACCATTATCTAAAATCAAAGATTATGGCACATTTTATGCTAGATGAGGCAGGTTACAGAGAACAATTCAGCAAGTTGAGTCCAAAACCGACGCAAACGTTCTCTGACTACCTCTGCTTAGTCCGAGACATATTTACCAAATGGACTTCAGCAGCTAAAATAGATAAAGATTATCAGAAATTAGAAGATCTCATCATCAGGGATAAAGTCATCTCATCCCTTCTATCAGCATTTTCAAAATTTTTGCAAGAGAATGAATGTACGAGTGTAGATCAGATTGAGAGACGTGGTTCGGCTTATTATACAGCCAATAAACATTGTTTTGCTATTGAAACTACTGATACAAACTTTGTAGCATCGGCTAACTATGAAAAACCTCGATCAGAACCCTATAATAGGCAAAAACCATATAAGCCTACTTCTAAGAAATACAATCATTGTAGATATTGTAATTTTTCACACCACCAAGGTGAGATGTGTGACAAGAACCCAGCATATCTTACATATCTACAGAACATCATAAATAGCCAAGATAAGGAACGTAAATCCTTAAAAAATGCACGTAAATGTTTCCTCTGTAATGCGTACGGGCATTGGCGTCATGCTTGTAAAGGAAGGCAAATGACCAAGAAAGCAAATGCCGCCTTATTTAATAGTTCATCATCAGATGAAGAACAATCAGAGAAACACCCTGTGAACTCAGCACAGGCTTTTGACATGTTTAACGCAAATAAATGTACTGTTTGTAATACCTTTTATGAAGATGGTATTTTGAGATGCTGCCACTCCATTCCTATTGCCAATGAAGAAGCTAATTTGGTAATAGATTCCAAAGGCAGAATAAACATCCACCAGGGATATGTGAATGGCAAGCCTGCTACAGTCCTTCGGGACACCGAAAGTTCACTTATTGGACTAAAGAGAAAGTTCATAATGCCTACAGACTATACAGGCAGGCATGAAACATGCAGAACATTCTCTGGAAATATTGAAAAGTACCCATTAGCATGGGCATATATTCAGACACCTTTCCTCACTGGGAAAGTAAAATGCGCAGCATTAACTAACCCTGTGTGTGATATTATCATTGGAAATTTACCAGAGGTGAATGATATGCCTCATGATATAACATCTGTGTGCATTGATGAGAACATAACATCATCACCATCACATGTCATCATTGATAATGTTGTACCACCAAATGAATGTATGGTAGCTAATGTAGCGCTAAGATCTCATGACATCATTGATCAAACTGTTTCATCACCATCTGATATCATTGAATGTGTGAACGCAGGAACTAGATCTACTGCTAGAGTGCAAGATGAAATTAATCAAACTGAGGCTATAGAAATGCTTAGCCCAGTGGTACTACTTCCTAAAACCATGAAGGAGACTTTTATAACAGCCCAAAAGGCTGATCCTTCATTGTCTAAATATTTTAATCTGATCGGCCAAAAGCCAAAGGTAACCAAAAATGCAAGATGGCATTTTGCTTTGAAAAATTGCATCCTCACCAGGTACTATACCAGAGGTGACAGCACAACAGAGCAAACTATTTTGCCGATGGAATACCGTAAGCAAGCCTTACATCTTGCCCATGATATACCTCTTGCAGGGCATATGGCATACTCTAAGACCAGATCAAGATTACTAACACAGTTTTATTGGCCCAAATTCTGCAATGACATTAAGCAATATTGCAGAAGTTGTGACATCTGCCAAAAACTAGTGAAGAAAGGTAAACACCCACAGGCAAAATTACAGATTACTGACTTAGCCAGTCGACCTTTTGAGAAAATATCTGTCGACATAGTGGGCCCTCTTAATCAGATAACAACCAGAGGGAATAAATATATTATTACCATCATTGATTTATGTAGCCGCTGGCCTGAAGCGGTTCCGTTACAGAACATAACTGCCAATGATATAATGGAAGTTTTCTTCCATATATTTTCACGGATAGGATTTCCAGACACTATCCTATCAGATAGGGGAAGTCAGTTCATTGCCGCATCTACTCAAGCTTTCACCAAAATGTTAGGGGTGAAACAATGTTTCAATTCTCCATATCACCCTCACTCAACTGGAATCATAGAGAAGTTTAACGGTGATTTAAAGCATATGCTTGCTAAAGTCACGCAAGAACATCCCAACAACTGGGACATATATTTGCCTGCTATACTTTTTGCTTATCGCGAAGTGCCACATTCTAGTACTGGATTCTCTCCTTTTGAACTTATCTATGGTGCCAAACCACGTGGCCCATTGAGTATCTATCATCAAATGTTAACTGAAGCCACTCCTTTACTTAAACCCATATCATCATACGTATACGTTACATCATTGCGTGAAAGAATCATCAAATCTTGTGTAATTGCAAAAGAAGCACTAAAATTATCTGGTGCTACATATAGACAATATGCAGACAAAGGTAACAGGACAATAACGTTGACACCTGGACAGGACGTACTTCTTCTCTTACCTAGTGACCGACACTTATTGACTGAGTCTTGGCAAGGACCATTTAAAGTAATAAGACAGATTTCAGCTGTAGACTATGAGATTCAAATAAAACACAAACATAAAATATTCCACATTAATATGCTAAGACCATACTACAACAGAGACAATGAACAGACGACACAACAGCTTGTACGGTGATAATACACCATGAAGATGACGAAGATAGTGACGAAATTCCAACACCTGCTTTAGACACGACAAACTGCTTGAAAGAAATCAAAATAAACCCAAACTTAACTCATGCAGAAACAGACAGCTGCAAACATCTCATACAACAGTACAACACCATCTTCTCCAACAACCCAGGACAAACAGAATTAGTACAGCATCACATCACACTCACTTCAAACACACCCATAAAATGCAGACCTTACACCATTCCATTGCATTACAAAGAAAACTTACATCAGGAAATCATTAGTTAAGAGAAAAACAACATCATTAGACGATCCCAATCACAGTTTTCATCTCCAATGGTCATGGTACGCAAAAAGGACAACACGATAAGACTCTGTGTCGACTATAGAAAATTAAATAAAATAACACTTCTAGATCTAGAACCAATGTCCAACTCTGAAGATTTACTGACAGAACTGACAGACTCTAGATTCTTTACGAAGTTAGATATGACGAAAGGTTACTGGCAGATAACGGTAGATGAATAGAGCATACACCTGACAGCATTTGCCACACCTTGGGGACTGTACGAATGGTGCAAACTTCCATTTGGGCTTGTGAATGCCCCAGCGACATTCGTACGTATGACACGACTTTTACTAGTGGACATACCAAACATTATCTGTTACATGGACGACATTTGTGTTCACACAAAGACAATGACAGACCACATAAAGACATTACAGCAGACATTTGAACGGATCAGACAGCACGGACTGACGGTAAAGCCTACAAAAGTAGACATAGCCTATCAGGAAATCTCCTTCTTGGGGTACAAAATATCTAATGGCTTTGTCACGACAGACGATAACATCGTGTCCAAAATACTGAAACTCTCACTTCCGACTACGAAAAAGCAAGTCAGAAGTGTGTTAGGACTATTAAATTATTATAGGCAGTTCATACCTGATTTTGCTGAACTGACTGAAAAATTTACTAACCTACTAACGAAAGACCAACCTGAAAATATTGTAAACAATGAATGCCTAAAATTTGCATTCCAGAAAGTGTTATCTTATTTTTCTGAGAATAGTTTAAAGATTCCCATTCTCAAATTTCCAAATTTACTTATTCCTTTCAGATTACGCACAGACGCGAGCTCCGTGGCGATTGGGGCAGTTCTGTTACAGGAACATGATAACATTCTACATCCTGTATACTACGTCTCTAGAAAATTGAAACTAAGAGAACGTGCTTGGTCGACACCACAGTTGGAAGCCCTTGCTCTAGTGGTGGGTATAACAAAATTGTCCAGATTCCTCCTGGGACGTCATTTTGTTGTAGAGTCCGACAATAGCCCATTAAAATTTATTACTACAGGAGTACCTACCAACCAAATGATAGCGCGCTGGTCTCTTAAGCTTCAAGATTACAGCTTTGAAGTTCGACATATCGCAGGCAGAACCAACACGATTGCCGATCTTTTGTCCCGTTGTCCGACCGACCCAGTAAGCACTAATGTCTGAGTGCAGTGTGTTAAATACACTCAGACGAACACAGCCATCAGTGAAATTTTTTCCACGAAAGCTGTGTATGTCTACTATGTGATGTGATAGGGTTCATTCCCACTATATATAGTTTTCTTATTTTATTATTACTGTAGTAAGTGTCTTGAATAATTGTGTAGCGTGTGGTAGAAAGCGAACAATATTAATTGTATATATATTACGAAACAAGAACAGTGCCACATTCGCTCTAAACTTACCTCAAGCGAACTATCCAATTTATCAGTGGTATCTGCGAGTGGAACATATCCAGTGATATTTTAATCCGTGTATGAAAGAGTGAACTGAACTTTGACATTTACACCACTGCAGTTAATCAAAATCCAGAAGTTTTCCAGCGAAACAACGAACACATGAACTATCAGAACAGTTACATCCCGAATTGCTACATCAGAGCGGAACAAGTGTGTTATAGAATTTTCAACATCAGCTGTTCGTGTGTACTTCCGGATAATTTATAAATTTAGTCCAAAATTAGCAGACGACAAACAAAACCTTAAAAAGGTATGACGCTTCTAAAATATTTAGGAATCATCAATTTCGAATACACGAATTGTGTATTAATATTTTTTCAACTAGTGTAATCTTAGAATCATATCTTGATTAACTTATTCATACTATCGACATTTTTTCGCTAGTATAGAAAAGCATCAAGCAATGACGCTGAGAAATAGAAGGATAATTGTAATATATTAAATTTAAAATTTTTTGAAATTATGTTCCTTTCAGTTAATTGTTATTACATTATTACACCAAGGGCGGTAAATTGAAATGTATTCGAATATGTGTTGTATATAAATAGCCATGGTGTTGCCAGATTGTTAACACTCCAAGAAGTCATCAACTGGGCATGGTATAGGGTTACCGACGTTGTAGACCGACGGAAGAGCTCAGGGCCAAATGAGGTCAGAGCTCGAGCGTTGAATACGGCTTATATAAAGGCGTATTACAGTCTTACCCGATGTTTTTTTGTTACAAAAAGCATATTATTACTTTTTTTAAAGAGGTTGCGAGGTAGTTGCTTTGAAAGCTGGTGCTACCGATCTGACTGGGTCAATATTGCAACTCAGGTGATCATCCATCGAGAGGATGAAACTTGGCAAGTGGTAAAGATTGAACACCACATGTCTTAAAATACAATTTGCATTTCTTATGTATTTCTATGCCAATATATGTATTCTTATGTATTTCTATACAAATGTATATAACAACAGAAAGGTCGATTCTGACATGGTTAAAATATTAACCCGGTATGTATACAGAGAGTATACATGAAAGATGAGATCTTTCATGAAGAAGCCCCGGGGGAGCGTGTCAGAATCTCGAATGTCTCCAACCGAGATGCAGGAACATCGTTACGCCCGCCAGGCGAATAGTCCCCAACCGGGATGCAGTAACATCGTTGCGCCCGCCAGGCGAGTATTAGTTACCTGCCCGCAGGTTGCTGGCTGACACGATAGCCAGCGGTCAGGCAAGGACAAAGCAAGACGCACGCAGTCCTCGTGAAGCCAATCCACAGAGGGTAAGCGCTTTGCGAGAAACAGAAAGACAGCTTGGGTACTCGGACCAGACAGGACGTGTGGGTAGAGAAAGGCTTTGTGTAGTTCTGTGCCCGAAAGTCGAGTGCTTGTACATCTTGTGAGATAGACTGTAAAGCTGTGGGTTGTCTGTAAGCGTATTGATGTATTGTATATGTATTGTAATGATCATCACATGCCAAACTAGATCGTATTGCATGTGACTTGTAAATAAATCCATTGAACTTCGTGTCGTTGCGTCTCAAGTCCAATCATGTTGTACTTGTACTTGTCTCACATGTGTTAGGTATAATGAGCCAGGTTTAAGACCCTGACAAGTTCCTTAATTTCTTTTGTGTATCTTCCATCTGTCGTTATAAATGTCCCCAAGTATATAAAATTATCCACTTGGTTAAGACTTTTCTCTTCTACCTTGATCTTTCTATTAGTGTTCATAATGTATATCTTGCCGTTTGTGTCCCCTTTTCCTTCCACTTATCCATACTGTTTTTCGCCAGTTTTCAATATTTATTGTCTTTCTTATTTTTCTCATAATAATTCTGAGTAGAATCATAATGTTATAGGAATATGTAAAAAACACCACTTGTCATTGATTTCCTTCTTAGCAGTGATCATACAGGTCAATGACCATATTCACTGTCTAACATCTAGTAGGTTATGGGACAGACGATTTATCTCCAGTAGGTTGGAAAATTTGCCCAGTCAGCAGAAAACCGGTTGTCGTGTAATGATTGTTAGTGTTACGTGGTATGATACGATGAAAAATCTTCTAGAAGATGTTGTAGATAGGGTATCCAAGAGATCAGCAATGCAGACGCGGATTTAAGAAAGTCTTTATTGGCAATAAGCAGCACTGGAGACTTGAAATGGGTAAAATACATTGGTATAATGACCACGCAGAGGCTGGGTTTTGGAAAGCGGTAAGTTGCGAGCTGAAGTGAGTGTACTGTGGGAGCAAGTGGGTATGTGAGCAGGTTATCTTTATTTGTTGTTCATGTTGACTAGGTAGTCAAAGGAGAGAGAGAGAGAGAGAGAGAGAGAGAGAGAGAGAGAGAGAGAGAGAGAGAGAGAGAGAAAGAGAGAGAGAAAGAGAGAGAGAGAGAAAGAGAGAGAGAGAGAGAGAGAGAGAGAGAGAGAGAGAGAAGAGAGAGAGAGAGAGAGAGAGAGAAAGAGAGAGAGAGAGAATTGATAACAGGTAGAACAATGAAATGTTGTGAAATACAGAGAACAACGTAGAAAATGTAGTAAGAAGAGCTCTGAGTTGCTCCACGCCACTGGCTGTGATATGCAAGTGAAGTGTTGTTTCTTCGTGTGGTCGTGGAAAATTGTTGACAATAAGGCTGTTAATTGAAGGATTTGGCGAGGCTGCAGACTGTTGACAATTGATTATAGACGAAACGAGTCATTTATACCAAGACTGACTAACTGGAACATATCGGACGAGTGGATATATTGTCCCGGTCAGTAATTTCTATGTTACACGTTTTGACACACCATGTTTAGTTGACGTCAGTGGATTTCTGATTTAATGGACAATGTTATGCAGTAAGGTTAAAGATGATCGTAGATACTGTTTTCTTGAAATGTAATATGTTCACAAGGAAGGGAGAGAGAGAGAGAGAGAGAGAGAGAGATGAGAGAGAGAGAAAGAGAGAGAGAGACAGAGAGAGAGAAGAGAGAGACAGAGAGAGACAGAGAGAGAGACAGAGAGAGAAAGAATGAGAGAGAGAGAGAGAGAGAGAGAGAGAGAGAGAGAGAGAGAGAGAGAGAGAGAGAGAGAGAGAACGAACGAACGAACGAACAAACTTTATTTTCAAAGGGTTAAGAATAGGGCACGCAGGCCCGTCTAACATTCTGCCCTTCTATCACTCTCTTTCATACATTATTTCATTCACACATCATTCAAGGCTAACAAAGAACAGCAACAATATAAAAGATATGCATTATAAAGGCATGGGCAAAATGCAAACATCAAAAATACACGACACAGTAATACTAGATAATGGTCTGACACTTGCTATTAGCCATGTGGAATATACTGGCCTACAAAAAGGGGATTGGCTGTTATACTAGGGTTTTGATATTATTATTATTATCTCAATTATTAAGGGGGAAGGTAATCCGCATTGAGATAGTGTTCGAATAATTTGCGATTACATGAATAGGGATTGGTGATGTCTTTGATTTCTTGTGGAAGATTGTTCCACAGCTGAGCTGCAGAGTACGTTAAGCTTGTTTTGTATAAGTCAATCCTAGGCTTCGGAATGTGTAGTATATTTAAACGTTTACTGTGTCTAGCATTATATTTAAACAATGGCCAAAGGTAATTTGGAGCATTCCGATGCAGGATTTTGTGAATTAGTTTAGCTTTATTGAAAAGCAGGCGTTTGCGGAATGGTAGTAACTGAAGGCGTTTATACAGGCTAGGATTGTCAGATAAATGTTTGCTATAAATTAGACTCATGGCCCGTTTCTGGAGTGAGTAAAGTCGCTTGGTGTTTGAATTAGAACAACCGTCCCAGATTGTAGAGCAGTAGTCAAAGTGTGTCTGTATATGAGAAGTATAGAATAGCTTCCTTGTGTCCTCATCAAGGAAGTTTTTAATCTTGGCGAGTTGGTAGACTTTTTTCGCTGTTTGTTTAATAAGCGCTTGAACGTGGGAATTAAAGGTTAGGTTTCTATCAATGATTAGGCCTAATGTTTTGTGCTCAATTACACTTTCTACTGGCATGTTATCGATGTGAAGTTGAAGTGGTGTGTGTGAGCTTAGAGTTTGAAGTCTTTGTCTAGTTGTTAATAACATTGCTTTTGTTTTAGTGATGTTAATTTGCATACGGTTTGAATAGCTCCACTTAACTACATTATTTAATTCTTGTTGTAAAGACGACTCCAGTAAAATACAGTCTTCAGCGTTTGTGTACACCGTACAGTCATCTGCAAATAGATCGCAGGACGACGAAAGATGCAAAGGTAGATCGTTAATATATATGGCAAATAATAGAGGGCCAAGAATAGAGCCTTGCGGTACTCCAATATTGAAGGTAGTGGTTTGAGACAGAGATTTATTATGTGATACTACTTGCTTTCTGTTTGATAGAAAAGATGATATTAGAGTGACTACATTAAGGCCAATTTTCATTGTCTCGAGTTTTTTAATTAAAATAACATGGTCTATCATATCAAATGCTTTCTTGAAATCAATAAACACAGTTCCACATAGACTGTTGTTGTTTATATTCTGGTGCCAATTTTCTATCATGTTTGTTATGGCAAGAATATTTTGGTCGAAATCCTGATTGGCTGTCAACAATAAGCTTGTTGCAAACTAAATACTGTAATGTTACTTTATGGATGTGTTTTTCTAGTGGCTTAGATAGTGATGATTGTCAGCAAGCGACGCTTCAGGCATTACGGGATAACTTCTCTCGCACCACACAAAAAGATTTGTCAGTCGTACGAGAGGTATTGATTACACATTTTATTGCCACCGGCTCTTTACATTACATCAGTGCACACAGCGGTCGCTAATAAATCACACATGAATACACCACAGAATTGCCTATCACTAGTCGTTCCTAACCCTACTGCTAATTCTATCTACTAGGCTAAAGAATACGCATCGACGCTAAGCGATGCGTTCACTACAAAGTCTGTCCCCTGTCTGAGGAATTCTCCGCGTGCTGACTACACGGCGCGCGGAATGACCTTGTGCGTACTTCGGCTTTTTTGTGCTGCATCATTCAGCACGCTTGGAGTAGTGGTCTCTCTTGAGTTTCAATCCAGTTCTCTGTATCTGTCACGCTGGCGTGATTATGCCGTGACCAGAGTGCTCACTCTCTGGTTGACACCTCCGTGTCTCATGAGAGAACTGTTAGATAGTTCCCCTTCCTATTTACCACCTACACCTACCCTGCCCTCATGTAGGGGCACTGGGTTACCTCTCATCTATTTGAGGTAGACCACTCGTTCAGGGTGGTCTTCCCTGAGTCTTTGACACACACCCTCCCCTCCTGTGTTGCGTTACAAACTTTGACTCATGGTTGTGACGCAAGAGGTTTCTAAAAAATTAGTGTATCTAATTTTTGTCAAAGACTAACTTGGTTCTGGGTAACTCAATAGACTTCTACTGACTATTGTCACAATGTAGTCTCATCTTACTTGGCTACTGGTGATCGCCACAAACTTGTCTGGTTGGCGTGAGCCCTCTTCTCAATCGCAATATTATATTAATTAGAGGTTTGTCTGAACCGGACCATTGTCTTATAAGACCTGCCCTCAAATAGCAAATTAACTCACTACCCATACAAAGTTGACTTTTTTAGGGTCAACACATGAATTGCTTCATGTCCCCCATATAATATTAAACAACCCTTGCACAAGTTGTGTGCGACAGGCTTTACCTATCTCGCTTCCGCGTGTAAAGTTATCTTCCACTGTTAAGTTAGTGTTTCGTTGTCTATTGTGTCCCCTGACCCAGAGTTATCTCCCTTTGTTCTAAAAATGTATGTCATTTACATGTTTGTTTTCCTGGTTGTTTGCGTGTTTGGATCTACCTAATAATATACTTTATCGTCTAACATGTGTGTCTGTCTATAATATGTAAATCAGATAGTTTTCAAGTGCCATAATTCGGTTAAACGTGGCCACAAACACGTGTATAACAATAATTCGTGACTACGTTTCCGTCTTATGAGACTTAAAATACTTTTATTCTAAGGTCTACACTAGACTACATATACCATATTCAAGACGGCACATTTCAACATTGAAAGCAAACGCTTGACGCAGACAAATAATAAAAAAATCGCGTTGAGCGGCAGAAAAAATCCGCTGGTTGTCCTCACTCTCCATTTCTATTTTCTATTTTCTCTCACTTTCACACTTCTGTCACACATCTTTTATCCTCCCAAAAAAAAAAAACCTTTTATTCTCCCAATTATTTAAAAACCTTGAAGTGACACTGTACAAATTTGGCTCAGTTTGAAAAGAGTTGAGCTTAATGACTGTGCGTAAGTAACTGCACGAGTCATATATTTACAAATTATTTACATGGATGAGATATATACACTATATTCTCTGAAATACTAATACTACTTCTATAAATATCTATATCCTAATTTGTTGTACAAAATCAATCTAATTTAAGGGAAGTAATCTACCTATCTAAAAAAATGAAAATGATGTGAGATAAGTTATGTACCTTTCTGAAATGGGAAATGTGAAATGTAACAAAATTATAATGTTTTACTGATTAAATGAGAAAAAAAATATGTTTGATATTTTTACTATACATGGTGTAAATGATGTATGTTAAATGTATAATCCTTTTATCCTATACGGTCTAAACTAATTTTAATCCTAAATGATGAGGTTGTTAAAATGTTCATCAAGATGGAATGAAATCAAGTAAAATGAAATGAACTAAATGGTACTATTCCTATTTAACCCAAATAGTGCTGTTGCTCTCTACACTTTTTTATCCTAGTCTTTTAATTAGCTGTTATTAAATTTAAAGTTCTATCCTATTCTACTTTTATGCTAAGTAAGTGGGTAAATTAATGATTTATCTAAGCTACAAAAAAGAATCTATTATATTCACTAAATCTAATCTAACTCTATATTAAAGTAACTAATCTAACTCTAATTTATCACTATATTAAAATTTGTTATAATACATATCACATTACTAAATATATATGCATGGTATTTATTTAACTCAGGTTAGTGGTTGCCATAACGTACAGTAATTGCTTTCGTTGGCATAGTTTATGTATACACAATTGTCCTGGGTATATTAAATACACTAAACAGTCATACTTGTGTTTTATGGGTATTCTTCCACTCGTAGAGTCCGCTGGTGTCGTAGACGAGTATATTTGTGTCTGTTATTTATGCATTGTTCTGACACTGTTCTTCCATGATAACACAGGTGATTCACCGGAACAAAAATGGAGCATAGTAAGTAACGAGCTGTCTATGCACACACGGTGATCAACTTGTCCTTGGAGCACAGTTCTTATTCTGCTGACTACGGACACATGGTAGTTCACTGTTCTTAGCACACAGTCCTGATCCTGATGTCCATGTATTACATAGGATATTTTAAACAGGATATTTTAAGTGTACTAAATTAACATTTCTTATACTACCTTTTCATGTGGAGTATCAGGTATTTCTACCTCAGATGGTCGACTAAGGGTATCAGCAAGAATGTTGTCCCTACCCTTAATATGCTCTATACTAAAAGTATAATTCTGTAATATTAATGACCACCTGTAGATGCGGTCGTTGCGATGCACCCCACTTTGTATGACCGTGATAGGGGAGTTATCGGTCTGGACTACGAAGTGATTACCCGCTAGAAATCGATGCAACTTCCTCACCGAATAGATGACGCTTAGGGCTTCCAACTCTGATATGGAATATCTGGACTCAGCAGGTGTGATCTTACGGCTCACGTAGCAAATGGGATGGAAGATGCCATCATAAAACTGGCCTAGTACTGCAGAGATGGAAATCCTGCTGGCATCTGTCCTAAGATAATAAACGAGCTTAGGATTAGGCAAACGGAGGATTGGTACATTACTAAATAGGATTTTCAATTTTGACAATGCAGAAATTAATAATGCATCTTTGACATCTAATTTTACTGATGCTTTTAAAACATTTGAAAATACACTTGTAATTTCAGCTAAGTTCGGTATGAACTTACTATAATAATTTACTAAACCCAAAAGGCTCCTGACCTGCTTCTTTGTTGTAGGCATGGTCAGGTTCATAATTTTAGTAATAATTCTATTGTCAGTTTTTAGTTGTCCATGTGAAATGACATGACCCAAAAAATCAATTTCTTGTAGGCCCAATTCAACTTTGCTCGGTTTGACCGTGAGACCGAAGAGTCGCAACCTATCGAAGACATGTCTGAGTTTCAGTAAGTGTGTTGTCCAGTCATCTGTATGGACACAAATGTCATCTATATATGTCACAGTATTCGTCACTCCATGTAGTAAATCTCTAGTTAAGCGTACGAAAGTGGCAGGAGCGTTACGAAGTCCGAAAGGAAGAAACCGCCACTCGTAAAGACCTAAAGTTGTTGAGAATGCAGTAAGATGGATGGATTGAGTCTGCATAGGGACCTGCCAATATCCCTTAGTAAGATCTAATTTAGAAAAGATTTTGGAGGTGGACATATCAAGGATAAGATCTTCGCAGGAAGGAATTGGTTCTGCGTCGATCTTAGTGACATTGTTGAGTTTTCTATAGTCCACACAAAGACGAATTGTGGAGCCTTTTTTCTTGACCAAGACGATTGGAAAGGAGTACTCAGATGTAGATTTTTGAATGATTCCACTAGCTTCTAAGTTAAGAATTTCCTTATTTAGACTTTCTCTATAGCTAAGTGGGATAGAGTACGGCCTGCATTTGATAGGCTTTGAGTCCGAAAGAAGGATGGAGTGCTCGATCCTGTCTGTCCTACCTGGAATGTCAGAAAATATGTCTTTATACTCTGTTATTAATTCTATTGTCTGTCGTCGTTGCTCGTCTGTTAGTCCCTGTTCTAACCGTATAGAATCTAATGTAGCAGTCTTGTCTACAATTGTAACAGGTAGTTCCATCCCGTCGTCGTCTACCTGATTCAGTACGGTGGTGGTGCTAAGTGCGTTTTCTGTATGCTCACTAGGTGTATGCATATCGTCGGCTTTGCCAGTCTCGCTAATTAGTGTAGTTGCGTTGTGTATGTCTGTCGTCTCATCAATAGGTGTGGGTGCATTGTGTTCGTCTGTCTCTAATTCTGTCTCTTGTCGTGAAAAGTAGGGTTTCAACATGTTGATATGAAATATCTTTAAGTGTCCGTTTATCGATATTTCATAATCGACATCTGAAATTTTTCGTACCACTTTGAATGGCCCTTGCCATGAGGTCAATAATAAATTCCGTTTGTCTGAGAGTAAAAGCAATATGTCTTGATCTGGTTCAAGATTAATAGTTCTCGCACCTTTATTTGCGTATTGGCGGTAGATTTGACCCTTCCTCTCCAAAGCTGCCTTGGCTATGATACACGATTTCATAATCTTATCTCGTGTTTCTGTTACCATCTCATAAGGTGTTTTCGGGGTTGGAATTTCAATCGACTTAGTTACTAACTGATGGTAAATTGTTAGGGGTCCACGTGGGTTCGCCCCGTATACTAATTCAAACGATGAGAAACCCGTGCTTGAATGGTGAATCTCCCGATAGGCAAACAGCACTGTTGGTAACAGTGTATCCCAATCAGCTGGGTTTTCTGCTGTCACCTTAGCCAGCATATGCTTTAGGTCTCCGTTAATTTTTTCTACTATTCCATTGCTGGCTGGATGATAAGCTGTTGTAAAATGCTGTTTAATCCCTAACATTTTAGTAAGGGCTTGCGTTGCAGCTGATATGAATTGGGTTCCACGGTCGGATAAGATGGTACGTGGAAATCCGAATCGTGAGAACAAATGTAGAAATACATTGGCAACGTCTTTGGAGGTGATGTATTTCAAAGCTACTGCCTCAACCCACCTTGAACAAAGGTCTACCATCGTTAGGATGAAGCGATTTCCTTTGCTGGACACCTGGTTTAGGGGTCCAACAATATCGACCGCCACACTCTCAAATGGCCTAGAGGCCAGTGTTGAAGGTTGTACTTCAGCTGTAGGATGTTTACCCTTACGTACTAGTTGTTGACAGACATTACATGAACGACAAAATACTTTTATGTCATTACAAAACCCTGGCCAATAAAAATGAGCCTGAATTCTGGCCCTGGTTTTGTCGTATGCAAGGTGACCAGCAAACGGTGACTCGTGTGCAATCTTTAGCACAGTTTGGCGGTGTTGTACAGGTAACACCGTTTGCTGAATCTCATGGTTACCAGTTGTATAATAACGAGTAAGAATACCATTATTAAATCTAAAGAACCATGATGCGTTTTTTGTTATTTTGGCTTTTTCTTTTAAGAGCTTTAGATATGGAGCCACACGAGGATCAGCTTTTTGCTGGTCTATGAACTTTTGCCTGGTAGTATCATCCGTGCTAGTTGGTGGTAGCACCAGTAGTCTTTCATTCTGTAGTGTGTCTTGATGTTTAATAGTATCTGCTCTGGTTGTTGCATTAGCTGCATTTAAGTTTTCCCATGCAGCTATATCTTCGTTAGTGCAATGTTTCAATTGGGGTAAGCATCCCAAAATTAAATCAGTACAAGGGTTATCTAAAATCGCACATGTAAAGGTACCAGAAAGGAAAGGAGTGTTAATACAAGCTCTTGCCAAAGGGTAAATTTCAATATTACCCGAAAAGGTTCGGCATTTGACCGAGTCACCTGTATAATCATTTGGATTCACCAGTTCCTTTCTAAGACCTATAAGAGTGCTGCCACTGTCCAGCAAACATTGGCATGGTATTTCGTTGACCATTGCATTGTGGAACACCAAATTGCCTCTGGAGGCTAATGCTGCATTTACACTCTCAGTGGAGAATGGTACTGTATGTCCCCATTCTAATTTTCCGTCTGCATGGAATTGGTGACATCGTTCACAACTGTCAAAGCTTAATATATCGTTTACACAACAAACATCTTCAGATTGGTTAACAGGTAATTCATTCTCGACTTCACACTCAGTCTCACTACCACTATCAGAAGATGTATCAATCAAAATTGCATTATTGGCCTTCATTCTTTGGCGGCCCAGGCACTTATTGGAATAATGCCCGTAGCTAGAACAGAAGAAGCATTTGACTGCACGCCTGTATGCAGTTCTCTTGTTTTGTTGTTTCTTAATGACCATCTCAAGATGTGTCGGATAGTTTGGTGATTTATCGCACATAGAATAAGTATCATGAAAAAGTTGGCAATATACACATTTTGACAATTTTTGATCTTTCTTGTCGACTCTCTGAAATGGTTTTTTACTGCTACGATAGCTTTTAGGTTGGTCCTTAACAAAAGAGACTATTTCAGAGTCGATATTTGATGTTTTAAAAATATCCCTATTTGAGGAAAAATATGCTGAGCCTTTCTTCTCAAATTGTTCTATGGTTTCTATGTCTGACTGCTGAAGGAATTTAGCGAAAGGAGATGGTATTGTGGATATGACTTTATCCATGGCTATTATATTTTTAAGTTTTTCAAAGTCCTTTCCTATATTTGCTGCACTAAGCCATTTATTTAGTACGCTTTGGACATTCGAGACATAATCGATGAAAGTCTCACTTGGTTTTGGTTTTAAATTAGAAAATTGCACTTGATACCCAGGGGCATCAAGTAAGAAATGTTGCATTATCCTATCGTGGATGTACTGATAGTTAGATCTAAGATCAGTTGGTATTGATTCTATAACTTTAAGGGGCTCCCCACTGAGGTTCTTCGTGTAAATCATGGCCCACATATCGATTGGTACTTGGTGGTATTTCAGCTGATATTCGACATTTTCTGTCCAGGCTGATATGGAATCTTCTTTACAGAATGGCTTAATAATATTTTTGTATTTATTAAATTTATTCTCTTCTTGCTGACTCTTTAGTTTTGTAGCGGAGATCTCTGAGTGTGAATCTACTTCCATACCTTTCATCTTTAATTGTGTCTCTGATTCAATCTGTATTTGTTTTTCTTTCACTCTTGCCATTTCATCTATCTCTCTTTGCTTCAACTCTCTCTCTCTCTCCTGATCTACTTGTTTTTGCTTTAATTCTAATTCTTTTTGTTTAATCTCTAATTCGTGATCTAACTGTTGTTGTTTCATTTCTAATTCTTTTTGTTTAATCTCCTTATCTTGTTCTAATTGCTTCTGTTTTGTTTCTTCAGCTAATTGTACCTCTTTGTGTTTTATTTCTAATTCTTTTTGTTTAGTCTCCTTATCTTGTTCTAACTGCTTCTGTTTTGTTTCTTCAGCTAGTTCTACAATTTCCTTTTGGTGTTGTCTTTCTCGTGCACGTTCATCTCTCTCAGCATCTTTTGCTTCCTTAAATTTTTGATCAGCATATTGCTCTAATTCCTTTCCTGTGTATTCTAATTCCTTGCCTGCTTTTATGAAATCAGCTAAGGTTGCCATGTTGTTAGGTAATTAGCTAGAGTTGACAGGCACTTAAATGTTTACTTTGGTTTATTAGATATGTTAAGTTTTTAAATTCACGGTGTACAAAAATTATAGTCTTAGATTACACCTTGAAAAATCGATCACAAAAAATGTACTAATAGCTCACACCCTGAAAAAGAGATGCATTATTAATCATGTTGCATTCAAAATAGTTTGGGTATACTCATCTTAACATCCCAGAGAATCAGGTACAATCGTTCGGCAACTCAGATCCCATCGTTCGGTACTTTGACAAACAGCTGGAGTTATTCTCATAAACAGCACTTGTTACATCTGGTTTACAAGAGCATCAACAATTAACCATTTGCAAACGACATATGACTTTAGACAATTTGGTACAATCACATGCCCCCGGACAAAACAATGTAGTATAATTAATAGTAAATGTCAATGTCCTGTCTTCGTTCTAACGTCTTCTGCCTTCCCTCACTATTGCTGTTTAATTTATGGAAGTGTTGTGCAGACCGAGTCTTATTTGCGTAGCGAAAGTAGTGCCATCGTGACGGTAACAAATAGAAAAGGTATACAAATAATTAAATAAATGCTTTGCAATAAATATAAAAGTAATAATAATGTTTAAATAAATAAATATATTTAATAAATAGCTCGTATGAACAAATAATATGTAATATAAGCCACAGATTTAGGCGAGCAGCCGCTTGGCGATTTGTAAACAATCCTTCGCTGAATGCAAATGGCGTAGGGCAGCTGTTTGTCAGTCGCGATACGTCATAGGCGCAGCGCTATTTTTAGATTGGAAAAATCAATATTGTCGCCGGCTCGTTCTTGTGTATTGCTCCGCCGTAAATCATTTTTGACAAATATTCATAAATAAATCAGTAATTATAGAAATAAATGATACAAAACAATAATAATAATACTTACAAATCAGAAGAAAACATGTTCATAAGCACAAAATATTTTAATAAGCATAAATAAACATTATTCGGTCACGATGGGCACAGCTCGCATTTTGTTGTAGTCTGCACACGCCACTGTTAACTAACATAAATTAAACCCTGTGATTAACTGACAGTAATACTATTTTAGAGCCGTGGGTGAGTGTTTTAGCTTGAACAATTGTCCAAGCTACACTTCTGACACCACTTTATCCTAGCCTGTCAGCAAGCGATGCTTCAGGCATTACGGGATAACTTCTCTCGCACCACACAAAAAGATTTGTCAGTCGTACGAGAGGTATTGATTACACATTTTATTGCCACCGGCTCTTTACATTACATCAGTGCACACAACGGTCGCTAATAAATCACACATGAATACACCACAGAATTGCCTATCACTAGTCGTTCCTAACCCTACTGCTAATTCTATCTACTAGGCTAAAGAATACGCATCGACGCTAAGCGATGCGTTCACTACAAAGTCTGTCCCCTGTCTGAGGAATTCTCCGCGTGCTGACTACACGGCGCGCGGAGTGACCTTGTGCGTACTTCGGCTTTTTCGTGCTGCATCATTCAGCACGCTTGGAGTAGTGGTCTCTCTTGAGTTTCAATCCAGTTCTCTGTATCTGTCACGCTGGCGTGATTATGCCGTGACCAGAGTGCTCACTCTCTGGTTGACACCTCCGTGTCTCATGAGAGAACTGTTAGATAGTTCCCCTTCCTATTTACCACCTACACCTACCCTGCCCTCGTGTAGGGGCACTGGGTTACCTCTCATCTATTTGAGGTAGACCACTCGTTCAGGGTGGTCTTCCCTGAGTCTTTGATAATGATAGTAATGAAATGGGTCTGTAATTGTTCGGGAGACCATTGTCCAATGAACCAGATTTAAGAAGAGGGTACACTTTAGCGATTTTGAGAGCTGATGGAAAGTGGCCTTTGGTTAGACACTGATTATATACATAGGTTAGTGATGTACAGATCACTGGCGCAGCACAACGGAGAATCCGGTTGCTGATTCCATCTAACCCAGATGAGGTTGTGTTTTTTAGGTTACTGAGGTAAGCGAATACTTCAGTGATTGTTATTAGCGGTATGTCGGAAAGAATATCGCGGGAGCATCTATTCTCGCAAAACGATGACAATAAAGATAAGTTGTAAGGAGAATTAGGTATTGAAGCCTTCAACTGGTCTATGTCAGTTTGAAAAAAATTACTGAATTGGCCGCATGTAATATGATTTGAAGGTAAAGAATTTCGGAAGTTATACTTGTTTGTCAAGGTGTTAATTGCTTTCCATATATCCTTACTATTTGTTTTATCCATTACTAAGTTCTTAAAGTAAAGTTTCTTTTCCCGTCGTATGTTATATTGAACTTTATTTCTAAGTGTACGGTATGCATCGAGATCCCACTTTTTATGTGCTTTATCTCTGTCTCTCATACTTTTAAGTATTTCCTGGGTGATCCAAGGTGGCTTGACGTGGTGTTTTACTCGAACTTCCTTGACTGGCACATGTCTATCAAAAACATCAATAAAGGTTTTCATCCAGAATTCCAGAGCATCATCCGGGTCAGAAAGCTGATAAACATTGTCTAGAGGTGAAATGAGCAAGTCCTGTAAAAATGCGCTTTGGTTGAAATTTTTGTAACTTCTATATTTTACACTTATGTGTTTATGTTTAGGAATTTTAATTCCTTTTTCAGACCACGTGCAGCATATTGGGTAGTGATCGCTCATTGCACAATTGGGTACGGTGCATTCTATGATGTTGTCTGAGCAAGTTACATAAATGTGATCTATGACTGTCGAAGATGACTTTGTTACTCTAGTAGCTTGTTGTACTATTTGTTGGAAATTGTATGATGCAATTATATTTCCCCATATTATGTTGGATTTGTTGGTGTTAATGTTAAAGTCTCCGAGTAGTATAATTTCCTTCCCAGAAGCGAAAACCACATCCATCATGGTAGTGAAGTTTTCGTACCAGACGTGTCCAGCACTGGGATTTCGATAAAGGTAGCCAATTATCAGGGGTGTGCGGTTTTGAAGTTTTAGCTCTAACCAGATACATTCTATTTCGCAAGTTTCAAAGTCTAGCCTACGGTGAACATTTAGTAAATTAGAAACATAGGTTATTATGCCTGTCTCTTGTTTCCTACAGGGATCCCTTCTAAAAACTTTGTACCCTTTAATAGAGATGTCCTCATCTGAAATTTTATCATTAAGTCTACTTTCACTAAGGCCGAATAAATGAAAATTTTGATTAAGAATAGAAGATAACTCTGGTAGCTTGTTAAATAAGCTGCAAATGTTTAAGTGTCCAAGGCGTATTCCTGACTTATTGAGCCAGTGTTGCCACTTCACAGACATTTCATCCATGAAGAAAGTGTAAATTAGTCAAAGTTAAGCAAAAATACAAGATCATAAAAAAAATCACAATTACATTAACTTACAAAATATCAATAATACAAATGGATAAGTAAATGACAATATTATAACGATATAACTAATTAGACCAACGAATATAATGCAAACAAGGAACAAAATGAATTAAAGAACATACAACAAATAATTAACTTGAAAAAACTACTTCACAAGCTAAGTACCAACTGTTATCCAAAAGAATCAATAAATGACTATACAAGTCAATGTCTCTGTTTAAAGCGGGGAGTGAAGACCCCCTCACTCAGAGTATTAAGGCGATAAAAAGTATTATAAAAGATATCTAAGTGTCAATCTCTGTGACTTCAATACGAGTCAATTTTTACAGCCACGTACAATCTAATACGTTGCTATATAAATCAATAACCAAGTATGCGCATAAACTTTCTGGGAGAGGCTCTTTCTTGTACCGAGATCCGGTGTTGCTTTGTGCTCAATTGCTAGTAAATACCAGGCTGTGTTGGTCCTTGGTACAGCGACATCATAAATGCCTGCCGAAGTGAAGCTGGACTAAACCGTGTGAGGTATAACAACTCTGGGTTACAATTGAGTGGATACTGTTGATTTCTCACGGGTGTGTAACGACTTCCAACTACAGGCTCTGATTCGTGGCTAACATGAGGCTGTGGTGGCACGTTGTTGTTACTACTGGATTGATCCTTGCTGTGGAGAAGAGGGAACGTATCTTCATAATTATCACCCTCCTGCGTGTAAGAAGGCGTATTGTACGCCTCTCTCTCTCTCTCGAGAGAGAGATGATCGTTTGAAAATTTGAGAAATTTATACCTGTTTTGTTGTGTGGCAGTGAATTTTGGCCTGAAAATTATAATTGCAGACAGTGAGCGGAATCTTTAACATTTAGTAAATGTGTGTGTTGTAATATAATACAGGCAGATAAAGTAGTATGGAGACAGCTATGTATGTTAAAGAGGAAAATGGGGCATTTGTTCTTATAACGCATCATGTGCAAGATAGATTTCATTAGAAAAACAACACAGGTGAAATAGTCACACAACTAGGCTACCAGCTAACAGTATACGACATCAAGTAACACTGTAAAGAACAAGTGGAAAAGAAGAAGAGTTTGATCTGTATACACTGCACAGAGGGAATCACAGAATACATGTACCTCTCTCTATATTAACAATCATAAACAACCAGTATCCCACTGTGTATGTTGCCCCTCGACACCACAAGGTACAGGAGAAACAAAGTTAGACATATCTATGGTGTGATGAAAGTAGAAGAACTGGAAATCCGCCGTGTTGGTAACTACCTACACTTTGAGAAATACCACTTATGTTAGTAGAAAATAGCGCCAACACTGTCAAACACAGGAAGAAGGGACCATAAGAACATCCTTTACGCAATGTATATATCATGTATTATCTCTATCAACCTTTGCTGTTTCCTATAATACAATATGATCTTACCAGTAGCTAAAATTTGTTATAGGCCAGATAGATAACTCTGATGTGATATGTATTATATACCAGGTATAGTGACGCCTAGTCAACAGTGTATGTTTTGTATACATTGATTGAAACTAAATTTCGTGAAAACTGTTGGCTATAAACAGACATGCAAACACACGCAACGACAGCTGAAATATATCGGTCATATAACTAATCAACCAACTGATAATATACAGAAACATGTATTACTCTCAGACCACCTGGCTTAGAAGATGAAATTGTTTTGTATACAAAGGCCATTGGTCCGTTGCTAGCTTTAACACAAACACACACATCGATCTTTTGTCCTGTTGATCATTACAACCAGTTAGTGCTTGGTGACCGCTACGCCCGGGTAATTGCAACATTCAATCCATTTTCTCTGACGCCTTTACCGGAATAGTATGAAATATTACGGATCGTTTAATTATGTCTGCTGATTGGACACATATCTGGGTATACAACATAGAAATTCTGGAAATGACAAGTCGTCAAATTTAGGACACAACACATCGACCAAACATGTAGTAGTAGTAGTAGTAGTAGTAGTAGTAGTAGTAGTAGTAGTAGTAGTAGTAGTAGTAGTAGTAGTAGTAGTAGTAGTAGTAGTAGTAGCAGTAGTAGTAGTAGTAGTAGTAGTAGTAGTAGTAGTAGTAGTAGTAGTAGTAGTAGTAGTAGTAGTAGTAGTAGTAGTAGTAGTGGTGGTGGTGGCGGCGGTGGCGGCGGTGGTGGTGGTGGTGGTAGTAGTAGTAGTAGTAGTAGTAGTAGTAGTAGTAGTAGTAGTAGTAGTAGTAGTAGTGGCGGCGGTGGTAGTAGTAGTAGTAGTAGTAGTAGTAGTAGTAGTAGTAGTAGTAGTAGTAGTAGTAGTAGTAGTAGTAGTAGTAGTAGTAGTAGTAGTAGTGGTGGTGGTGGTGGTGGTGGTGGTGGTGGTGGTGGTGGTGGTGGTGGTGGTGGTGGTTGCAGTAGTAGAAGTAGTAGTAGTGGTGGCGGTGGTGGTTGCAGTAGTAGTAGTAGTAGTAGTAGTAGTAGTAGTAGTAGTAGTAGTAGTAGTAGTAGTAGTAGTAGTAGTAGTAGTAGTAGTAGTAGTGGTGGTGGTGGCGGCGGTGGCGGCGGTGGTGGTGGTGGTGGTAGTAGTAGTAGTAGTAGTAGTAGTAGTAGTAGTAGTAGTAGTAGTAGTAGTAGTAGTAGTAGTAGTAGTAGTAGTAGTGGCGGCGGTGGTGGTGGTAGTAGTAGTAGTAGTAGTAGTAGTAGTAGTAGTAGTAGTAGTAGTAGTAGTAGTAGTAGTAGTAGTAGTAGTAGTAGTAGTAGTAGTAGTAGTAGTAGTAGTAGTAGTAGTAGAGTTTGTTGTTGTTGTTGTAGTGGTTGTTTTATTAATAATAGTAGTATATTTTGTTATTGTTTTCCTCTTTCTGGTTTTCTTGTTTTTCATGTCGTTCTGATGGTGAGAAGTTGTTGACACCCTATTATCGGTGGACCACTTGATACATACATACAGGTACAAGAACAAAGACGCATACGAGTTTATTTCGCGTTATAACTAGTTTACTATGACAGAGAGAAACACAGACAAGTTGATTAGACTATCTCTGCCTCCACCACTATTGTTCTTGACATTTTTCTCTGCTCCGGGACTTTAACTCTGTGACTGGCTCCCAGGACAGGGGTCAACATTTGTTCCAGCGCTAGAACACGCTTTTCAAAATTCTCACGTTCTCTGGTTACATGATGCCAGTTACCATGGCGTTCTTCGGTGCCAACGAGATGAACAGTCGAGAGGTACGGTTCTGTTGCAAACTTAACCTACATCGGAGACAAGTACATTGAAAACTTACAAGACTTCAACGCCTAGTGTGAAAGTTACAAAACACCAACAGATAATAATTCATTAATAGTGAAAGTTACAAACCTCTAAAATACAATAACCATTTATAATGAAAGTTAAAGAACTGCAACATATAAAGCATCACTATGAAAAATGCAAAACATCTTAATCACATACCACTATTTACAGTGAAAAACCACTCACACACACACATACGCGCGCATGATCACCGTACAACGCCACCTCGTGGAAGAGCATCGTACTCCTAACTAATACACACCAATAATAGTCCCACCTCATTCCCAATAGGGATCTCGACCACCACTACTCTATCCCACTGCCCTGTCTCTTAACAAGGAATCACCATTTAAAACAAATTTTCAACCTCCCCCCACCCCACCACTTAACAAGCATCTTTAATCTTCACAACCTCCCCACCCCACTACAACTAATAACATTCGCCATATTAATATTTAAATTTTCTCAACCTCCCGGCTTAGCCACGATGCCATCCCGTGGAAGAGCATCGTACTCCTAACCATTACACTTCACCAATAGTCCCACACCTCAATCCCGATAGACAGTTCAACCACCATGACTCCACCCCATTACCCGGCCTCTTAACAATGAAGCACCATTGTAAAATATCTTTCCCAACCTCCCGTCTTAGCCACGACGCCAACCCGTGGAAGAGCATCGTACTCCTAACCATTACACATCACCAATAGTCCCACACCTCAATCCCGATATTCAGCTCAGCCACCATGACTCCACCCCAACCGATTTTCGATTGGATTCGAACACCGACCGACCGCGCACCGAACGCACACGCACGCGCAAGCCCCACATGTAATCCTATGATGATTGTGTACAGGCCACTAGTAGTCTCTATAGACCATATAAACGCCTCCTTAACAACGAAAAGCCGGCTTACACCCACTTCACAACCACTTCCCCACCGTGTGGAGAGCACTGTAACCCTAATACAACCACTCACACGCAAACGCACGCCCCATATGTAACCCTATGATGATAGTTTACAGACCACTAATAGTCTCTATAGACCATGTAACCGCCTCCTTAACAACGAAAAACCGGCTTACACCCACTTCACCAACGTGTTGACGAGCACTGTAACCCTAACACAACCGCTCACACGCACGCCCCATATGTAACCCTATGATGATAGTTTATAGACCACTAATAGTCACTACAGACCATATAACCGCCTCCTTAACAACGAGAATCCGTCTTACACCCACGTCACATATTGAATTGGGTTCGAACACCGACCGCCCGTGCCCCTTCCAGTCGCCCCACCCGCTCACACCCACCACACCCACCACACGCATACGCACCGATCACCTGATTTTAATGGGATGTAATAGTACCAGAAAAGATCGATTCATGAGTTATACCCCTTTGGCACCGCAACTGAAATGCGGAGTCGATTTTCACCGTAGCGCGTGACGTCACATAGAGCTATAGAGAGAAATATTCCGGAGCTGGCTCCGCATTTAGGGTGGCAAATACTATACTACTCACTACAGAAGATTATGATAGTGGTGGTGAGCAGCATCATTTCTCTGCTTCACACCACTGCAAGAGAGGATATTGATTATTCTCATGTCTCCACTTGACAACGACGGCGGACGACGTGATCTCCATGGGGATATCAGCAAACATAAGGTGACTGCTGCTTTCTTTACACTTATACATACTGAGAAGAAGAAGAAGAAGAAGAAGAAGAAGAAGAAGAAGAAGAAGAAGAAGAAGAAGAAGAAGAAGAAGAAGAAGAAGAAGAAGAAGAAGAAGAAGAAGAAGAAGAAGAAGAAGAAGAAGAAGAAGAAGAAGAAGAAGAAGAAGAAGAAGAAGAAGAAGAAGAAGAAGAAGAAGAAGAAGAAGAAGAAGAAGAAGAAGAAGAAGAAGAAGAAGAAGAAGAAGAAGAAGAAGAAGAAGAAGAAGAAGAAGAAGAAGAAGAAGAAGAAGAAGAAGAAGAAGAAGAAGAAGAAGAAGAAGAAGAAGAAGAAGAAGAAGAAGAAGAAGAAGAAGAAGAAGAAGAAGAAGAAGAAGAAGAAGAAGAACGAACGAACGAACGAACGAACGAACGAACGAACGAACGAACAGACTTTATTTTCAAAGGGTAACAAATTGGGCACGCAGGCCCGTCTTACATTCGGCCCTTCCAATCATTCATCTTTCTTTCATCAACAGTGCATAGGAAAAAAAAACATTGTCACATGAATTTTGTAAACATAAACAATGCATATTACTATGTTATGAGACACATCCACCACCCACCCACACATCCATTCACTCCAACTTCCCCACCCAACCACACACACATACAATACATTCCCCCACCCATCCACCACATCCCTACACCTAAACATCTCCCCACCCACACACACCTCTCACCCACTACAGATCCCATCCACCCACACCCCAAGCACACATACATTCAATAACCCACACATCCCCCACCTACACAGAAGAAGAAGAGGAAGAAGAAGAAGAAGAAGAAGAAGAAGAAGAAGAAGAAGAAGAAGAAGAAGAAGAAGAAGAAGAAGAAGAAGAAGAAGAAGAAGAAGAAGAAGAAGAAGAAGAAGAAGAAGAAGAAGAAGAAGAAGAAGAAGAAGAAGAAGAAGAAGAAGAAGAAGAAGAAGAAGAAGAAGAAGAAGAAGAAGAAGAAGAAGAAGAAGAAGAAGAAGAAGAAGAAGAAGAAGAAGAAGAAGAAGAAGAAGAAGAAGAAGAAGAAGAAGAAGAAGAAGAAGAAGAAGAAGAAGAAGAAGAAGAAGAAGAAGAAGAAGAAGAAGAAGAAGAAGAAGAAGAAGAAGAAGAAGAAGAAGAAGAAGAAGAAGAAGAAGAAGAAGAAGAAGAAGAAGAAGAAGAAGAAGAAGAAGAAGAAGAAGAAGAAGAAGAAGAAGAAGAAGAAGAAGAAGAAGAAGAAGAAGAAGAAGAAGAAGAAGAAGAAGAAGAAGAAGAAGAAGAAGAAGAAGAAGAAGAAGAAGAAGAAGAAGAAGAAGCAGCAGAAGGAGAAGCAGAGGAAGAGGTCGAGACAGGAACACTGAGCTGATCCACGACTCTGGTGATCGAGTGAAATGGCTAGTCATGACCGCCCACGCTTTCCTCCATGGCACATGATTGATTGATTGATGATGTTTACCACATCACCAACTGAGTAGCAAGTATATTTTTTAAGTTGCATGCCCTTCACAGGACGTAGCAGTCAACCCCAGCATTTTCGCTGTTCTTGATTCGAGGGCAAATTTTACGTTCAGTAGTTTGCCATTGCTTTCTGAACGATCTGCTCCTATGCCTTTTTCGAAGAAAAAAAACAGCACCGCTGTGCTTCGAACCCGGGTTACGGGCTCACAAACCGCGTTCGCAAACAATATGAATAATCCACAGTGTACCCACTGGGCCTCAATGAGTGTACACAGAATTGTATCTTTTTTACTGTTATTTTATTTTAATATCTATGATACTGTAACATAATATAATGCACGTGGAAGCTTATTTTGGCTTGTATGTGGAAACGGAATAGAACACCCTTTGAACAAGAGGGTTTCAATTGAAAACCTTAACTGTTTCGTGTGTGTGTGTGTGTGTGTGTGTGTGTGTGTGTGTGTGTGTGTGTGCGCGTGCGTGTGTGTGTGTGTGTGCGTGTGCGCGTGTGTTTGTGCGCGTGTGTATGAATATTTACTTCATTACCGATAAATTCTATTGGTCGCTTGTGTAACCACTCATGCGCCACCTACAGTACCTCTTCATTAGACCGAAAAGTCTGTCACAGAGGTCACGCCGTTTTGACACTTCCTGCTCCGCGCATACAACTGCTGGACTAACAGGCATGCATTACGATAATGGACCTATATTTGCCGATGCATTTCTATAGGTTTCACCCTTTCACTGATATTTTTTTTTTAAAAACGGCTAGTGCATGTCAAAAGTTGCACAGCCATTATTAAGATGTCCTTGTGACATCACGGTAATCGTCTGCCCCTTGATGTCACGTGCTTAACGCTCTTTCCATCCTTTACAACAATATTGACAGGTTACTGGACAATGCCTTCATAATTGTAATTTCTATCATACTTCTAGGATTTTCATTTGGACCTCCATCGTATATATTAGTAAAGTAATTTATATGCATGTTACATATTTGAATTACATCAAACGGATTATATAATTCCAAATACTCTTAGCACTAATGACATAAACTAAAGAACTTCTTGACAACTGGCAAGATTCAGAGCAAAAGAACAAAGGAATGACAAAGAAGTAAATATTTGGATGGTTTGGCAACGAAACATGGTCTTGACATGAATTGTGGAGCTGACCCACGACACGTGTGATCGTGTGAGATGGCGAAACATGACCACCTGCACTAATCGACATGGCACATAATGAATGGATGTGTTGTCCATCTCTTGTATTTTCTACACATATACTAATTCAACGTTTTCAATGTGCTTGTAGCAATGAAGATACTGTTGATCCTTGATCTAATTCTATAACGGACTCTCAAAGACATGATTGTCTAGATAACGTTAGCTTTATGGACTTGGATATTGTGCTGTTTCCAATCTCAATACTAAAGAACATATTATGTGATATTAGTCATTTGCAATCATTTATTTCCTATTGAAGCATACACACGAATGGACTATTCCATTAACAGTGTATACAACTTCGCTACTCAGTCGCAATACAATGAACACATTTTAGGTTTGAATTAAACAATGAACACATTTTAGGTTTGAATTAAAACAGCATACACATCTCTAACACGAATGACCCGCATAGAATCGTCATATCTATAGGAGATTACGTTCTTCTACTGTCCCGGCCATGCCGATGTAAGTGGAAAGAAAACGGTACATTGTTTAACCTCCAGTGACAACTCCGTGGATAGGCAAGGTTGACATGATACTCTCTATAGATTGTGCATATCTATTTTTTTTTTTTTTCTTGTTTTTTTTTCCCCGCGTTTCCATCCTGTTTCAGGATATTGCGGTCAACACCAGCATCTTTCAGCTGTATGTTGATTCCTAGGCTAGATTACGCTCATCAGCACGCCACGACTTTCTGAGCGACCGGCTCCATACTCTCGTAAGTCACTTTTGCGATTCGAACCACTGCTAATTCTCGTCGCGTCACGTGACGAGAGTATTCGGGGTTAGCGGAGAAAGCTGCTAACTCCTCGGCCACGGATCCGGCTTGTGCATATCTATGCATCCGACAATATTTATGACGAAGATTCAGCAAGGCTGCTCTCACTTATACTTATGGAAATCTGAGATACACTCTATAGATGATTGCCTGTTGCACCTTCAGGGACAACACTGGGGATAAGCAAGGAAGACATGACACTCTGATTAGATGATCGCTTGTTGCACATCCAGGGACAACACTGCAGAAAAGCAAAGAAGCCATGCTATCTCTATAGAAGATTGCCTATGGCACCTCCATGAACAACACCGCTGATGAGCATAGCAGCCATGATACTCTTTATAGATGATCGTCTATTGCACATTCAGGGACAACACCGCTTATAAGCAAGAAAAACATGCTACTCTCTATAGATGTTTGTCTATTGCACATCCAAGGACACCACCGCTGGTGAGCAAGGAAGTCATGATACTCTGTATAGATGATTGCCTGTTGCACCTCCAGGGACAACACCACGGATAAGTATGGAAACCATGATATTCTCTATAGATGAATGCCCGTTGCATGTCCAGAGACAACACCGCAGATAATCGAAGAAGACATGATACTAGCTATAGATGATTGTCTATTGCACCTCCAGGGACAACACCGCTTATAAGCAACGAAAGCATGATACTTTCTTATGATGATCGTCTGCTGCGCGAGAAACACATTTCTTGCCCACACAGGGCTGGAACTCAGGGATTCTTGCCGACAATTGCAGAAATAGTTGCTACAAACCAGGAAGCAGACCTTGCATTATCAACTGGCCACTGTAACTGCAGGTATCCACACTCATTAACTTTATCTGGGGAGACTGAGAACATATACGAGGGTAAGTTAATAAGTAAGTCACAAATGGCTGTAGAACAATAACTAAATATGATAACAATTTGAAACCAGTTTATTTTTATACATACATTGTCCCTTTATTTCTCAACATAATTTCCACCAACATTAATGCACTTATCCCATCGTTTTATCAGTCCTCCCAGACCGTCGGCATAGAACTGAGTGCTCTGATTTCTAAACCACGTTTCACTTCACATTCAACTTCGGCGTCACTCCCGAAATGTCTCCCGTCAAGGTGGGTTTTCAGTGTTTATGCTGACAAATGTTTTTCCCGTAAAGCGGTGTATAGCGGGGTAGAAAATGTTACCAGGGCGAGTCAATAAGTAAGTCACACAGTTCTGTGGGATGGCAGGTAAATGAAAACATAGCACGCAGTTCTATGCAGCCGGTTTGGGAGGATTGATAAAATGATGGAATAAGTGCATCAATGTTGGTGGATATTATGTTGAAAAATAAAGGGACAATGTATGTATAAAAATAAACCGGTTTCAAGTTGTCATCATATTTAGTTATATTTCTATAGCCATTTGTTACTTACTTATTAACTCACCCTCGTAGATTGGCATATCAGGTGCTTTAATGTCGGATTTTGATAAAGTGTCTCTGAGGCTATTATATAAGAACGTGTTGGTGGTCTCAGCAATTGCAGTGACCTCAGTGACATGGCATTACCTCTTCTCAATTTAACTCACAGAATTAACCGCTAAAGGAAATTACACTCTGGAGCATACAGCAATGACTCTGGGGCACAAAGCAAACTTAATGTTACACAAAGCAATATGTTTGCGCTACACAATAAAATGTATGCTTTACAACGCAATATATTTGGGCCCCAAAGCAAAATGCATGTTTTACAAAGCAGTATATTCGGGGCACAATGTAATAATGAACAGCGCCAGCATATTTTAAACAATAAGTAATATTGATTGATTGATTGATTTAGGAATCGACATCACAGCATTCGGGGCATTCCCATAAGTGCTCCGTCCCCATCCTCAGCAGCCAGCGAAGAGTTCCAACACTAATAGTACCAGTAGCAATCTGATTATAAGTCCGTCTCGCCTTTCCTCTGAGCGTTGAGCGTCGGCCAGATCCCCTCGTCACTCCTCGCTGTCTCATTCTTGCCAGACCATGGTAATCCATTTGCTCCTCCGAGGTGTGCACGTGCTCCCACAAGGCCGCAACCACGTCTGCCTTGTCATGTATCAAGACTCCACCAAGTTCTGCAGACCCAGCCAATCTGTCCGCCTGTTCATTTCCAAGCATACCAGCATGCCCCGGAGAAAAGATCCAGGCGATGCTTGTCACCCGTGACCTCCTAAGCGAAGCAAGCCACGCCGCACGAAACCTGCCCGTCCTCACCCTCGTCAGCATGCTCTTTCTGAGTCAGTTACAATCACGATGTGTGTGTGTTTGTGTGTATGTATCGTATTCTCCATCCAGCGGAGAGCCGCAGTGAACGCCTCCACCTCCATTCTTAAGCTGGATGTTGTGGTATTATATGCCAGGATCTCCTGCCTCAAACATCGACCATTAGCTTTGGCTATGAACTCCCAGCCACTTCTCTCACCTCTTGACACCGAACCATCTGTGTAGATAATCACATCATCCGAGTGAGCATTGTCCTGAATTAGTTGCTGGATTTCCACTTCCGTGGCCCCTGCTGGCCACTCCCTGCACTCCCGGCTTAATGTGATTATAACTCTGCACAAGTCTGACTGCTCCGTTGGCACTCTGACCCACTCCTCTCCACGCCTAATGTTCTCCAAGGGGCACATCTGTCTGATCGTAACCTCCGCCTGAGCCATCCATGATTTCCCTCTTATCAGTCGCTGACCCTTAACTGCGTCCAGCGCCTCACGCAAAGGGTGATCTGTGTCTGCAGCTACTCTGAGGTATGCCTTTGCCTGCATCACCTTGAGCCTGCCAGCAACAGTCGGCAGGCCAAGGATGTAACGCACACACACTAGTGGGGTGTCTCTAGTGCATCCCAGAATGACCCGCATAGCTTCGTTCTGTATGCGCTCTAACTTCAACAGCTGACTCTCTGAGACAGTGAGCAGACCTAATCCATAATCAATTACTGAAAGGATCAAGTGCTGGTATAGTGTGAAAAGCATTCTCTGCTCTGTGTCCATTGCAGCCATAGTTTTAAGTGCACAACCGTCACTACATGGTCCTTGAAGGATAGGCTCCTGTCAAATGTGATCCCCAGATACTTCAGTTTGTTCTCTCTGCTGACATTTCTACCATCTATCGCGAGGCTTGGGACATCAGCTCTTACAATCCTGTTGTCCAGAGAGCCCCACAAAACAGCCGCCTTTTCCGGGTGGATGACAGCACTCATTTCTGTGCACCAATCAATCACTTCATCTACTGTCGCCTGTAACTCCTGGGCTGTTTGCTCCCTATCTCTCCCCTGCCTATATGCAAGAATATCATCTGCAAATGTTAGTATTCTTCCAACCCCTGGTGCTTCTAGGTTTGCAATCTTGCTCGTATACACATTAAAGAGCACCGGTGAGACTGCAGATCCCTGTGGCAGTCCCGGGGTTAAAATATGCGGCTCTGAGGTCCATGCACCCAGACGGAGAGCAGCCCGACGAGAGTGCAGGACGGCTGCTACCCAGTTCACCAACCAGGGATTGACCCCCTTCTCCATCAGTGCGGTCATCAAAATATCATATCTAACTCTATTGTACGCATCCTCGAGATCAAGCGCTACCGCCATCGTTTCTTGTCTACTCTGGAACCCCTCATAAACATCAAAGGCAAAAGTGGCTGCATTTGACCAGGTATCTTTTCCTGGCCTGTAGCTCCCCAGGCCTCTTGGAAGAAGCTTCCCCCTTTCCAAAAAATTCTGCAGCTTAACAGCGACTATCTTCTCCAGAACCTTCCCAAATGTATTTTGAAGGGTGGTGATCCTAAAGCCGCTAAGCTTTGACTGATCCTTGAATGGTTTTGGGAGAGGGATGAGATAGCTGTGCACCCATTCCTGCGGTACTGATGCTGTCCTAATGCTCTGGTTAAAGCAGTCGGTCATCTCCTCCAGGTCTGCATCGCTCAAACCCTTCATGTGGTCATACCTGACTTCATCGGGCCCTGGTGCCGTGTCTTTTGCCTTTTTCAAAATGTGTTTAACATCTTCCACCCGTATGATGTCTTCATACTGCATATTCTTCGTGGTGCCAGATAACTCCTCTCTAACTGCATCCTTGGTGTCCGCATCATTATGATTGGTCTGCTCTAAAAATCTCTGGAGAAACGCCTCCCCTTTTTCTTTGTCTGTTGTCACGCGCACACCATCATCTCTATAAATTGTTCCCACTGTCATAGGCCGATCTTTTCTCTGCATTTGCCTGTGCAGTTTCCAGAATTTTCGCAGTGTTTTATCACCTCCAATCTCCTTCATGTAACATTCCCATTTTTGCCTTTTTGCTCTGCAGCACAGCGCTTGAAAACCTCCACCTTGTCTTTCTTGACATTTTCCGCTGTGTCCACTTCCTCTCGTTAGCTTCGAAGTGTCTGTCACACTTTCTTTAGCTGCTTCACTGCAGCTCTCTTTGCTTTCCAAGCATGGTCTACTTCTGGGGTCCACCATGGGGGCTGCAAAAAGGGAGTTTTAACAGTCCTGTTGCATGCCCCTTGTCTGAGGCGTCCAAGAAGGCAATCGGTCCATTCTCATACCGGAAGGTCTTGCGCGCTCTCCCAGCTTTAACTTTCCTGGGTTTAGAGATCAGGACTAAGCATGGCATGTCATAATCCCCATTGATATGCCGCGACATCGTTACGCCCGCCAGGCGAACACCAGTGACTGACTCACAGGTTTCGCTGACGACAGAGATAGCGACCCTCAGAGTCAAGCCAGTACAACCGTGACGCATGCAATTCTCGTTGCGCTCGAATCCACAGGGCAAGCACTGTGAGCGGAAAACGCCAGACACGGCTAGGGGCATCAGACGAGACTGACGTGTATGAAAGCGGCTCTTGTATTTCTGTGCCTGAATGTAGATTGTTCGTAGCTCTTGGAAGAAGATAGAAAGACTGCATAGCTGTGGGTTTGAGTTTGTGAGTGCATTGATGTATTATGTATAAGTTGTGATAGTCACCTTGTGATGGCCACATGCCGAATTAGATTGTGTTGCGTGTGAAGTGTAAATAAAACCATCAAACTTAGTGTTACTGTGTGTCCCGTCAAGTCATTCTGTACTTGTGTATGTCTCACATATGTTAGGTCCAGCGAGCCAGATTCATTACATTGTAGGACCCTGACATGTGTGAACGTGGAGGCTTTCGTCCGGCTTTAATTTAGTTAAGATTTGAACCTAGATGTGAACGTAAATTACATACATTTGAATGTGTTAACGTGGAAAAACATCAGTGATTGTGAAACTTGTCTCGATAAAATTGTGTAATCTAAGTTTAAGTGTTGTACCATCATAGTTGTAGAACGTTTAAACATGGCTAACTTGTCTTCGTGAAAGTAGTTGTGTACAGAAAAAGCGTGTGGAAGCAGAAAGTTCGGGAAAGAAAGCAACTTGTGAAAATTGTTGAACGACGACATTACGACCAACAATAACACTCAACGCCATACAAACCTAACCAAAATTTAATTGACAAGCATACACAGCACACAGACATAGATTCTAATTTATTTCCTTCCAAAAGTAACCAGGTTTCCTGTGCCATCTGAAACTGTTACCCGTAGAGGTCATTTGCCGTTGTAGTAGCGCCCCTACAAGTCCTGGCCCTGGTTTTCAACACTCTTCAGTGTATCCAGAGTACTTGAGTATTATCTTTTTATATACTTTTGGATGCAAATTTGGGGCACACGCTGTAAGTTTAAAAATATTGTAAAGAAATTGTTCACACTACTAACACTTTATAACCAAATTGCGTGTGTGAGGAATCATTTTCATTGAAACATTCCATCATGTCTTCTCTAAATGACTTCATCGAGATGGGTTTAAAACTATAGTTAACTGGGGATGAGTTGACAAAATGGAGTGAGACAAAATATTCAGAATACCTCCTAGCACAGGAGAAAGCTAGGGACCGCGACGAAAGAGCGGCTGAAAGAGCTGCAGAAACGAAGAAGGCAGAAATGGCAGTGAAACAGTCAGAAATTGAGGCCGAATTGAAAAAAGCAGAAATCTCAGCTCAAAGTAAACGAGAAGAACTTGAACTCCAACTGAAAATCAAACAGCTTGAAGCTGAAACAGCTGTTGAAAAAGAATCTCGTAAATCTGAAAGACTGGAAAAAGAAAACCAGTACAAAAAGTACCAAGGTATTGTCAGAAATTATACCTCGGGGGACTGCATAGCAGCCTTCACCCAAAACTTTGAGACTTTAATGGACCACTACCAGATCCCAGTATCTGAGTGGAACATCATTTATATGAGAAGTTTATCAGGGGAACCTCTAAAAGTTATAGAGACTATCCCTAAAGATCTCAGAAAATATTACCAGTACATAAAGTCAAACATTATGTCACATTTCCTGTTAGATGAAGCAGGCTACAGAGAACAGTTCAGTAAACTAACTCCAAAACCTACTCAAACGTTCTCTGACTACATATCAGTAGTACAGGATATATTCAGTAAATGGCTTTCAGCAGCCAAAGTTAATAAGGACTTTAACAAATTGAAAGATCTCATCCTTAGGGATAAAAGCATCACATCCCTTCCACCATTATTTTCAAAATTTTTGCAAGAGAGTGAGTGTATGACTGTAGAACAGATCGAGAAACGTGGGTCGGCGTATTTTACAGCCAATAAACATTGTTTTGCTAGTGTAGCAACTGATGTAAATTTCGTAGCAGCTGCTAGCTATGAGAGATCAAAATCAGATACATACAATAGGCAAAAGACATTTAAGCCTACTACTGAGAAATGTAGGTTTTGCCAATTTCCTCACCACCGGAATGAGATGTGCGATCAAAACCCTGCATATCTAACATATTTGCAAAACTATGTAAATAACCAAGATAAAGAGCGAAGAAGCTTCAAACGGCTAACCAAATGCTTCCTTTGTAAAGCGTATGGCCACTGGCGTAATGCTTGTAAAGGGAAACAGATGACCAGGAAGGCGAATGCCGCCTTGTTTGATAGCTCTTCATCAGATGAAGAACATCTTGAAAATCATCCTGTGAACTCAGCACAGGCCATAGATACATTTAATCCACAAAAATGTACCATCTGTAATCAGTTCCATGAAGATGGCCTATTAACATGCGGCCACTCGATACCTATTGCCAATGAGGAAGCCAATTTGGTAATAGATTCCAAAGGCAGAATTAACATCCACCATGGATATATGAATGGTAAGCCTGCTACAGTCTTACGAGACAGCGGGAGCACTCTTATATTTCTTAAAAGGGACTTCATAATGCCTACAGACTATACAGGCAGGCACGTAACATGTAGAACATTCTCGGGAAATATCGAGAAGTATCCATTGGCATGGGCATACATTGAGACTCCATTCCTCACTGGGAAGGTTAAATGCGCAGCATTAACCAATCCTTGCTGTGATATTATCATTGGGACCTTCCCGAAGTGAATGAGATGCCTCATAACACCATAACATCTGCATGTATTGATGACCATGTAACATCATCTCCATCAAACGTCATCATGGAAAGTGTGTTATCATCAGATAATTGTATGCTAGCTAATGCAGCACTATCATCATCACATGATATCATTGATCCAATTGTTCCATCATCACATGATATCATTGAACAAATTGGTTCACCATCACATGAAATCATTGATTCAAGTATGTCACCATCATCTCATATCACTGAAAGTGTGAACGCAGTAACTAGATCTGCTGCTAGAGTGCAAGAACAAATTGATCAAACTGAGGCAATAGAAATGCTAAGCCCAGTATTACTACCTTCTAAAACCATGAAGGAAAATTTTGTAACAGCCCAAAAAGCTGATACTTCATTGTATACCACCACAGAGCAAACTGTTTTGCCACTAGAATACCGTAAGCAAGCCTTACATCTTGCCCATGATATACCTCTTGCAGGGCATATGGCGTATTCAAAGACCAGATCTAGATTGTTGTCACAGTTTTATTGGCCAAAATTCTGTAATGACATTAAACAATATTGCAGAAGTTGTGACATCTGCCAAAACCTAGTGAAAAAGGGGAAACACCCACAGGCTGAATTACAGGTTACAGATTTAGCCAGTCGACCCTTTGAGAAAATATCGGTTGACATCGTAGGTCCTCTAAATCATGTAACATCTAGAGGAAATAGATTTATAGTTACAATTATTGATCTATGTAGCCGCTGGCCTGAAGCTATTCCTCTCAAGAACATAACTGCCAATGATATAATGGAAGTCTTTTTCCATGTATTTTCAAGGATAGGTTTTCCTGATACTATCCTATCCGACCGTGGAAGTCAATTTATTGCTGCATCCACTCAAGCTTTCACTAAAATGTTAGGTGTGAAACAATGTTTCAACTCACCGTACCATCCTCACTCGACAGGAGTAATAGAGAAATTTAACGGGGAGTTAAAGCATATGCTTTCCAAAGTCACCCAAGAGCACCCTGAAAATTGGGACATCTATTTGCCGGCCATATTATTCGCATATCGCGAGGTCCCTCAATCAAGCACTGGGTTCTCTCCATTCGAACTTATCTATGGTGCCAAACCACGTGGCCCATTAAGTATATACCATTCCATGTTAACTGAAGCAACTCCTATACTTAAACCCATATCATCATACGTATATGTGACATCATTGCGTGAAAGGATAATTAAATCTTGTATTATTGCCAAAGATGCACTGAAACAATCTGGTGCGGTGTATAGACAATATGCAAACAAAGGAAACAGGACGATAACACTGACACCTGGACAGGACGTACTACTGCTCCTACCTAGTGACCGACAGTTACTGACCGATTCTTGGCAAGGACCATTTAAGGTACTAAGACAGATTTCACCGGTGGACTATGAAATTCAAATTAAAGACAAACACAAAATATTCCACATCAATATGCTAAGACCATACTACAACAGGGACAACGAACAAGACGATACAGCAGCCAGTACAACAATAATCGACCATGAAGGCGACGAAGAAAGCGACGAAATACCAACACCAGCACTAAACACGACGAACTGCTTACAGGACATCAAGATAAACCCGCAGTTAACTCAAGCAGACACCGACAGCTGCAAACAACTCATACAGGACTACAGTACCATCTTCTCCAACAACCCAGGACAAACAGAACTAGTACAACACCACATTACTTTGACCTCCAACACACCAATAAAATGCAGACCCTACACAATTCCATTACATTACAAAGAAAAACTGCACCAAGAAATCATTGACTTAGAAAAGAACAACATCATTAGACGATCGCAATCACACTTCTCTTCTCCAATAGTCATCATACGCAAAAAGGACGACACAATAAGACTCTGCATAGACTATAGAAAATTAAATAAAATAACACAGTTGGATTTGGAGCCGATGACCAACTGCGAGGAACTGCTGACAGAGCTGACAGACTCTAGGTACTTCACGAAGATAGACATGACAAAAGGTTACTGGCAGATAACGGTAGACGAACAGAGCAGACATCTGACAGCCTTTGCCACACCTTGGGGACTGTACGAATGGTGCAAATTACCATTTGGGCTTGTTAACGCACCGGCAACATTCGTACGCATGACAAGACTATCACTGACGGACATAAAGAATATCATTTCGTATATGGATGATATATGTGTACACACAACGACAATGACAGAGCACATAACGACATTACAGCAGACGTTTGAACGGATCAGACAGCACGGACTTACTATTAAACCTGCCAAAGTTGACATAGCCTACCAAGAAATCTCCTTCTTGGGGTATAAGATCTCTAATGGCTTTGTCACTACTGACGATAACATCGTGTCAAAGATTCTGAAACTGACACTTCTGACTACAAAGAAACAAGTCAGAAGTGTATTAGGACTTCTAAATTATTACAGGCAGTTCATCCCAGATTTTGCTGAACTGACAAAGTTTTACTAACATACTAAAAAAAGACCACCCAAATAAAATTGTGAACAACGAATGCCTAAAATTTGCATTCCAGAAGATATTGTCCTATTTTTCTGAGAATAGTTTAAAGAATCCCATTCTCAAATTGCCAAATTTGCATATTCCTTTCAGATTGCGCACAGATGCGAGCTCCGTGGCGATTGGAGCGGTACTATTAGAGGAACATGACGGCATTTTACATCCTGTATATTACCTATCCAGGAAACTTAAACCAAGAGAACGCACTTGGTCGACCCCTCCAAAAAAAAAAGCCCTTGCATTAGTGTTTGCAATAACGAGATTGTCTAGATCCCTCCTTGGAAGGCATTTTGTAGTAGAATCTGACAACAGCCCTTTGAAGTTTATTACATCTGGAGTGCCAACTAACCATATGATAGCGCGATGGTCACTTTTGCTCCAGGACTACAGTTTTGAAGTGTAACACATCCCTGGCAGATTGAATACACTGGCTGATCTTTTGTCGCGTTGTCCCGATGATACCCAATAGCCAAATATGTCTGAGTGCAGTATGTCGAAACACTCAGACCAGCACAGCCATTAATGTATTTTTTTTCCAGAAAAGCTGTGAGTGTCAACTACATCATTGTGATAGGGATCAATTCCCACTGTAAATATTATTAAGGTTTCTAAAATAAGGTGTTAATTGTGTTGTATAAGTGCGTAGTATGTGTTAGAAAGTGAACAATAGTAATTATAAATATTATAAACTAAGAACAGTGCCACAGGTACGTGTCGTAACTTACCTCAAGTGAACAAGAACAATTTAAGTTATCCGTGGTATCTGCAAACTTTAAGTATCCAGCAACAGTTTATCCCGTGTGAATTGAACAATTCAGTGAACTAAACTGGGACAGTTACTCCACTGTAGAAGATCGTAATCCAGAAGTCCAATGAAACACCGAAAACACCAGCGAATAGCACAACGTTACATTCCGAATATTCCAACATCATTACGGACCAAGTGTGTGAAAAAACTATCGCTTACATCAGCTGTTCGTGTGTACTTCCGGAAAGTTAGAAAGTTAAACAAAAATCTAGCAGACTATAAACAAAACCTTAAAAATTAATGACACTTGTAAAATATTTGTGAAACACGAATTTGAAATATACAAATTGTGTATTAATATTTTTGAAACTACTGTAATCTGAGAATCATACCTTGATTAACTCATTCACATTAGCGAAATTTTTTCGCTATTGTAAAGAAGTATCAAGCTATGACGCTAAGAAATAAATTTATAATTGTAATTTAGTAGATTTAACATCTGTTTAAATTATTTCCCTTTCATTTAATGGGTGTCACCAATTACACCAAAGGGCGGTAAATCGAAATATATAGTAATGTGTAATGTATAAAAATAGCCACTGTGTTGCCAGATTGTCGACACACCAAGATTGCATCAGCTGGGCATGGAGAAGATTGCCAAAATTGTAGACCAACATGAGAGCTCCCTACCAAGTTTGGTTGGAACTCTACAGTTGAATTCGTCTCATATTAGGACGTTTTACGGTCTAACCTGATGTCTAAGGACATATTATACTTTTTTTTTTTGTTGGTTGCGAGGTAGTTGCATTGATTGCGGGTGCTACCGGTCTGACTGGGTCAAAATTGCAACAGAGGTGATCATCCATCGAGAGGATGATACTTGGCAAGTGTTAAAGTCTGAATACATTATGACTTAATATGTATAATTTACAATACTTATGTATTTCTATAAAACCTATACCAGGGTACATGACAACCAATGGGAAGATTCTGTCTTGAGTAAGAATAGCAACCCTGAATTTACAGAGAATACACATGAAAGATAGAATCTTTCATGAATGACGAGCGGGGAGGGTGTCATAATCCCCATTGATATGCCGCGACATCGTTACGCCCGCCAGGCGAACACCAGTGACTGACTCACAGGTTTCGCTGACGACAGAGAGAGCGACCCTCAGAGTCAAGCCAGTACAAGCGTGACGCATGCAATTCTCGTTGCGCTCGAATCCACAGGGCAAGCACTATGAGCAGAAAACGCCAGACACGGCTAGGGGCATCAGACGAGACTGACGTGTATGAAAGCGGCTCTTGTATTTCTGTGCCTGAATGTAGATTGTTCGTAGCTCTTGGAAGAAGATAGAAAGACTGCATAGCTGTGGGTTTGAGTTTGTGAGTGCATTGGTGTATTATGTATAGGTTGTGCTAGTCACCTTGTGATGGCCACATGCCGATTTAGATTGTGTTGCATGTGAAGTGTAAATAAAACCATCAAACTTAGTGTTCCTGTGTGTCCTGTCAAGTCATTCTGAACTTGTGTATGTCTCACATATGTTAGGTCCAGCGAGCCAGATTCATTACATTGTAGGACCCTGACATGGCATGTGATCACTCCCATGGTCATTCAAAACAGTCCACTTTACATCAAGGACTGATGACTGAGAGACAAGTGCCAAGTCAATAGCTGTGTCTGCATCGCCAGGCCTCATTGCAATTCTTGTCGGCCTACCATCATTTATACATACCACATCGGAGTCCACCATGGCACCCGCAAGAGCAATTCTCTGTCGGTTTTCTCCACTACTGTCCCAATCTCTGTTCCTTGCATTGAAGTCTCCACATATGAGTAGCCTATCACCTGGTAATTCCTCCAGTTCCTTAAGCCAGTCCCAATGTTCCTTTCTGACAAAACAGTCCACTGTGGCATATACATTTATGATGTTCCAACTTAAGCCACCAATCTCCATTTGTATACCCTGGACCTCTCTTGCACTGTGATTCCACTGGCTCAAGTCAAGTACCACATGCTTCACTCCTTCCTTCACCAGCAGACCTTGTCCATGTCTCTTCTGCCCAGTAGGGTTTATATAACTGGCGTACCCAGGGCAATGGTATTTGTTTGTATTTAGCTCCTGGAGCATGAGGACGTCAAAATAATATATTAGTCTCTCCAATACAGGACCTATCTGCCTGGCTCTACGACAATTCCAGTATCCCACTCTTACATAGTTGAAACCTAGTCTACTCCACTTTTCGTCTTGTTCTCCTTGCGCCTGCCCTCCTATTTCTATGCCGTCTTCTCACACCATTTCCTCGTCTTCTCCTCCTCACTCTCTCTTCGCTAGCCTCTGAGGGATGTGTCAAGCGCAGAGCACTTGCTCCGTAGCTCCGGCGACGATTCCTGTGTTTAAATAAATCCATAGGCAAAGTTTGGATATTGCTGGAAATAAACGGTCACCCTAGCATTGCCTGCTTGCTAGGGAAGAGGCAGGGGATGCCCCGCAGGAGTCCATACGCCTGGTGCCGCCCCGCACGCCTGCCAGAAGTCCAATGTTCACGACCAGTTAACCCATGACCATCCAGTTCCTCAGCACGCTGGTCCACCTTGAACTTGGGGGTTTATATTTGGAGTTTTCCGTCTCCTAGATGGACTGCTGTCCAAAGTTAACGGGTTCCACCTACCCGGGAGAGGGGTTAGAGCGCCCCGACTAGCTTGGCAGGCACGTCTCCGAGCATATGAGGTATTTTCTAAGGAACTCAGATCCCACCCTGAGATCCCGCCTCGCCCTCTGTGCCCACCGCCAGTTGGTCCGAGGCTGCTTATTGGGTATTCGCAGCTAACCTCTATATCTAGAGGCCGTTCCATGGTCCGCAACCTGCGGACGCGCTGGGTCGGGGATGGTCGCCGCAGCTTTACCCAGACAATAAGTAATATTAGAGTATGAAGGCGGACCTCGTTAAACTGGCAGAACGAAGCGACGAATAACTCCGGATATAGAAATGTATGGTACGGCATTATCGCCTTCAATACTCAGCCAGGCATTTCACCTAAAAGGTAGAAGAACAAATTAAACTTTCTGAAAACTTAATTTCAGGATTGTATTCTAATTTCTTGTCACTCTTCTATACATGTTGTCTTTTACAAAGCAGTGATTTATTTTTATGTTTCGCATGACCATTCATACAGTTCAGTTCTTGGCTATGGAGAATATAGTTATAATGTGTGTGTGTAAACAGGATTCAAACCTAAAATTAAATTTGCTTATTTTGTTATGGCTGAATAGATCTGTAAAGTTATAACCATGCGTAATGAAATAATCAGGCTTAAGGTACTATAATTATACTGTAAACAACGTAAATTAGCACATAGTAATGCAGCTTTATATCAATCAATCAATCATGTGCCATGCCGGAAAGCGTGGGCGGTCATGATTCGCCATTTCACTCGATCACCAGAGTCGTGGATCAGCTCAGTGTTCCTGTCTCGTCCATGCCATGTGGCCAAGCCATCCAGGTATTTTCCTCTCGGTCTTCCTCTTGGTCTGTTCCCCTCGATCTTGCCAGCTGTCACCAAGTTCTCCAGTCCATTTCTTCTCATAACATGTCCAAAAAATTTTGACTGTCTACGTCTAATTTCTCTAATCAATCTACGATTTTCATTTGTCTCTTGTAGTACTTGGTCATTGGTTTTTCTATCTGTCCATGGTATTCTTTGCATTTTCCTCAGAAACCACATTTCTGCAGCCATCAGATGTTTTTCAGCTTGACTGCACATTGTCCAAGTTTCACATCCATACAAAAGAACAGGCTCTATGTATCCCCTCAACACTCTTTTTCTCGTTTCAATTGACATCAATTTATTGGTCAGAATGTTTTTCATCTTGCTAAAGGCTACTTTCGCAATGGCGATTCTTGTTCTAATCTCTTCAAAGCATCTGCCATCAGATGTTATGACTGTTCCGAGATAATTGAACCGATTCACTTGTTGAAGAATATTCCCATTTACTTGTATATTACATTGTGGTACTTCGTTCTTCCTAGTGACGACCATAACCTGTGTCTTCCTACAATTTAATTCCAACCCCAGCTGCTCACTGTGTACAACCACAGCGTCTACTAATTGTTGCAGATCCTGTGCATTGTCTGCAATCAATACTGTATCATCTGCATATCTAATGTTATTTATGTTTCGTCCTCCAATGCTGATTCCATTTAGGTCTTCTACATTTCTGAAAATATTTTCACTGTATAAGGAAAAAAGATCTGGAGACATTACACATCCCTGCCTAACACCTCTCTTAATAGGTTGGTATTGTCCTACTTCATTATCAATTCTTATGGCAGCTTGTTGTTTCCAATATATGTTTTTTATAAGTCTAATGTCTTTCCCATCAATTTGTAGATCTGCAAGCATATCCACAATGTTGACATGTCTTACTCTATCAAAAGCCTTTGTGTAGTCAATAAAGCAAAGATGTATATCCTTGTTTACTTCTAAAGCACGTTCAATAACTGTTCGCAGCATATACACAGCATTTACTGTACCCTTTCCTTCTACAAAACCACAGCTTTATATAGCACAATTAAAGAACCCGCATTACTTTGTGTTCTTTCAGACATTTACACTTCCACAGCTTTTTGCAGTTCAATCTTATATATAAAAAAGGATGTGCGTATCTCTGTATGTATTTATGTATCTCTGTCCGTATGTCCTTTATGCGCTCGCGAACGGCCCATCCGATTGAGATGAAATTTTCTACACGCCTTCCTTTCATTCCAGAGATGCCAACTGTCGTAGTTTTTTTTTCTTCTTCCTCCTCCTCCCTCCTCCCTCCGCCCCCTCCTAAAATACGTACGTCCAGGAAATGGTCTTCTACATAGACACTTCTCTCTGAGGTCCGCGATAACATATTAACCTGGTGGGATGGCAATCAATCATCCTACTACCTCCTCCCTCCTCCTCCCTTCTCCCTCTTCCTCCTCCCTCTTCCTCCCTCCGCCTCCTCCCTCCTCCCACTCTCTACTCCTCCTTCCTCCTCCCTCCTCCTTCTCCCTCTTCCTTCTCCCTCTTCCTCCTCCCTCTTCCTGCTCCCTCCGCCTCCTCCCTCCGCCTACTCTCTCCTCCTCCTCCCTCCTCCTCTCTCTCCCTCCTCCTCCCTTTTCCTCCTCCTTCTTCCTCCCTCCTCCCCCTCCTCCTCCCTCACCTCCTTATCCCTCCTCCTCCATTCTCCTCCTCCCTCCTCCTCCTCTCTCTACCTCCTCCCTCCTCCTCCCTTCACATTCCTCCTCCTCCCTCTTCCTCCTCATCCCTCCTCCTCCTCTATCCTCCTCCCTCCTCCTCCTCCTCCCTCCTCCTCCCTTCACATTCCTCCTCCTCCCTCTCCCTCCTCCCTTCTCATCCTCCCCCACCTACGTTCTCCTCCTCCCTCCTCCCTCCTCCTCCTTCTCCCTCCTCCTCCCCCTCCCTCCTCCCCCTCCCTCCTCCCCCTCCTCCTCCTCCTTCACCCTCCTCCCTCCTCCTCCTCCTCCTTCACCATCCTCCCTCCTCCTCCCTCCTCCTCATCCTCCCTCCTCCCTCCTCCTCCCTCCTCATCCCTCTTCCTCCTCCTCCTCCCTCCTCCTTCTCCCCTTTCCCCCCTCTTTCTCTTAATCCCTTCTCCTCCCTCCTATTCATCCCTACTCCTCCTCCTCCCTCCTCCTCCTCTCTCCGCCTATCTCTTCCTCCCTCCTCCTCCCTCTTCCTCCTACTCCTCCCTCCTCTCTCTTCCTCCTCCCTCCTCCTCCCTCTTCCTCCTCCTCCCTCCTCCTTCCTCCTGCTCCCTCCTCCTCCTAACTTCTCCTCCCTTCTCCTCCTCCCCCTCCTACCCCTCCCTCCTCCCCCTCATCCGTCTTCCTCCCTCCTCCTTCTTCCTCCCTCCTCCTTCTTCCTCCCTCCTCCCCCTCCTCCTCCCTCTCCTCCTTATCCCTCCTCCTCCATTCTCCTCCTCCTCCTCTCTCTACCTCCTCCCTCCTCCTCCCTTCACATTCCTCCTCCTCCCTCTTCCTCCTCATCCCTCCTCCTCCTCTATCCTCCTCCCTCCTCCTCCTCCTCCCTCCTCCTCCCTTCACATTCCTCCTCCTCCCTCTTCCTCCTCCTCCCTCTCATCCTCTTCCCTCCTTCTCCTCCCTCCTCCTTCTCCCTCTTCCTCCTCCCTCTTCCTCCCTCCGCCTCCTCCCTCCTCCCACTCTCTACTCCTCCCTCCTCCTTCTCCTCCCTCCTCCTCCTCCCTCTTCCTCCCTCTTCCTGCTCCCTCCGCCTCCTGCCTCCGCCTACTCTCTCCTCCTCCTCCCTCCTCCTCCCTCTCCCTCCTCCTCCTCCCTCTCCTCCTCCTCCTGCGATCTCCTCCTCCCTCCTTCTCCCTCTTCCTCCTCCCTCCTCCTCCCCCTCCTCCTCCACCCTACTCCTCCCTCCTCTTCCTAATCCCTCCTCCTCCCTCCTATTCCTCCTGTCTCCTCCCTCCTCCTCCTCCCTCCTCTTCCCTCCTCCACCTCCCTCTTCCTCCTCCCTCCTCCATTTACCCAAGACAGACAGACATACAGATAGTCGGGAACGGGATCTTATATGACTACTTATATGATTTAAATGAGATGCTCTCCACCATGGGCTGGGCCGGGTCAGACAGACAGACAGACAGACAGACAGATAGATAGACAGACAGACAGACAGACAGTCGGGAACGGGAGCTTATATGACTAATTATATGAATTAAATGAGATGCTCCCCACCAGAGTCTGGGCGAAGCCGGGCCGTGTCAGCTAGTAATGTTATAAAAATGCTGTGCTTACATCCAGTAATTATATGTCTCAGGTAGGAAATAGAGATGTCACATCACCATCAACCTTGCATAGTAGGCGAGATGATATTTCTACCAATCCTAGGATTAAAGCGTTAGGATGTTTTAGTATTGATAGAAAATCCCATGATTATGACATCTACAGTCAGATCTTAGCCAGATATGACTGAGCTACCATAATGACAGCAGAGGGTACTTCCTGCCTTCTGCTGCGCCAAATGTTGGGCGGCACTTACCAGATCCGACACCCCACATAGTGCCAAAGGCTTCGGGCCAAAGAGCGCAATTGGGAGGGTACATACCTTATCCTGGTGAGAGGAAATGCAACCTAAAGACAAAATGTCATGACAGGGCAGACCAGGCCCTAAGCCTTGGTTGGTAGCTGGTCTAGGATCGAAACTCCGACTGGCGGAAAGTTAGAGCATTGCTTTGCTGATCCGGCATCTACTGCAGCTTGTCTTGTTCCAGATGTAGAGGTGTTACCTTTCCTCTGGAGTGAACTAGTCAGGCCGAGAGAGGGATCATGCTGCATGGGCAACACATGGTCTTTATATTTAAGCCCAGGCTTTGTGCTATGGAGAAGTATAACTCCATCCCTGGTCTTCACCGGTTTCGGAATCAAAGCGAGAGTTAGCAGTTGTCAACTGGCGTAGAAATGGGACGCCACGGGTTGCCTCTGACAGTGGGAGACACCCACAGGGCAGCCACCGGTCAACTGGATGCTGATCCGCCACAACCTGCCTGCTTCTATGGGTACTTGGGGCTAGGACAAAATCTGTATCGCATGCTGAAAAACCAATGTTCCAGGTATTACTAAAAAAAAACAAAAAACCTCAAGCTACGGCTTGCAATCTGGAACGTAAGAACAATGTGTCCAGGATTTTCCACTGATCTGACGAATATTGACGATGTGAGAAAAACGGCTGTGATTGATGCCGAACTCAATCGTCTTAACATTGATATTGCTGGCCTGCAGGAGACTTGTCTCGCTGAGGAATGGTCACTCAGGGAAAACAATTACACCTTTTTTGGAAGGTTAGAGAGCAGGCAGAAAAAAGACAACATTGTGTGGGCTTTGCAGTGACGAATTCACTACTGTGAATAATTGAAATTCCAGTTGGAAGTAATGAAAGACTATTATCCCCGCGCTTGGCAACCTCTTGTGGACTTGCCACAATTATCACTGCATATGCACTGACACTCACTTCCCCTGATGATATGAAGTATTCGTTCTATGAGGAGTTTGACTTTGTGATCAAGGCAGCTCTAAAATCCGACTACATTTATATGCTCGGTGATTTCAATGCTCGTGTGGGCAAGGACTCGAGTTCATGGCCAGCGTGCCTTGGAAAATACAACATCGGTCGCATGAATGAAAATGGGCAACGGCTGCTGGAGCATTGCACCGAAATGACCTATGTATTACAAACTCCTTTTTTAAAACAAAAGAGCTGCATAAGGTCACATGGAAACATCCAAGATCCGGCCATTGGCACCAGCTGGACTTCATCATCACATGGAGACAACATCTGAACCAAACATCATCACTGGAAGTTACCACAGTGCTGACTGTGATACGGATCACTCTTTGGTTGTTGCAAGGGATAGACTGAGACCAAAGAGAATCTACACAGTTAAACGCAAATCTAGCCCCAGTATTAATATTATTAACACCCACGATCCTGATAAGTGCATTGAGTTCCAACAGCAACTTGAAAACGCTTTCACTGATACATCAGAAAATTGTACAGCAAGTGAAAAGTGGGGTAAACTTAAGGAAACTCTTCATAAAACAGCGGTAGGGGATTACGGCACTGTGGACCACAAGAGGCAGGACTGGTTTGCGGCACACAGCCAGACTCTGCAACCCTTGATTGATAAAAAGAAGATAGCTTTCGTAAGAAACAAGGAAAGAACAACGCGAAACACTCTCAGTGAGCTGAAGCAAGCTAGGAAGAATGTGTAAAAGGCTGCCAGGCAGTGTGCAAATGACTATTGGATCAAGTTATGTAAGTCCATTCATATCGCAAGTGATAAGGTAAACATCAGAAGCATGTATGAAGGGATACAGAAAGCCTGTGGTTCATTGATCAAAAGAAGTGCACCACTGAAAACCTTGGCTGGAGAGATCATCGCTGATAAGAAACAGCAGAGGAATAGGTGGGTAGAGCACTATTTGGAGCTTTACTCAAGTGAGACCACACTAGCGGATGATGCCCTCAACGACATAGAGGCCCTACCAACTCTTGACCACCTGGACACACTTCCCACCATAACAGAAGTTAAGTGTGCTATAAATGAACTTTCATCTGGCAAGGCTCCAGGTAAGGATGGGATTCCAATAGAGGTAATCAGGAGTGGGCAAGACACACTCACTATACAGATCCACCAGCTAATAGAGCTATGCTGGTGTGAAGGACAAGTCCCACAGGATTTCAAAGATTCAAACATCATAACACTGTACAAGAACAAGGGCGATCGGAGCGACTGTAACAACTATAGGGGTATCTCACTTCTGTGTATTGTTGGAAAAGTATTTGCCAGAATTGTTCTGAGCTGACTTCAAGTCCTAGGAGATCAAGTCTACCCCGAATCACAGTACGGCTTCCGTTAGAACCGTCTACCATTGATATGATATTCTCATTGCGACAGATGCAAGAAAAATGCCGGGAACAAAATCAGCCACTGTTTATTGCCTTCATCGACCTCACAAAGGCATTTGATTTGGTCAGTCGTGAGGGTCTGTTCAAGGCACTAAAGAAGATTGGCTGCCCACCAACTCTTCTGTCCATTGTGGAATCGTTCCACACAGGCATGAAGGGTATAATCAAGTTTGATGGTGCAACTTCTGAAGAATTTGAAATCAAGAGTGGAGTTAAGCAAGGTTATGTGCTATCCCCCACCCTCTTTGGAATACACTTTTCACTTCTACTGAAATATGCCTTTTATGATCAGGATGGTGGTATATACATTCACTAACGCTCAGATGGCGGCCTCTATAATGCTCAGAGATTGAAGGCCAAGACCAAAATTAACAGGGTACTAATCAGAGAGTTCTTTTTGCGGATGATGCTGCAATTACGACCCACTCTGAAGAAGAATCACAACATCTACTATCTGCATTCTCCAATGCTTGTTCTGAATTTGGTTTAATAATTAACAAAACGAAGACACAGATTATGTCACAAGGTGCACATGGGGTACCGTCAATCTTTATTATCGACGCCGAACTGGAGATATTAGACCATTTTACATATCTAGGATCAGAGGTAAATAGTAAATTATCCCTAGATCAGGAAATAAGCATCAGGATTGGTAAGGCAGCAACAACAATGAACATGTTAGCAAAACGAGTCTGGGAGAACAGGAAGCTTACTGCCAAAACAAAAGTCCTCGTCTACCAAGCCTGTGTCCTTAGTACTATTCTCTATGGCAGTGGCAACTGAACAACACCAAGACGGTGCTTCTCTAATATAGGCCAACCGGAACTCGGTGGGTGATAAGTTCAGTATCACGCCGCTCACTTTTACTTCCTAGGCAAAATCTTAGGGTTTTAAATGTTTTTTTTTTTGTTGTTTTTTTAAATTCTAATACGCAGTGCTCTCCTCTCTAATATCGCTTTCTCTGCTTCTCTAGATAGCTTTAAGTATGAGAAATTAGGTGCCTCTTTCCCTCCGTTAGCACATTTAAAGAAGGTCTAATATACACAAAGAAGAAGAAGAAGAAGAAGAAGAAGAAGAAGAAGAAGAAGAGAAGAAGAAGAAGAAGAAGAAGAAGAAGAAGAAGAAGAAGAAGAAGAAGAAGAAGAAGAAGAAGAAGAAGAAGAAGAAGAAGAAGAAGAAGAAGAAGAAGAAGAAGAAGAAGAAGAAGAAAAAGAAGAAGAAGAAGAAGAAGAAGAAGAAGAAGAAGAAGAAGAAGAAGAAGAAGAAGAAGAAGAAGAAGAAGATCCTCTCAGTGATTGATCATGGACTAGGACTGCTCACTGTCTCAAAGAGCACCAGAGACACCCCAGTAGTGTGTATGCGTTACATCCTTGGTCTGCCGACTGTTGCTGGTAGGCAACTTGGGTAAGAATAGCAACCCTGAATTTACAGAGAATACACATGAAAGATAGAATCTTTCATGAATGACGCGCGGGGAGGGTGTCATAATCCCCATTGATATGCCGCGACATCGTTACGCCCGCCAGGCGAACACCAGTGACTGACTCACAGGTTTCGCTGACGACAGAGAGAGCGACCCTCAGAGTCAAGCCAGTACAAGCGTGACGCATGCAATTCTCGTTGCGCTCGAATCCACAGGGCAAGCACTATGAGCGGAAAACGCCAGACACGGCTAGGGGCATCAGACGAGACTGACGTGTATGAAAGCGGGCTCTTGTATTTCTGTGCCTGAATGTAGATTGTTCGTAGCTCTTGGAAGAAGATAGAAAGACTGCATAGCTGTGGGTTTGAGTTTGTGAGTGCATTGATGTATTATGTATAGGTTGTGCTAGTCACCTTGTGATGGCCACATGCCGAATTAGATTGTGTTGCATGTGAAGTGTAAATAAAACCATCAAACTTAGTGTTCCTGTGTGTCCTGTCAAGTCATTCTGTACTTGTGTATGTCTCACAAATGTTAGGTCCAGCGAGCCAGATTCATTACATTGTAGGACCCTGACATGGCATGTGATCACTCCCATGGTCATTCAAAACAGTCCACTTTACATCAAGGACTGATGACTGAGAGACAAGTGCCAAGTCAATAGCTGTGTCTGCATCGCCAGGCCTCATTGCAATTCTTGTCGGCCTACCATCATTTATACATACCACATCGGAGTCCACCATGGCATCCGCAAGAGCAATTCTCTGTCGGTTTTCTCCACTACTGTCCCAATCTCTGTTCCTTGCATTGAAGTCTCCACATATGAGTAGCCTATCACCTGGTAATTCCTCCAGTTCCTTAAGCCAGTCCCAATGTTCCTTTCTGACAAAACAGTCCACTGTGGCATATACATTTATGATGTTCCAACTTAAGCCACCAATCTCCATTTGTATACCCTGGACCTCTCTTGCACTGTGATTCCACTGGCTCAAGTCAAGTACCACATGCTTCACTCCTTCCTTCACCAGCAGACCTTGTCCATGTCTCTTCTGCCCAGTAGGGTTTATATAACTGGCGTACCCAGGGCAATGGTATTTGTTTGTATTTAGCTCCTGGAGCATGAGGACGTCAAAATAATATATTAGTCTCTCCAATACAGGACCTATCTGCCTGGCTCTACGACAATTCCAGTATCCCACTCTTACATAGTTGAAACCTAGTCTACTCCACTTTTCGTCTTGTTCTCCTTGCGCCTGCCCTCCTATTTCTATGCCGTCTTCTCACACCATTTCCTCGTCTTCTCCTCCTCACTCTCTCTTCGCTAGACTCTGAGGGATGTGTCAAGCGCAGAGCACTTGCTCCGTAGCTCCGGCGACGATTCCTGTGTTTAAATAAATCCATAGGCAAAGTTTGGATATTGCAGGAAATAAACGGTCACCCTAGCATTGCCTGCTTGCTAGGGAAGAGGCAGGGGATGCCCCGCAGGAGTCCATACGCCTGGTGCCGCCCCGCACGCCTGCCAGAAGTCCAATGTTCACGACCAGTTAACCCATGACCATCCAGTTCCTCGGCACGCTGGTCCACCTTGAACTTGGGGGTTTATATTTGGAGTTTTCCGTCTCCTAGATGGACTGCTGTCCAAAGTTAACGGGTTCCACCTACCCGGGAGAGGGGTTAGAGCGCCCCGACTAGCTTGGCAGGCACGTCTCCGAGCATATGAGGTATTTTCTAAGGAACTCAGATCCCACCCTGAGATCCCGCCTCGCCCTCTGTGCCCACCGCCAGTTGGTCCGCGGCTGCTTATTGGGTATTCGCAGCTAACCTCTATATCTAGAGGCCGTTCCATGGTCCGCAACCTGCGGACGCGCTGGGTCGGGGATGGTCGCCGCAGCTTTACCCAGACAATTAGTAATATTAGAGTATGAAGGCGGACCTCGTTAAACTGGCAGAACGAAGCGACGAATAACTCCGGATATAGAAATGTATGGTACGGCATTATCGCCTTCAATACTCAGCCAGGCATTTCACCTAAAAGGTAGAAGAACAAATTAAACTTTCTGAAAACTTAATTTCAGGATTGTATTCTAATTTCTTGTCACTCTTCTATACATGTTGTCTTTTACAAAGCAGTGATTTATTTTTATGTTTCGCATGACCATTCATACAGTTCAGTTCTTGGCTATGGAGAATATAGTTATAATGTGTGTGTGTAAACAGGATTCAAACCTAAAATTAAATTTGCTTATTTTGTTATGGCTGAATAGATCTGTAAAGTTATAACCATGCGTAATGAAATAATCAGGCTTAAGGTACTATAATTATACTGTAAACAACGTAAATTAGCACATAGTAATGCAGCTTTATATAGCACAATTAAAGAACCCGCATTACTTTGTGTTCTTTCAGACATTTACACTTCCACAGCTTTTTGCAGTTCAATAATGTTATAAAAATGCTGTGCTTACATCCAGTAATTATATGTCTCAGGTAGGAAATAGAGATGTCACATCACCATCAACCTTGCATAGTAGGCGAGATGATATTTCTACCAATCCTAGGATTAAAGCGTTAGGATGTTTTAGTATTGATAGAAAATCCCATGATTATGACATCTACAGTCAGATCTTAGCCAGATATGACTGAGCTACCATAATGACAGCAGAGGGTACTTCCTGCCTTCTGCTGCGCCAAATGTTGGGCGGCACTTACCAGATCCGACACCCCACATAGTGCCAAAGGCTTCGGGCCAAAGAGCGCAATTGGGAGGGTACATACCTTATCCTGGTGAGAGGAAATGCAACCTAAAGACAAAATGTCATGACAGGGCAGACCAGGCCCTAAGCCTTGGTTGGTAGCTGGTCTAGGATCGAAACTCCGACTGGCGGAAAGTTAGAGCATTGCTTTGCTGATCCGGCATCTACTGCAGCTTGTCTTGTTCCAGATGTAGAGGTGTTACCTTTCCTCTGGAGTGAACTAGTCAGGCCGAGAGAGGGATCATGCTGCATGGGCAACACATGGTCTTTATATTTAAGCCCAGGCTTTGTGCTATGGAGAAGTATAACTCCATCCCTGGTCTTCACCGGTTTCGGAATCAAAGCGAGAGTTAGCAGTTGTCAACTGGCGTAGAAATGGGACGCCACGGGTTGCCTCTGACAGTGGGAGACACCCACAGGGCAGCCACCGGTCAACTGGATGCTGATCCGCCACAACCTGCCTGCTTCTATGGGTACTTGGGGCTAGGACAAAATCTGTATCGCATGCTGAAAAACCAATGTTCCAGGTATTACTAAAAAAAAACAAAAAACCTCAAGCTACGGCTTGCAATCTGGAACGTAAGAACAATGTGTCCAGGATTTTCCACTGATCTGACGAATATTGACGATGTGAGAAAAACGGCTGTGATTGATGCCGAGCTCAATCGTCTTAACATTGATATTGCTGGCCTGCAGGAGACTTGCCTCGCTGAGGAATGGTCACTCAGGGAAAACAATTACACCTTTTTTGGAAGGTTAGAGAGCAGGCAGAAAAAAGACAACATTGTGTGGGCTTTGCAGTGACGAATTCACTACTGTGAATAATTGAAATTCCAGTTGGAAGTAATGAAAGACTATTATCCCCGCGCTTGGCAACCTCTTGTGGACTTGCCACAATTATCACTGCATATGCACTGACACTCACTTCCCCTGATGATATGAAGTATTCGTTCTATGAGGAGTTTGACTTTGTGATCAAGGCAGCTCCAAAATCCGACTACATTTATATGCTCGGTGATTTCAATGCTCGTGTGGGCAAGGACTCGAGTTCATGGCCAGCGTGCCTTGGAAAATACAACATCGGTCGCATGAATGAAAATGGGCAACGGCTGCTGGAGCATTGCACCGAAATGACCTATGTATTACAAACTCCTTTTTTAAAACAAAAGAGCTGCATAAGGTCACATGGAAACATCCAAGATCCGGCCATTGGCACCAGCTGGACTTCATCATCACATGGAGACAACATCTGAACTAAACATCATCACTGGAAGTTACCACAGTGCTGACTGTGATACGGATCACTCTTTGGTTGTTGCAAGGGATAGACTGAGACCAAAGAGAATCTACACAGTTAAACGCAAATCTAGCCCCAGTATTAATATTATTAACACCCACGATCCTGATAAGTGCATTGAGTTCCAACAGCAACTTGAAAACGCTTTCACTGATACATCAGAAAATTGTACAGCAAGTGAAAAGTGGGGTAAACTTAAGGAAACTCTTCATAAAACAGCGGTAGGGGATTACGGCACTGTGGACCACAAGAGGCAGGACTGGTTTGCGGCAAACATCCAGACTCTGCAGCCCTTGATTGATAAAAAGAAGATAGCTTTCGTAAGAAACAAGGAAAGAACAACGCGAAACACTCTCAGTGAGCTGAAGCAAGCTAGGAAGAATGTGTAAAAGGCTGCCAGGCAGTGTGCAAATGACTATTGGATCAAGTTATGTAAGTCCATTCATATCGCAAGTGATAAGGTAAACATCAGAAGCATGTATGAAGGGATACAGAAAGCCTGTGGTTCATTGATCAAAAGAAGTGCACCACTGAAAACCTTGGCTGGAGAGATCATCGCTGAAAAGAAACAGCAGAGGAATAGGTGGGTAGAGCACTATTTGGAGCTTTACTCAAGTGAGACCAAACTAGCGGATGAGTCTGGCGTCTGGAGTCTCTGTGGCGAAGTGGTCAAGCCGTTTGACATTTGACTCGTGAGCCGAAGGTTGTGGGTTCGATTCCGGGCCGCTTCCTTCGGTTTACGAGTTAAATGTTTCGGAGACTCCCATGGGTCGTCGCTAAAAGCTACGGAGTTCGTGCTTTGTGCGACGCTTTCCGTGCTGCGGAAAGAGACCGAGCCATATGGGATAAAAACCCGGTGCAATGAAGTCGACCCTGTCGACTTTTAAGCGACTTTTTTCTAGCGGATGATGCCCTCAACGACATAGAGGCCCTACCAACTCTTGACCACCTGGACACACTTTCCACCATAACAGAAGTTAAGTGTGCTATAAATGAACTTGCATCTGGCAAGGCTCCAGGTAAGGATGGGATTCCAATAGAGGTAATCAGGAGTGGGCAAGACACACTCACTCTACAGATCCACAAGCTAATAGAGCTATGCTGGCGAGAAGGATAAGTCCCACAGGATTTCAAAGATTCAAGCATCATAACACTGTACAAGAACAAGGGCGATCGGAGCGAGTGCAACAACTATAGGGGTATCTCACTTCTGTGTATTGTTGGGAAAGTATTTGCCAGAATTGTTCTGAGCTGACTTCAAGTCCTAGGAGATCAAGTCTACCCCGAATCACAGTACGGCTTCCGTTAGAACCGGTCTACCATTGATATGATATTCTCATTGTGACAGATGCAAGAAAAATGCCGGGAACAAAATCAGCCACTGTTTATTGCCTTCATCGACCTCACAAAGGCATTCGATTTAGTCAGTCGTGAGGGTCTGTTCAAAGCACTAAAGAAGATTGGCTGCCCACCAACTCTTCTGTCCATTGTGGAATCGTTCCACACAGGCATGAAGGGTATAATCAAGTTTGATGGTGCAACTTAAAAAGAGTTTGAAATCAAGAGTTAAGTTAAGCAAGGTTATGTGCTATCCCCCACCCTCTTTGGAATACACTTTTCACTTCTACTGAAATATGCCTTTTATGATCAGGATGGTGGTATATACATTCACTAACGCTCAGATGGCGGCCTCTATAATGCTCAGAGATTGAAGGCCAAGACCAAAATTAGCAGGGTACTAATCAGAGAGTTCTTTTTGCGGATGATGCTGCAATTACGACCCACTCTGAAGAAGAATCACAACATCTACTATCTGCATTCTCCAATGCTTGTTCTGAATTTGGTTTAATAATTAACAAAACGAAGACACAGATTATGTCACAAGGTGCACATGGGGTACCGTCAATCTTTATTATCGACGCCGAACTGGAGATATTAGACCATTTTACATATCTAGGATCAGAGGTAAATAGTAAATTATCCCTAGATCAGGAAATAAGCATCAGGATTGGTAAGGCAGCAACAACAATGAACATGTTGATTATGTGGTTGTTTCGGGATTTGAATGAACATGTTAGCAAAACGAGTCTGGGAGAACAGGAAGCTTACTGCCAAAACAAAAGTCCTCGTCTACCAAGCCTGTGTCCTTAGTACTATTCTCTATGGCAGTGGCAACTGAACAACACCAAGACGGTGCTTCTCTAATATAGGCCAACCGGAACTCGGTGGGTGATAAGTTCAGTATCACGCCGCTCACTTTTACTTCCTAGGCAAAATCTTAGGGTTTTAAATGTTGTTTTTTTTTTTGTTTTTTTAAATTCTAATACGCAGTGCTCTCCTCTCTATTATCGCTTTCTCTGCTTCTCTAGATAGCTTTAAGTATGAGAAATTAGGTGCCTCTTTCCCTCCGTTAGCACATTTAAAGAAGGTCTAATATACACAAAGAAGAAGAAGAAGAAGAAGAAGAAGAAGAAGAAGAAGAAGAAGAAGAAGAAGAAGAAGAAGAAGAAGAAGAAGAAGAAGAAGAAGAAGAAGAAGAAGAAGAAGAAGAAGAAGAAGAAGAAGAAGAAGAAGAAGAAGAAGAAGAAGAAGAAGATCCTCTCAGTGATTGATCATGGACTAGGACTGCTCACTGTCTCAAAGAGCACCAGAGACACCCCAGTAGTGTGTATGCGTTACATCCTTGGTCTGCCGACTGTTGCTGGTAGGCTCAAGGTGATGCAGACGAAGGCATACCTCAGGGTAGCTGCAGACACAGATCACCCACTGCATGAGGCGCTGGACACAGTTAATGGTCAGCGACTGATAAGAGGGAAATCATGGATGGCTCAGGCGGAGGATACGATCAGACAGGTGTGACCCTTGGAGAACATTAGGCGAGGAGAGGAGTGGGTCAGAGTGCCAGCGGAGCAGTCAGACTTGTGCAGAGTTATAATCATATTGAGCCGGGAGTGCAGGGAATAGCCAGCAGGGGCCACGGAAGTGGAAATTCAGCAACTAATTCAGGATAATGCTCGGTCGGGTGATGTGATTATATACACAGATGGTTCGGTGTCGAGAGGTAGGAGAAGTACCTGGAGGTTCATAGCAAAGGCTAATATCCGACGTTTGTTTCAGGAGAGCCTGGCATATGAAAACAACATTTCAACTTAAGAATGGAGATGGAAGCGGTCACTGCAGCTTTCCGCTGCATCGAGAATACGACACACACACACACACACACGCACGCACGCACGCACGCGCACACACACACACACACACACACACACCGTGATAGTAACTGACTCAGAAAGCATGCTGAGGAAGGTGAGGACAGGCATGCTTCGTGCAGAGTGGCTTACTTTGCTTCGGAGGTCCTTTAGTCCATTAGATATCAACGGTGAATGCCGTTACCAGCACTCTCCGCTAGAGAACTTTTCTCCGGGCCATGTCGGTGTGCTGGGGAATGAACAGGCGGACAGATTGGCTGGCTCTGCAAAACTTGGTGGAGTATCGATGCATGACAAAGCTGACGTGGTTGCGGCCTTGTGGGAGCACGTGTACACCTCGGAGGAGAAAATGGATCATCACGGTCTGGCAAGAATGAGGCAGCGATGAGTGACGAGGGGTTCTGGCCGACGCTCAACGCTCATAGGAAAGGCGAGACGGACATATAATCAGATTGCTACTGGTACTATTGGTGTTGGAACTCTTTGCTAGCTGCTGAGAATGGGGTGGATCGCCATGGGAATGTCCCGAATGCTGTGATGTCGATTCCTAGATTAATCAGTCAATCAATCAGAACTTGTTTTGCTGTATGGCTGTGAATCTTGAAATGTAAATGAACAAATTAGGAAGAGATTGGAAGCAACAGAGATGTGGTTCCTTAGAAGAATGTTGCGAATTCCTTGGACTGCCAAAGCAACTAACAACGAATGCCTGAAATAGGCTAATGAAACTAGATCATTATATACAACAATAAGAAAGAGACAAACATCGTTTTTTGGTCATATGATAAGAGAGGCGTTGGAGAACACCGAGACAACTGGAAAGATCGATTGGAAGAGAGGCAGGCCACGAGAAATAACGCTGGATGGATTGCGACGATGGCATGGATGAATATCTACGGCAGAGTTGATCCAGAAAACCAAAGACCGAGATCTGTGGAGTGTCATGAACACCTACGCCAGTCGGCATGGCACTTGATGATGATAATGAACTGTTTGCACACCTTCGGCTTCACACGTTCGCATTTGTCACCTTTCACAACTGAACTGAACTGAACAGAACCTCTGCGCCGCCTTCCTAACACGAATGGTTTGTGTTTTAATATGATTACATTTTATAATTTCTTGTTTTTCTTCAGGTACGTTTGTGTTGTTCCATTTCAGATGAAGATTATTATAATGGAAACGTCGTACGTTGTGTCGTGTATATTTATTTTTATTTGCGACTTTATTTTGGTTTTTTAATTACACCCTTTTTATTAATGTTCACCAATGTGGAGTTCGATGAAAGGCAAGGTATGTACACTGACTCTGTGCTCTCACCTTTTCGCAGGAGCCACACGTACCTGTTTTTATTTCCTATTGTTATAGCCGGCTGCATCTGTTACTTGCTTATATATATATATATATATATATATATATATATATATATATATATATATATATATATATATATATATATATATATGTGTGTGTGTGTGTGTGTGTGTGTGTGTGTGTGTGTGTGTGTGTGTATATATATATATATCTTCTTCTTCTTCTTCTTCAGCGTTCCGAGCCATTGAGGTTCTTTGCTGCAAATACAATCTGTCTCCATTCGTCTCTCTGGTGGACCTTCTCTTGCCAGTCGTTGATTCCAAGTGCTTGTAGGTCTGTACATGTATTATCTCTCCACCGCCTTCTTGGTCTACCTCGGGGTCTACGGTCATTTATTTCCTGAGTGTAAGCGAGTTTCGTTTCCCTATTATCTTCCATTCTTTCTATGTGCCCCAGCCATTGTAGTCTATTAGCCTTCATGATACCAGTGATTAGCGGGGACTTAAACAGATCATAAATGTCTTTGTTACTTCTTCTTTTCCACTCTCCACTATGTGTATCCCTAATGGGTCCAAAGATGCGTCTTAAAATTTTGTTCTCAAAGGTTTGTAACAAGGCTACGTCTCTTTTCGTTGTACTCCAGGTTTCAGAGCCATACAGCACAACTGGTCTGATCAGTGTTTTGTATATTGTGATTTTGGTGTTATGAGATAGCGCCTTTGATTTTAGTAGATGTTGTAGTGCATAGTATATCTTATTTCCAGAGTTGATTCTAGTTTGTATTTCTTCCCTTATGATGTTGGAGCAGTTGAAGATTGTACCCAGGTATTTGTATGTTTCCGTTCTTTTAATGGTTATATTATCTATTTGTATGTGGCCAGAGTTTTTAGCCATTCCGTCTCTTGAAATTACCATATATTCTGTCTTATCTTGGTTGATAACCAGCCCCATCTGTTGGGCTTTTTCCTTTAAGTGAGTCAATATTTCCAATGTCTTTTGTTCACTTTGCCCTATAATATCTATATCATCTGCATAACCAAGCAGCTTGGATGTTCCTCCAATATCACATTCCTCCTTTACCTTCCTTACAACTTTCTCTAGAGCCAGATTGAAGAGTAGCGGCGATAGTGCATCACCTTGTTTCAAGCCAGATGTTATTTGGAAGGGGTCTGATTTCCTGCCTTTATATGTTACTATATTATAAGTATCTTCCATGCATAGTCTGGTCATGTTGATTAACTTCCTTGGTATTCCAAATTCCTGCATAGCATTCCGTAGACTATTCCTATGGACACTATCATAAGCCTTTTTAAAATCCACAAAAAATGTTATGGAGATCTCTTTTATATTCCCAATGTTTCTCGGCTATTTGTCGTAAGATAAATATCTGATCTATTGTTGATCTGTTTTGTCTAAAACCCGCCTGGTAGTCACCTAATATGTCTTCTGAATATGGTTTTAGTCTATTTAGTAATACTGCGGATAGTATCTTATAGCTTGTGGACAGTAGTAATATTCCTCTATAATTTCCACATTGGAACTTGTCTCCTTTCTTAAAGATAGGTATCAATAATGACTCTTTCCAGTCATGGGGTAATTCTTCTGTCCTCCAGATCTTTATTATTAGTTCGTATAGCTTTAGATGTAATGCATGGCCACCTGCCTTTATAAATTCAGCAGCAATTCAATCAGTCCCAGTTGCCTTATTGTTTTTAAGTCGTGTGATTACATATAGGATTTCTTCAAATGTAGGTTCTTCAATTTGTGGTTCGCATGTTAGAACCTCTTCCTGTGGGAAAATTTTACTTGGAGCTTCACAATTTAGTATATATATATATATATATTGGCACCTTTCCGTCTTGACAGACGATAGTTTGGTACATTGTGCTTCAAAAAGGCTTAATAACTACGACCAATGGCGGTGACGAGTGTGGCTGGTAAGGCCAATTCTTGCTGCAAATATTTGCCCACAGTAGATGCATGTGAAAAATTGGTCATTTCCACCAATGTGCACCATCTTACGTCTCTCACGCTCTGTGTGTGCTTTATCTGCAATCATTTTCTCCTTTGACTTTATTCCATTTCTGATGTTTGCCCTCCATGCAACACGTTCAGAGGTGACTTGCTCCCAATCTGCATTATCAATGCCTGTATCAATCATGTCCCGCTTACACACATCTTTGTATCGTAGTAGAGGCCGACCCTGAGATCTCCTGCCCGTCTGCAATTCACCAAAAAAGATGTCCTTTGGTATTCTACCATCATCCATCCTCCTAAGATGTCCTATCCATCTAAGTCTACGAAGACTGAGCATGGAATACACCGTCACACAACCTGATCTTTCCAATACTTCAGTATTTGTGATTTTGTCTTGCCACTTAATACCAAGTATTCTTCGCAGACACCGCATATGAAAGCTGTTTAAACGTTTCTCTTGGCGTGAGTAAGTTGTCCAGGTTTCACTGCCATAAAGAAGAGTACTAAGGACACAGGCTTGGTAGATGAGGACTTTTGTTTTGGCAGTAAGCTTCCTGTTCTCCCAGACTTTTTTCGCTAACATGTTCATTGTTGTTGCTGCCTTGCCAATCCTGATGTTGATTTCCTGATCGACGATAATTTGCTATTTACCTCTGATCCTAGATATGTAAAATGATCTACTATCTCCAGTTCGGCGTCATCAATAAAGATTGATGGTACACCATGTGCACCTTGTGACATAATCTGTGTCTTCTTTTTGTTAATTGTTAAACCAAATTCAGAACAAGCATTGGAGAATGCAGATAGTAGATGTTCTAATTCTTCCTCAGAGTGGGTCGTAATCGCAGCATCATCCGCAAAAAGCAACTCTCTGATTAGTACCCTGCTAATTTTGGTCTTGGCCTTCAATCTCTGAGCATTATAGAGGCCACCATCTGAGCGTGAGTGAATGTATATACCGGCATCCTGATCACAAAGAGGGTGGGGGGATAGCATACAACCTTGCTTAACTCCACTCTTGATTTCAAACTCTTCAGAAGTTGCACCATCAAACTTGATTATACCCTTCATGTCTGTGTGGAACGATTCCACAATGGACAGAAGAGTTGGTGGGCAGCCAATCTTCTTTAGTGCTTTGGACAGACCCTCACGACTGACCAAATCGAATGCCTTTGTGAGGTCCATGGAGGCAATAAACAGTGGCTGATTTTGTTCCCGGCATTTTTCTTGCATCTTTCTCAATGAGAATATCATATCAATGGTATAGAGAGAAAAAGCAGCGGCTCCTTGTAAGGTATGTGCAACGTTGTGATGTTCAGTACGTTTTTTCTCGCAGGAGTTTAAAATACCTATTTGTTTCCATTTCATATCAATGGTAGACCGGTTCTAACGGAAGCCGCACTGTGATTCGGGGTAGACTTGATCTCCCAGGACTTGAAGTCTGCGCAGAACAATTCTAGCAAACACTTTTCCAACAATACACAGATGTGAGATACCCCTATAGTTGTTACAGTCGCTCCGATCGCCCTTGTTCTTGTACAGTGTTATGATGCATGAATCTTTGAAATCCTGTGGGACTTGTCCTTCTCGCAAGCATAGCTCTATTAGCTGGTGGATCTGTAGAGTGAGTGTGTCTTGCCCACTTCTGATTACCTCTATTGGAATCCCATCCTTACCTGCAGCCTTGCCAGATGCAAGTTCATTTATAGCACATTTAACTTCTGTTATGGTGGGAAGTGTGTCCAGGTGGTCAAGAGTTGGTAGAGCCTCTATGGCGTTGAGGGCATCATCTGCTAGTTTGGTCTCACTTGAGTAAAGCTCCAAATAGTGCTCTACCCATCTGCTGTTGTTGAGAATTCCTTGGACTGCCAGAGTAACTAACGACGACTGCCTGAAACAGGCTAATGAAACTAGAACACTATATACAACAATAAGAAAGAGACAAACATCTTTCTTTGGTCATGTAATGAGAAGAGAGGCATTGAAGAACATCGTGACAACTGGAAAGATCGAGGGGAAGAGAGGCAGAGGCAGACCAAGAGAAATGGTGCTGGATGGATTGAGACGGTGGCACGGAGGATTATCAGCAGCAGAGTTGATCCAGAAAACCAAAGACCGAGATCTATGGAGAGCCATGAACGCCTACGGCAGCTGGCAGGGCACTTGATGATGATGATATATATATATATATATATATATATATATATATATATATATATATATATATATATGCGTGTGTGTGTGTGTGTGTGTGTGCGTGCGTGCGTGCGTGTGTGTGTGTGTGTGTGTGTGTGTGTAGCGTCACATACTCAATGATCCTGTAGTCGTGTGTATGGTCTCTCACGTCTTTTTACCTTGTACTCTGATAAGTTTCGTGTTTAATCAGACAACGTAATTTGGTTTTACCTTTAGTTATCAATTTCGTGTAGGAAGCTGGCGGTGGATCTCAAACGGGGAAGCTATTGACCCATTTACCTACAGGAGCCGGGGACAGCCTGATAATTATAGAAACGGTAAAAAGGAATATTTATAAATATAATCTGGATATCCGGCTGACTTCTTTTCTACCTTCCTATCTATCTATCTGTCTCCCTGGGAAGCTATCTAACTACCTAGCTATGTACCTGAATACATATGTACCTAATAACATTGTACCTGCCAATCTATACATTAACCCCTTTACTTGTCTACCTACAACCTAGCTAACCACACTCTTATTTATTTAATTACCAACGTATCGTTTTAACTACCCCCACGATTATCTGTCTTGTCTGGAGACCCGTGTGATGTTAATGCTTATAGCATTTGTGACATGTCAGAAATCCCAAATCCAATGACTGACACCTGACCGTCTTGATTGACGATAGTTTGTAAACTGGAGTTATACCTCTCCATAGCACAGAGCCTGGGCTGAAATATAGACCACGTGTTGCCCGTGCAACATGATCCCTCTCATGACCTGCTGAGTTCACGCCAGAGGAAAGGTAACACCAATACATCTGGAACAATACAAGCCGCACACCTGCCAGATCAGCAAATCAATGCTCTAACTATCTGCCTGTCGGAGCTTTGATCCTAGACCAGCTGCCAACCAAGGCTTAGGACCTGGTCTGTCCTGACATGACATTTTATCTTTAGGTTGTCTAAAGCTTCTACCCTCCCAATTGCGCTCCTCCGCCCGAAGCTGTTGACACAATGTGGGGTGTCGCGTTTGGTAAGCGCCGCCCAACATTCGACGCTAACAGTATCTCAGTCATATCTGACTAAGACCTGTCTCAGCGTATCAAGAAGAGATAAAATCAGAAATGATGACATGAGGACTGACATGAGGGTTAACGAACGTGGGGGTTATAGCAGTGTTAGATGTAATCAGAAAACAACAATGTAAATAGTTCGGTAATATAACTAGGCTACCAACTAATGACTTACAGACCAAATGGAATCAGTAGAAGAGGCCGACCGCGTAAACGATGGACAGGAATTAGCAGAGTCCATGGGAATCTCGATACATGAAAACCATAAACGGGCACTCTCCCGCTGTTTATGCATCAACCCGACACCGCAAGGTAGAAGATCCCATAGAGCTACGCAACTGTGAAATGTGTCTCGGAAACAACAGATATTAAATGAGTGTAGAAGTGATTTTATTACATGTTTTAGCGGGATGCAAAGAATAATCTAGGCCGAAAAAGAGGCAAAGAGAACCTTCAGGTGCTAGAGAGAAGAGGCAAGCGCTAAACAACATACAAGATTATCTTTTCTTGGATAATATAACACATGATAACACTGTTACCGAATACATCTTACGCCAAGATTAAGGACATGATTTTTTAAAAAAATACACATTTATCTTTGATTGATCGTAATAAGAAATGTGAAAGACAAATACTAAATATACGAGGGAGCTTCAAAAGAAAACCTTAAAGGTGTGATAGAAATTACAGTAACCATGCCATTGTCTCGTAATCTGTCAATATTGTTGTTACGGATGTCAAGGGTGTTAAATACGTGTCATCATGGCGCAGACAAACACGTTCACGTTATAGGGACAGTTTACAGATGGCCGCCCCACTTTTGACTTGTATAAAAGACGAGCAGCGTTCTGTTATCCGTTTTGTTGATCAGTGTGGGGTTGAATCCAATATCAATTAATCGGCGAATGAACGTCGAGTATGGTGATGCATGTCTGTCATCCAGCAACTGTATGAGTGGAGTAAGAAGTTTCAAAACGACATGACCTCTGTCAGACACGCCGAGAAAGTGAACCCAGAATGGTTATACACGCGGCGAAAACAATTCTTTTCTACAGGAATATAAGAATTTTATCGGCGCTGTAGGACTTGCAATGAACGCAGTAGTGACTGCATCGAAAAATGGTATATTTGTTCTGTACTTTTTAGAATATATTCACTACAAACAATCAGGTTACTGTTAAGGGAATATCAGACAATACGTATTGGTCGTGAAGGACACGTGGGTGGTGTTCTAGTACTCGTACGCAAATCAATACCGTATAGTGACATTTCGGTAAGCACGAGCCACCAGGCGGAAATATTAAGATATGCTATAATACTAAGATAGTTAGTTGCATATCTGTTACACGACATCGCAGTTAGCCCCATCATTTTTTGGCTGTTTATAATTTCTTGGCATGTTTACGTTCAATAGCTTGTCACTGATTTCTAAACGAAAACAACAACAACAACAAAACACAATATTTAAGGTTTTCTATTGAAGCCCCCTCGTACAAGCGGAACTAACCCAAATATGATTAGAAACCAGCCTCCGTATCTACCAGACGTTGCGTGAAGACATGGAATAGCCCTATTTGGCCCAAAGCATGGGAGATAATAGTCTACTGCCTCCAACCTTTTTTTTTAAAACTTGCATATCCTTTACAGGACATCGCTGTCAACATCAGCATCTGTCAGTTGATTGTTGATCTCTTGGCAAGATTACGCCGCTCAGTAGTTTGTCATTGCTTTCTGAGCGGCCGCCTCATTATTCCGCAAGTCACCAGCGCGGGTCGAACCGCTTCCAATTCTCCCGCGCTGCGAGACCCTGCGTGGATAAACGGGATTACGGAGAAAATTGTGTAACCCCTAGGCTAGAGAGACCGGCTCCTCCAACATTAGAAAGGAAAATTAAAACTGCACTAATTTTCGAACCTTGGCACTAATACGTCATGCTAGCAAAATCATGTTTGCGAATTATCATGGAGAGGGTTGCGAGTAAAATAGAATATTAATTACAAGAAGTACAAGCATGTTTTAGTCAGGGCAGAGGAACCAACGGCCGTGTCTCCAAAGTAAGATCCACCTTTGAGAAATGCAGAGAGAACAATGAAGACCTCCATATGATGAAATGTAATTTTATGGCGGATTGTTATGTCGGAATTCTGGTAGCGGCTGTATGAATACATGCCTGTGCATGGTGTTGGTTTGTCGAGACTACTTTCTGTTCAACTTTTCACATGGGGCAGTGAGGAGCATTATGTGTGATATTCACAGTCACAAGAACGGTACATTATGGGGTGACCTTTCACAGTGAAGTTGGAACCGCCACTGTCGATTAATCAACTTGTTTTACAACCAACGCTAAGGCCTAATTGCCATGTCCTTGTTTTACAACCAACGCTAAGGCCTAATTGCCATGACCTCGGTGCATTTGAAAGATGGTTTATTGTTTGTAAAATACAGTATGCAATACATAACCTTTGTATGGACGCAATTTAACAGGTGCAGGCTTGGGAATATAGCTGCCCATACGCTGCTCTCCATGATTCTAATAGTTAATACGACTACAATTAGTCCCGTGTTTTGTGTTCATTTATGTGTTACCAATAATCTGGTTTTATTTTACAAGGCGAGTATTGTATGACCAAATGCATGTGGTGGGATACAAATGGAATGACATACCGTGTCTAAATCAAACACGCAGCGCCGTATGTGAAAACACGTAAGTAACTACTACAGTATATACAAAATGTGGCTCTTCCATTTCCCTATAACAGACTAATCAGGTCATTATAGTCACACAAAGAGCAATGACATATAACTACTTTATAACCATGTGTTATAGGCGCCTATCAGAGAAGCAGAAAATAATCGCACTTTAATCTGCCACACCTCCTGTATCTGTGGTTGTGTTTTCATTTTAACTGATACTTTGAGCCTCTTAGTCAAAATGTGTACGGAGGAATGAACAGGCTGATAGGCTAGCAGGGAATGCACCTCTTGGTGGTATCTTGCCTATGGACAAGGGGGAGGTGGTCGTGCGCTTGTGGGACCAGGTGGAGAAGGCGGAGGAACAGATTGAGAATCCTTGTGTGGAAAGAATGAGATTGTGGGGGATCGGCAGGGGTTCTGGAAGAATCTCAAAATTGAGAGGAAAGACCAGGAGAACTTTTAATCAGATAGCGGTGGGAACGATAAGTAGTATGACTCTTCGCTGGCTGTTGAACGAGGGGACTGAGCACGTATGGGAATGTCCTGAGTGCAGTGATGTCGGTTCTTAACTCAACTCAACTCAACAATTCAGTCAAAATGTGTTTTTTAATCTATCATGCTTGTCGTAAAAGTCAGCTGAGAGGGTTTGGCGGGACTGGTTTCCCTATCCTATTATAAACAGATTCAAAATCCAACCATCTCTGCGTAGATTAGTCGAGGGTATATAATTTATGGGGAGGAGGAGGAAGGAGGAGGGGGATTAAAAACAAGCAAACAAGAAGACACGTCGATGCTTCTCCTTATCTTTTCTTGTGGACGGCCAGGTGCCAGTTAATCGGCAGTCGATGGTTGATCAGTATCCCACTGGTTGTCTTTATTTTTCACATAATTTCCTTATCATTGTCATCAAGTGCCCAGCCAGCTGGCGTAGGCGTACATGTCTCTCCATAGATCTTGGTCTTTGGTGTTCTAGATCTAGTTTGCTGACGATATTCCTCCATGCCACCGTCTCAGTCCATCTATCAAAAATTATCTTGTTCGTCCCCCCCCCCCCACTTCCCCTTAATCTTTCAAGTTGTCACGATGTTCTTCAAAGCCTCTCTTCTCATCACGTGATCAAAGGAAGCTGTTTCTTCGCATTCGCATCGTTAAATGTAGAATGTTCTAGTTTCATTAGCCTCTGTCATACAGTCGTTAGTTACTCCGGCAGTCCACGAAATTCGCAACATTCGTCTCAGGAACCACATCTCCGTTACTTCCAAGTTCTACTCAATGTATTCGTTTACATTCCAAGATTCACTACATTATTTTTTTTTCCGCATATACTTTACAGGACATTGCAGTTAACACCAGCATTTTTCAGCTGCTGTTGATGTCTTAGCAAGATCAGGCATCGGGATGGCAGACAAAGGCACTAGCCACTGCCCTATCGTATATTCTTTAGGGAGTATACAACTTGCAATAAGGAAAATGCTGCAGGTTATACGAGGGAGCTTCACATTAAAATCTTAAAAGTGCGATATAATTTAAATAACCATACCATAGTCGTGTAACCTGTCAATATTGTTGTTAAGGATATCAAAGGTGTTAAGCACTTGATATCATGGTGCAGACTAACACGGTGACGTAATTACAGTTTAAAGATCCCCCCCCCCCACACACACACACACACACATTTCATACAAAGAGGAGGAGCGTTCTGTTATCCATTGTTCTTGTTTTATCCTTGACATCCACATTCAGTGTGTACCACATCCCCCGTGCTCGCCAGACCTAACCCCAAGTGATTTCCATCTGTCTGGACAACTCAAATAGTCATTGGGAGGAAAGACTTTTCGGTCCAATGAAGAGGTACAGCAGATGGTGCATGAGTGGCTACACACGAGACCAAGATAATTTAGTGCTACAGGAATCCAAGCACTTTATCGGCGATGCAGGATTTGCATTGAATGCAGTGGTGGCTACACACGAGACCAAGATAATTTAGTGCTACAGGAATCCAAGCACTTTATCGGCGATGCAGGATTTGCATTGAATGCAGTGGTGGCTACACACGAGACCAAGATAATTTAGTGCTACAGGAATCCAAGCACTTTATCGGCGATGCAGGATTTGCATTGAATGCAGTGGTGACTACACACGAGACCAAGATAATTTAGTGCTACAGGAATCCAAGCACTTTATCGGCGATGCAGGATTTGCATTGAATGCAGTGGTGGCTACACACGAGACCAAGATAATTTAGTGCTACAGGAATCCAAGCACTTTATCGGCGATGCAGGATTTGCATTGAATGCAGTGGTGACTACACACGAGACCAAGATAATTTAGTGCTACAGGAATCCAAGCACTTTATCAGCGATGCAGGATTTGCATTGAATGCAGTGGTGGCTACACACGAGACCAAGATAATTTAGTGCTACAGGAATCCAAGCACTTTATCGGCGATGCAGGATTTGCATTGAATGCAGTGGTGACTACACACGAGACCAAGATAATTTAGTGCTACAGGAATCCAAGCACTTTATCAGCGATGCAGGATTTGCATTGAATGCAGTGGTGGCTACACACGAGACCAAGATAATTTAGTGCTACAGGAATCCAAGCACTTTATCGGCGATGCAGGATTTGCATTGAATGCAGTGGTGGCTACACACGAGACCAAGATAATTTAGTGCTACAGGAATCCAAGCACTTTATCGGCGATGCAGGATTTGCATTGAATGCAGTGGTGACTACACACGAGACCAAGATAATTTAGTGCTACAGGAATCCAAGCACTTTATCAGCGATGCAGGATTTGCATTGAATGCAGTGGTGGCTACACACGAGACCAAGATAATTTAGTGCTACAGGAATCCAAGCACTTTATCGGCGATGCAGGATTTGCATTGAATGCAGTGGTGGCTACACACGAGACCAAGATAATTTAGTGCTACAGGAATCCAAGCACTTTATCGGCGATGCAGGATTTGCATTGAATGCAGTGGTGACTACACACGAGACCAAGATAATTTAGTGCTACAGGAATCCAAGCACTTTATCAGCGATGCAGGATTTGCATTGAATGCAGTGGTGGCTACACACGAGACCAAGATAATTTAGTGCTACAGGAATCCAAGCACTTTATCGGCGATGCAGGATTTGCATTGAATGCAGTGGTGGCTACACACGAGACCAAGATAATTTAGTGCTACAGGAATCCAAGCACTTTATCGGCGATGCAGGATTTGCATTGAATGCAGTGGTGGCTACACACGAGACCAAGATAATTTAGTGCTACAGGAATCCAAGCACTTTATCGGCGATGCAGGATTTGCATTGAATGCAGTGGTGACTACATATCTCAGAATACATTTTATTTTGCATGTCCTTCACAGGACATAATAGTATCAGCGAAAAAACATTGTTGTAGGAGTATGAATTGTCAGGCTGACACATATACAAGGCCACGCTACAATAAGGTGAATTAACCAGTTCCGTTGGCCGTCGCCTTCTCATTGCAGACAATTCACAATCATTTGTCAGAAAATGTCCCAGACATTTCTGAAGATGTCCAATGCTCATATCCGAGTCTCATTTAATTTCATAGTCGAACTAGTCTGAAGGCTTCACTCTGCTACTGCAGGGGGATTGCATTCTAATCACAGTTTGACAAGAAAGCACACTTAAGACTACGCCAAGGCGGCCTTATTATTTTCTTAAAAAATCTAATAATTGGCAAATAATGTATATTTGATTGTCTAACAGGCTTACCAGATTACACTTGTGTCACAGGGACTATTGCATGATGGGAACATAATGCTAGATGACATTTCCGCAAAGAGTTGAATAGTCACGAACAGCTGAAGAATGAATTCACATACCATGAATAGAAGAGTACTGATGACTATACTGATCAATTTCAACTGGCCAAAAGGTTGGTGGATCGAGTAAAACACGCCCTAAATCGTGTGTAACATTTACAATACGTCCTAAGGTTACTGTATAATTTACAACATAGCCACAGGTTAGTGGGTATCATTTGCAAGACGCAATAAATCTTGTGTATCATTTACAACATGTCATAAATGTAGTGTATCATTTACAGCATGCACAAAAGTTTGTGTATCAGTTACTACACGTCCGAAGTCTAGTGTACCATTTACAACACGTCCTAAACCTTGTGTATTATATACAACACATCCTAACTCTAGTGTATCATTTACAACTCGCTCTAAATCGTGTGTATCATTTACGTCACGTCCTAAATTATATGTATCATGTACAACACACCATAAATCGTGTGTATAATTTACAACACTTCATACAACTAGTGCAGTGGTTCTCAACCTTTTTTGGCCCGTGCCCCCCTTCACCATATTTTCAGAACGTCATCCCCCCCCCCCTTTCCTATCAAAAATTTGGCCCGTGCCCCCCCCCCCCCCCCCCTCACCGTATTTTCAGAACGTCATTCCCCCTTTCATATGTCCTATCTAAAAATCCCCCACCCCTACACAGTATACTTAAACATGTAAGGTAAATTTAATTGCACATACTAAAACAAGTCTAGACATCCACATAAAACATGATTTGTGGGTCTACTGACTTTATAAAATGAATTTTAGAAGGATGAGACGTACTTAACTGTAAAGTATAAAGGGAAAAACAATATCAAGTAATCGGTTCTTGTATTAACGCGATCTTGAAATGGTCTTCATTTCCCCCCCCCCCCCTGGAAACCCTAAAATTCCCCCCTGGGGGTGGGATTCCCCACCAGTTGAGAACCACTGATCTAGTGTATCGTTTAATACGCATGGTTACCATTTTCTTAAAGCGGCAGTCACAACCCACACGTGACTATCATCTGTTCTGACAGTACACAATAAAATGAAAATTGTTAACTGTTCATTTGTTTATGTATCCATGCGATTTCTCCTTAATGAGGGCTCTCATTGCCTGTTCCAGTGGGATGTGCGGGTGAATGAAGGATGTATGTGAGGATGGGGGATGTGTGTTTGGCTGGGTGGTTGGGGTGTATGTGGGTGGGAGGGTAGATGGGAGATGCATGTGTTGGTGGGTGGGTGGGTGATGTGTGGGTGTGAGTAGTTGATGGATGCGTACGTGAGTGGGTGGATGTGTGTTAGAGATGAGTGTATGGGTGGGGGATGTGTGTGTGGGTGGGAAGGCGGATGTGTGTGGGTGGGTATATGTGGGTGGTGGGGTGTGTGTGTGTGTGTGTGTGTGTGTGGGTAGTTGGTGTGTGTTTTGAGGAATGTGTTGATGGGTGAGGGTGTGTGTATGGGTGGGGAGATGTGTGTGTGTGTGGGGGGGGGGGGGTGAGATGTCTAGTTAAGGGATTGTAATTGGTGATTGGAGATCGGGGGGGGGGGGGGTGGGTGTTGGCAAGTGAGTGGTGGAGGATGTCTGGGAGGGTGAGTGTGCCGTGTGTGTAGGTTGGGGGTGGAAGGGGATGTGTGTGTGTGTGGGTGCGGGATGTGTGGGTGGGGGAGATTGTGTGGGTGGGTGATATATGTGTAAGTGGGGGATGTGTGGTTGGGTGCAGGTTTTGGGTGTGGGTAAGTGCAGGATATGTGAGTTGGCGGGAATATGTGAGTGTGGATGTTGGATATGTGGTTGGGGGATGTGTGTTTGGCTGAGTGGTTGGGGCGTGTGGGTGGGTGGTGGAGGATATGTGGGTGAGTGAGTGTTGGTATTGTAACAGAGGAAGGGGTTTTGGTAGTGTTTAGGTGGGAAATACTACAGCACGATTGAGCATCGGGGTCGAATGAGAGGGGAGATGCTCAATTCGTGACGTGGTTTGTTGTCAAAGGGGCAGTTACCATCAAGACACCGAGCAGAAAGGTTGCCACAATAATTCTAGCGGTCATCAACATGAATAAAGTGTGTTAACAAAGACTCCACTCATGTTATGGTTTATCGGTTTGAGTTGACTTCGTTACAGAAGCGAAATGGTGCCTAAGACCGAGGATTTGAACCTGATATAGTCCAGTCGGTATAAAAACAACGCGAAGTAATGCCGTATAACATCGCGGAGAAGATGTTCCATGCTCCGGTCCTATAAGTCACCAGAAACAATTTCGGCACGTTGTGGAACAACTAGTGAACGTAATAAGGCGCAGTGAAAAGATGGCCAGTAAATTGTAAATTTCAGTTATCTGTGAATACAGAGGCCAAAAGCCCGCCCAGGGGTGGTCCTCTGTAAGTCTTTTTCAAGACTTGAGATAACAAATAAATTAGCGTCAAGAGGCTTGGTATAACCGTCACTTTTCAGTGTTCACAACTCAAGAGGCTTGTCATAGCCGCCGTTTTGCAGTTTTTTACCTCAAGAGGCTTACCATGGCCGGTGCCTGAATTTTATCGTTTTCAAGGGGCTTACCATAGCCGTTGCTTGGAATTATCACTTCCAAAGGGCTTACCATAGCCTGAATTTTGCCATTTCCAAGAGCTTGGTCCGGGCCGCCACCTGCGGTGATGTTTGTTTCAACGGGCTACCAAAGCCGCTGCCATACATCGTTGTTTCGGGGAGCTGACCAAGACTGCCCTGTGATCGTGTCTGATCGATTTGAAACTTGCTGTCGGAAAGTGATGCTCTTTGATCATTCAAAAACTGGGACACCCATGCTCTAGACTTCACAGAACTTTGGAAAAAGGGGCAATCCAAAAAAAAACCCAGTCGTCTGATCGTTGAGTCAGGTGAGAAAGAACATTTTAATAAAACGATCAAGTTCAGCCTCAATGTTAAAAAGGTTACGTTCGGAACGCTAATGAATAGAAAAAAAGAACGTTGAAAAAAACAATCGAGACAGCAAATAAATAAGCGTTGCCCAATGTTTTGTTGAATATCTCGGGGCTCCACTGAAATTGAGAGCCGCTCGCTATTGTCTGTCAGACTGACTCTCAAGACGTCGATGATGTATTCTCTCAGAAGGGACCCAACCAGGGGTTGAAGTTTATCCAGGCATCCCAAGAGAAGTGACTAACTGAAGAGACGAAGTTACCTGGGAGAAGAGACAGACTAACTGAACTCCGCTACCTGAACTCCGCGACTGAATTTCGGCTGACGCAGAGTCATAGTGTTTGAGTAACCTGAGAAGAGCGTAATCTGACGGCGAGTCTAGGAAAATACCTCGTGCTGAGATCGAGAAACAGAAGTACGTAAATTTATAAACCTGGTAACTGATTGAACTGTTCTTAAGAAATAAGTGATTTGATTTGTGTTTCTTAAATTAGGAAATTACGATTGTGAAGTTGTTTGCTTGCTCTGTTTAAGTATATTTCAGCATAGCAGACCCATCACAGCACAGTGGAGAAACAGGCATAATTTCGGCTGAGTTCAAGACGAATTTTTTTTCTCTAGGTATCAAAGAATATGCAGAAGAAGAAGTAGAAATATTGTTTCAGGTTGATAGATATTTCAAAGGAAGTTAATATGAATTACTTGTGTGGGGAATTACAACGTGTTAGTACATGGTTAGGGGAATTAAAGGTGTCAATTACGGAAGTAGAGAATTCTCTGGACACGTTGAGGAACAGAACGACTGGACAAGACCCTTATAGATTTATGGTAGACTACAATGGAGTAGGAAAGAATAACAGGAGACAGCTATTGCTTAATAAAGACAGAAGACAATATGCTTATGACGAACCAAGGCCTGATCTATATAGAGTAAAAGACGGTGAGAACAGACGAAATGGTGAAAGCTCGGACTGGTATAATAGTTATAAATACAAAAATCGGCGTGAGAGAAACCTTTCAAAGAAATCATGGGACTGGCCCTCTCACAGTGCAACCGCTAGAAAACGACGTAACGACTGGTTTGAAAAGAGACAAAGACAGTATTTGAAGTCAGGATCAAAGGACAGAATAGAACCCAAAGATAAGAATTCAACGACCCCTAAAGTACTTGCCGATATTAGGATTGAACAAGAAAAGAAAACAATGGTATTAGTGAAGAAAATAAACCGAGAGACACAGACGCAGGCAGGTAATACGATAGAAAATAGTACACAGACTCAGGTAGACATTGTAGAGAAAAATACCCAAGTGCAACCAACTAAGAAAATAGTAAGGGGAACGCAGACTATTAAGACGGTGGAAATTGCGGAAACACCTCAGGTGAAATTAGAAAAAGGAAACAAGGTTGAAGTTAAGAAAGATAGACAGACGAAAACCAAGGATGAAAGAAAGCCAAAGAGGAGAGGTATTGAAAAAGGAAATAGCAGCATGATAGTTAATAGAGGTACTGACATCTCAAGTTCCTCAAGTATAGACATGAAACTAATTCCCAAATGGTGTAGGAATATTAGCTGTCGGAGTTCAGATTACGAAGAAGATATTTCCACATGTTATAGTGATTCTGAAACAGATATAAATACTGGTGGGTCGAAGAGTGAGAGAGTTACACTACGAACATATCCTGACTTGAAGCGTAATGTTCCCTCGTACGGTGTAGTTGATGGTGGACAGACGGACAGAGTTTTAGTTAGTGACTCTAGAGAACTAGATACTATAGATACTAGGTTACATGACAAGAAAGTAGGGAAAACTAAGAGACGAATACCAAGAAAGAGAAAGAAAGACAGAGGTTCTAAAGGTGACTATGGGAATAGGGTCGACGTATCTGCAGTAAATTATTATGAGAATTATTATGAGTCTGATGAAGGAACTGTTATCAGTGTGTCATCTGAAGACGAGATGGGGAGATATAAACGTTATATAAGGTTGACAGGAAACAGTGAGCAGACCAACGCAAATGAAAGAAATAAAGGAAAGAATTCATTTAAGAAGAAGAATAATAGTTAGTTAGTTAGTTAGTTAGTCGCAGTTCCAACTTCACAGCAACGGGTCGTTCCCATTATGCTCCATTCCTGTGCCAGTGAATATCACACAAAACGCTCCCCACTGCCCAATGTGAAAAGTGGAAAAGACAGGAGTCTCGACAAATAACAGCCCGCACAGATACACTGTGCATAATGCCGCCACCAGAATGTCAACACAATAGTCCCCCACAAAGCACCCAGTTCATTTCTGATGGAATCGGCAGTCATTTTCCCATCTGGATATTTCCTAGATGTTCACCCACACAGTCCGCGAAATACAGTTCATCGTCAATGGCAGTGGCAGTCAACCAGAAGCCCAGCAGCCACGCATTTCTGCATAAGGCAAAAACCGGTCAACTCTGGGACATAGCCATCTGCCATCGCTCCGAACATGCAGTCACGTTCCAAAAGACCTTGGGCAGATTCAAAAGCATTTCACACGAAACTCACAGCTCACAGTGTCGCGCCACGCACTCACTCAGTAGCAAGGCGACGGAACCATCAAGCCTCCTTAGTCGCCTCTTACGACATGCATGGTAGGCTACAGTGTTGCTATTCTTTGCTTCCCTTATGGGCCCCGGCAACACACGGGATGAAGAATAATAGTAGACAGATAGCGGGAATTTATTCAACGACAGAAAGTGACTTAAGAAAAATAGAAGACCTTATGACCTTAAGACCAGAGTACTTCAATAACAGGTTAACAACGGATAGTGATGATGGTATAGTTGAAACGAGACGAACGTCAGTATTAAGAGACGACGAAATATTTGGTTTCGATGCGCTCTATGGGTGTTAAAATTATTTGGGTGAGGAAGGAAAATGGAATTGTTTTGAAAGAATTGCGGTTTGAGCACGTAGATATATGAGCTGTCTAAAATAGACATGAAATTGTTTGGTGTGGCATCGCATGGTACAGGGGTGGCGATGGTGTTGTTGAGGATAGAGAGTTACGGCAAATGAGATTTTACGTGGATACGTAATACAGAGTTAGGATATATTGTGTTCAGTGACGATGTAGGAAGAGTAGAAATTTAAAGTCCTTTGTCCAGAATGAATAGATACAGAGAGTTAATCACGTTGAGTGATGCATAAATGGAGTCATTAAAGTAGAGTAGATTCAGCATATAATTAGTAGAGAGAGGGATAAAATAAGAATGGATGGTTCGACTCAGAGCTGTGACATGAAGTCTGAGATAGTTTTATTTGGTAGATTGAGAAGTAGATGTGGTGTTGTTTATGGCTGGGCCGAGAGTGTCTAGTGAAGAGATACAGATTGAGGAGGAATTAGATATTATGTGTGAAATAGCCAGTTGAAAGTGAGAATATTAAGAGTAAAAGACTGTAGAAGTTGATGATTGAAGAATACGAGTTCTTGGTGAGACGGATGAAGTAATTACGTCATGCTTGCGGAAAAGGAAGAGCTGATTAAATATGAGAAACTTGTTGTGTGGAGAAGTATAGAATGATAGTTACGATGTTAGTGGCTCGTCGGAGTGAAATTGGTTATAAGAGGATGAGTGAGAAAAGTAGAAATAAGTAAACAAGTGAATTGTGAAAGTCCTGTTGAGTGTTGAAGTAGTTTGTCTGATAATTAGTTGTTCTTGTAGCGGTAAAAATGTAGACAAACATATGTGCGTCGAGTATGGATTGGGCTGTTGGCAAGTGTTAAGTACAGCATGCATGTACGAGGTGTTTAGTTCGTACGTGAGTATAGTTCTAGACAAACAGGTGCTGTGTGTTTGGTGATGTCGTCTAAGCGAAGTACGTAGATAAAATGTAATAGTGCGCTGATATATCTTGTGTCAAGGTGTGTAGAGGAGGTCGATACGCTTGGATTGTGGTGAGTGATTGCTGGAATGTTGAATTGGCGTCTAACTTGTTTTGTTTTTTTTAAAGTAATGGTATGGACACGTTAGCATTGTCGCGATGCGAAAATAGTCGTGAGAGGAGAGCGAGGTTGTGTATCATTGTCCGTGTATATATACGAAGACTGGTTGATAAATGGCGTTGATAAAAAGAGGAAAATAGAGTATGCGAAAATTGAGAGGCGAACATAATTAGAAATTTGTGATGTCTTTTGTTTAGAATGTCTGACGTTAGACAGAGTTAATGAAAGTTGTATGACAGGCTGACGGAAAGAGAGTTAACATTCTGAATGATGTTTCATAAAATATGTTTAGTATTGTTGACAGGGATGCATCGAAGCAAGAATGCCTAACACTGAGAAATGAGAAAAGTGAGCTCTGCTGTCAGTTATAAGTGGAGTGGGTTGCTGTTCTGGAGGAGTCCCGATAAATAGGAAAGGAGTGAAAGGTACAGAGGTAAACAAGGTTGGTTAAATGAATGTTGGAGAATGTGTTCCGATAAGGGTGACCAGGTTGATTATCGTCACGATACAAGAGTGCTAGGAGAGACCTGAGGATAGCTTAGAGTAGTCGTGGTGAGATGTTGGAAGATAAGGATGTGTTTAGTTAATTGCGTCAGATAGACGAGAAACTTAAAAAAGTAGAGTTGGTTGTATTGGTGAGAGACAAAGTTTTGTTGGACGTAAGAGGCTAGAGATACCGTAGTTAACGGAAATAATAGTGATGCTTGGAATAAATCCAAGGAAAAAAATTGGTGTGCCAGGTCACAGGTTCTATTACTGGATAGATGACCACTGGTACTTTGAGATAACATTGGGATAGTAATAAGTGAAATGAGTTGACCTGTAGTTTACAGTGATTGAATTCCAAATAATGTGATGTGTAAGGAGTTAGTTTTGTAAAATATTGTGAGGGGAGATAATCAATGTTTGACTTCCAGAAAATGGAACGGTCAATTGTGGAGTGGTGATTGTGGTTGAGGAGAACAAATATTGTTCTAAATTAAAGAAGTTAGTCTGTAGTTAACAGATATACATACGTAGCAGTGAGGTGTTTTGTTTTCTCGGTTATAAAAATACTGGAATGATTTGTATAAATAGATATGTGTTACGTTAAGTTGTATGGGAGGCCAAGGTTGATGGGCCACTGTACGTAGTAATTTGAAGGGAGTTGTATTTTTTTGAAAACCTTCTCTTTAGAGAGAAGACAATTGTTTTATGCTGAGTTTTAATGCCTCATATATAATATGTTTTTTTTTTGCTTGATTTGGTCCTGTAAAATGATTGTTATTATTTTAGAATAGGATTATTGTGTTCGTAGACTTTTGAATACAAACTACTGATCCGTAAAAGAGACCAGTAGTATTAGGTAACAATAGATTAGGATGTATGTTGTATTATTTTAACCATCTTCATCACCATCATCATCACCATCTTCATCACCATCACCTTTAATTGACATGAGGGGAAACATAAATGATGTTATAAAAATGTGGGGGGGGGGGGGGGTATGATGTTCTGTTGTGATTTTATTTCGCTGTTTTGTATGTTAAATAGTAGTTAGTTAAGTTATGTTTAAATTACAGGTTTTTGTCTAGAATAAAGACAATACAGGGGGCTTTAATTAGGACCCTTCGTTCAGAAAAGAGTTAATAAAACTACTGAGAGCTAATAGAGAGACACATTCTCTTTGTGAAGAATAAGTTCATGGGTATTTTGTTGCTGTGATAATCAGCGTAGAGAGGTTAATATGGCTATGAAGTGTTGGAAACAGAAGACGAGCTTACTACACAAGTAAAGTAGTTATGGGAAAGTTTAGAGATACACTAAAGTCAGCATTAATTAGAAAAATATGGGATTAGAAGCCACATGGGAGAAGAAAAGATTAATGAATATATTCAAGGGGGTAAAGCTGAGAAAAGTTTTGAACATAGTTTCCGTGGGTTCAGAAGAGATTGCTGGGTTATAGAAGAATAAGAAAATTACCCCAGACGAAGAGTAAACATGAATTGGATCCATGTTTGATTAGACACTGTGGATAACAGTACAATAATAAAGGGGTGTAAGTGTGTTGAGACATAATGACATGGGGTGTTTGAGAGTCCGTAATATATGGACTGGGATAAAGTTAAAGGCAGGGGTAGGATATTGTTGCTGTTGATAACGGCATGAAGGGAGATTTGAGTAGTTGTGCCCATAATAAATGGACAGTAAGGGGGCAAGAGAGGTATATTATGTGAGGTGATCTGTATTAGAACAGGTCTTGATTTTTAATTGTGTCCTCGGGACGTGTTTTGTGGTTAACATTACATTGAGGTAAGGTTCAGACTTGTAAAATTGGTAGTGTCTGTAATATATAGACAATTATTTTTTGCCGGTCTCTCTGGCTGTGGGGTTACAACACTTTCTCTCTGTAATCCCGTTTATCACGCAGAGTCTCGCAGCGGAGCGAGAACTGAGGTGGTTCGACCCCCGCTCGTGACTTGCGGATACTGAGCCGGCCGCTCAGAAAGCAATGGCAAACTACTGAGCGTAATCTTGCCAAGAGATCAACAGACAGCTGAAAGATGCTGCTGTTGACAGCTAAGTCCTGTAAAAGGATACGCAAAAAAAAAAAAAAAAAAAAAAGATAGCAGCGTAAATGTTTACCATAATGAGTGGTATGGTAGGAGATATAATTATTTTAGACTTTATTACATAAAGTCTCAAATGACATAGGAGGGTAAAGGAGTGTGGTTTGGTAAAAGGAGTGTGATTTAGCTGAGTGTGGTCTTTGTGTGGAAGAGTTCTACTGTTTCTTTTAAATACCGGTGGCCACCGATTCTTTGTCTTTCTATCGTGTGCGAGTTTTTTCTTCAGGTCAATTGAAAGTAGAGAGTTGGTAGTGTTCTTGAAGACAAATGGGAGTTGGTACCAGAAAGGTACAGTGTTTGAGTTTTTAAGCAGATTTCTTATGAAGAGGAGGAGGGGTTATTTCAACCATATGTGTTATGACGTATTGTATATACTTGTTAAGTTGAGTTTTCAATGTTATTATGTAGTTGATATGAGTTGTTATGTTATGAAGAGGAAATAGTTTATAGTAGGGTACTAGATTGAAAATACGAAAGGGAAGAAGGGTTAAATGATATAATACATACTCAAATTTGAGTTGAGTTGGGGAAGATTAGAGGAAATGTGGGAGTTAAAGGAAAAGAAGGAATAGAGTAAGAGAGTTGGGGATAAAGAATTTTTCCTTTAGAGGAAAAATTCTTTAGTAAACATAGGGAGGTGTAACAGAGGAAGGGGTTTTGGTAGTGTTTAGGTGGGAAATACTACAGCACGATTGAGCATCGGGGTCGAATGAGAGGGGAGATGCTCAATTCGTGACGTGGTTTGTTGTCAAAGGGGCAGTTACCATCAAGACACCGAGCAGAAAGGTTGCCACAATAATTCTAGCGGTCATCAACATGAATAAAGTGTGTTAACAAAGACTCCACTCATGTTATGGTTTATCGGTTTGAGTTGACTTCGTTACAGTATATTATGGGATGGGTGAAGGATTTGTGCGTGTGGGTGGGGAGATGTGTGAAGATGGGGGGATGTGTAGGTGGGTATGGATGGATGGTTGCATGCATGTGTGCAGGGGTCTGCGTGTGGGTGGGTGCGGGAGATGCGTGTGGGTGGGTGCGGGAGATGCGTGGGGGTGTGGTGGGTGGGAGATGTGTGTGTGTGGGGAAATGGTGTATGTGGGGGTGTGTATGGGATGTGTGGGTTGGGGGATGGTGGATGGTGGCATGTATGTGCCTGTGGGTATGTGTGGTTGGGTGGCGGATGTGTGTGTGTGTGTGGGGGGGGGGACACGCGAATGGATGTGGGATGGGTGGGTGGGTGGGGGATTTGCCTCATAACATGGTAACGTGCATTGTTTATGCTTACAACATTCATTTGACAATATTTTTGTTTCCTATGTGAATGCACTATGCACTGATGAACGAAAGATGAGTGATTGGAAGGGCCGAATGTAAGACGGGCCTGCGTGCCCAATTTGTTATGTTCGAAAATAAAGTTCGTTCGTTCGTTCGTTCGTTCGTTCTTTCGTTCCAATTCTTCCATGATTACATTTGTCATCATGAGTAATGTTGCTAGAAGAAGAAGAATAAGAAGAAGAAGAAGAAGAAGAAGAAGAAGAAGAAGAAGAAGAAGAAGAAGAAGAAGAAGAAGAAGAAGAAGAAGAAGAAGAAGAAGAAGAAGAAGAAGAAGAAGAAGAAGAAGAAGAAGAAGAAGAGGGCGAAGAAGAAGAAGAAGAAGAAGAAGAAGAAGAAGAAGAAGAAGAAGAAGAAGAAGAAGAAGAAGAAGAAGAAGAAGAAGAAGAAGAAGAAGAAGAAGAAGAAGAAGAAGAAGAAGAAGGCTAATTGAGATGATTTTCTTTACACCTGAAATATAAAATTGCATTCTTACATTTAATTAAGATTGTCTATCAATTGTTTTCAGTGCGCCCGTCGATGTTTGCCTTCCTGTTGCTGGTGCTGGGTGACTATTATAATTTCTCATGATGTCCGGGAGTAGTTCGTTTCAAATTCAGTTAACATATGTTTGAGAATGGCATACCAACAGCTAGATCTCCAGGCAGCAAAAATTACACCACACAATACTTGTTCCGCCTCTACAATACATATTCTTCCGACCAAATGTCAACGTCCTGTGAGTTCCCAAAGATAAACTCATACGAGCCTAGCGTTATGAAGATAGCAGGAATGGACAAAAAGACACTCAGCTGTGAGGGGATATTCATGCCAGACCTGACCTACATCGAGGCGGGTAAAAAAAAACTGAAGGTCAACACCAGCAAGGTTGATAATACTTGACCAACGATGATTTTAAAGAATGTAGATACAGAAACATTTATCGTCACGACAGTGGCGACCATGATTATAAATTTGCCAAATGTTCAAAACCGTTCACTGACCAGATAGAACTTCCAAAAGATGCGGAATTTTTCAAAGTGGAGTGTACAAACAATAAATCTGAAGTCGTATCAAAGACTTTTTATTCCCTAATTCCCCCAAAAGAGCAGTTCAGTGAGATCGATTCCCTACATTTCAAGAAGCGTGAAGTTATGACAGCTCCGAAAGAAACGTTAAACGTAATTATGATTGGCATGGATACATTAACCAGAAACCAGTTTCTCAGAGGCTGCAATCAAACATATTCGTATTTAATGAACATAATGAATTCATTTGATCTAACATTGCATTCTCAGCCGGGAGTGAACACTTTCCCCAATGTTTTGCCCCTATTTGCAGGTCATGCCAATTGGTAAGTCAGGAAATGGTGGAGTGATAAAAGTCACATAGATACATTTGACATGGTGTGGCGAATCTTTGAAAACGCTGGCTACCGCACTCTGTACACGGAAGACTGGCCGCAATGTGGTGCTTTTCATTGCTACACAAAAGGTTTTCTGAATCAATTTGCCAGATATAATATCCGCCCGTTAGCTTTGGCCATAGATAAAGACAAGGATATGTTTAAGAAAAATTTCTACTGTGCAGGCAACCAGGTGGAAATGAATGTTCAGTTGGATTACGTAAGTTCTTTTTTGGACGCATTTCAAAATACACCTGTTTTTGCTGTGACTATGATAAGCAAACCAAGACACCGTCAGCCGAGTGATGCTAAGATGTTTGATGAGCATATACTAGGTTATTACAAGTCGTGGGGTGACAAGGGTCACCTAAATATATCTGTGCTAATATCATTTTCAGACCATGGCGTAAAGAATGGAAGGCTCAGAAATTCTGTCAACGGGCATGTTGAAAGCAAGACACCGTACACCATCCTGACATTTCCAGGCTGGTTTCTGAAGAAATACCCGGACGTGGCTGCAAATTTAAAGAGAAACACCAAACGTCTGACGTCACACTTTGACACGCATGCAACTATCTTAGATCTTCTTTACTTCAGAAGCAGCATGCCACCTCCCCTTCCTCCTCTCAAACATGGAATCAGTCTCTTTGACAAGATCCCATGGGACAGGACATGCAAGGATGCACTAATCCCATCATATTTGTGCTTGTGTGGTTACAGACATCTTGAGGAAATCAGTATTACATCGAAGTTATCAGAAGTCTTGGCTGAGCTTGTACTCAAAGCACTGAATTCAAAGACAGACAAGAATGTGTGCGCTGTTTATAAACTTCAGCAGGTCATTCACGTGCTGAAGATTTCCCTCAAATACGATAATTACACAGGGAAACCGGGAATTATTGTATACAAAGTAAAATTATAAGTTAACCCAGGAAAGGCTTTGTTTGAAGCCAGTGTATATGAAAACAAAAACGTAACGAAATTGAGTGTAGGAACTGAAATAGGTAGGCTCAATCTTTACGGAGGACAAGCTGCTTGTTTGGAATTCGCAACACTTAGACCGTTCTGTTTCTGTAAAAATATGTTAAAAAACTGATCCAACGAAACAAATAGTTATATTTTAATGTATTTCGCTTGTATATATTGCCATCATGGGATCCCGTGAGAAAAAAGTTCTAGTAGAAGGTACATCCACATTGATGCCGCTACTGCTTTAAATGTTTTATCGGAATTTTGCCTTTGAATTCCCTACAGAGATACGTAATTTTTGCTGAAATCACTGATTTATACATGCAATAAAAACTGTTATATTACTCCTATTGGAGTACTTCATCTAGCGTTTCTTAGTATCACCAAGATCACCATCATTATTATAAGTATCATCACTATCACTTCTATGTCTACTATCACACTTCATAACTACCTAGTTGTAGACGAGTGAGGGTTGTAATCAGACGAGAACTACAAATTGGCCCAGGGAACCTCGTGTTCACATCAAACAACGATACTGGAGTCGTGAAAGCCTTCTGTTGGCTGGGGTCATGTCTCCTCTTTGTGTGTGTGTGGTGTCGTGTATGGCTGGGGTCATGTCTCCTCTTTGTGTGTGTGTGGTGTCGTGTATGGCTGGGGTCATGTCTCCTCTTTGTGTGTGTGTGTGGTGTCGTGTATCGCTGGGTTCATATCATGACTTCTCTTTGTCTGTGTGGGGTCGTGTATGGCTGGGTTCATGTCATGTCTTCTCTTTGTGTGAGGTCATGTATGGCTGAGTTCATGTCATGTCTTCTCTTTGTGTGGGGTCGTGTATGGCTGGGGTCATATCATGACTTCTCTTTGTCTGTGTGGTGTCATGTATGGCTGGGGTCATGTCTCCTCTTTGTGTGTGTGGTGTCATGTATGGCTGGGGTCATGTCTCCTCTTTGTGTGTGTGGTGTCGTGTATGGCTGGGGTCATGTCTCCTCTTTGTGTGTGTGGTGTCGTGTATGGCTGGGTTCATATCATGACTTCTCTTTGTCTGTGTGGGGTCGTGTATGGCTGGGTTCATGTCATGTCTTCTCTTTGTGTGAGGTCATGTATGGCTGAGTTCATGTCATATCTTCTCTTTGTGTGGGGTCATGTATGGCTGGGGTCATATCATGACTTCTCTTTGTCTGTATGGTGTCATGTATGGCTGGGGTCATGTCTCCTCTTTGTCTGTGTGGTGTCATGTATGGCTGGGGTCATGTCTCCTCTTTGTCTGTGTGGTGTCATGTATGGCTGGGATCATGTCTCCTCTTTGTCTGTGTGGGTTCGTGTATGGCTGGGATCATGTCTCTTCTTTGTCTGTGTGGGGTCGTGTATGGCTGGGATCATGTCTCCTCTTTGTCTGTGTGGGGTCGTGTATGGCTGGGGTCATGTCATATCTCCTCTTTGTCTGTGTGTGGTCGTGTATGGCTGGGGTCATGTCATATCTCCTCTTTGTCTGTGTGGGGTCTATATGGCTGGGGTCATGTCTCCTCTTTGTCTGTGTGGCTTCGTGTATGGCTGGGGTCATATCATGTCTCCTCTTTGTCTGTGTGGCTTCGTGTATGGCTGGGGTCATATCTCCTCTTTGTCTTTGTGGGGTCGTGTATGGTTGGGGTCATATCATATCTCCTCTTTGTCTGTGTGGGTACATGTATGGCTGGGGTCATGTCATATCTCCTCTTTGTCTTTGTGGGGTCGTGTATGGCTGGGGTCATGTCTTCTCTTTGTTTGTGTGGGGTCGTGTATGGCTGGGGTCATATCATGACTCCTCTTTGTCTGTGTGGCATCGTGTATGGCTGGGGTCATATCATGACTTCGCTTTGTCTGTGTGGGGTCGTGTATGGCTGGGGTCATGTCTTCTCTTTGTCTGTGTGGGGTCGTGTACGGCTGGGGTCATATCAAGACTTCTCTTTGTGTGGCGTCGTGTATGGCTGGGGTCACGTCACGTCTTCTCTTTGTCTGTGTGGAGTCGTGTATGGCTGGGGTCATGTCATGCCTTCTCTTTGTCTGTGTGGGGTCGTGTATGGCTGAGGTCATGTCTTCTCTTTGTCTGTGTGGGGTCGTGTATGACTGGGGTCATTTCTCATATCTCTTTGTGTTCGTGGAATAATGTATAACTGGGGTATTTATCGTATCTCTTTTTGTTCGTGGGATCTTTTTGGCTGGGGTCTTTGAACTATCAATGTCTTTGTGGATCGCATTTGTCTGGGGTCGTATCTAGCTATGGTTATGTCTTAACGGGTTGGTGTTTGTTTGGGGTCGTATCTAGCTATGATTATGTCTTAACGGGTTGGTGTTTGTTTGGGGTCGTATCTAGCTATGATTATGTCTTAACGGGTTAGTGTTTGTCTGGGGTCGTATCTAGCTATAGTTATGTGTTGCCGGGGTGTTGTTTGTCTGGGGTCGTATCTAGCTATAGTTATGTGTTAACGGGTGTTGTTTGGCTGGGATCATATCTAGCTATAGTTATGTGTTGACGGAGTGTTGTTTGGCTGGGTTCGTATCTACTAGCTATGGTTATTTATTGTATATGACATATCTGACTTGGAACGATTCTGATTGAAGCATTTCTGATTGCGATTATTTCTGATTGCGATTATTTCTGATTGCGATTATTTCTGATTGGAAACATTTCTGAAGATCTCGTTGGCCGCATGTGTATGTGGTCTGTTCTGGCGGTCAGTCTGTTTATCCGACTGATATCTGGTTGATCCTATCAGTATTCATACGCTTGTCGCTTGTCACTACCCTTGTCTTAAAGCTGAAAATTAAAGGAATTGGCGGAAGGGCCGCTTGCACGAGGCTCTAGGCTACCATTTGTTGTTGAGAGCCAATATATACAGTGATAACTGGCCTGTGGCAGCCTAACGTCCACTACATCTGTGTCCGTCTCCAGTCGTCTTGCCATGCTCGCCACTGGAACCAGATGGACGCAGACGAGAGAGTGAGGTCGACGGAGTTGCGCAACCACTTCCTCACTATAATCCAAACTAAAGCGCAAGTCATTCGTTCTTCATCAAATCAAAAGATGCAATGAATGAATGGTCCTCATCATTCGTGATGGACGAACATCCATAATTGTTGACATGTCTGACAAGATATGTCTGGCTGTGAACATGTCTGACTGTGAACATGTCTGACTGTGAACATGTCTGACTGTGAACATGTCTGGCTGTGAACATGTCTGACTGCAGTCAAGTTTGGGTGAGGACATTTCTCACTGGGAAAATGCATGACTGGCGACATCTTTGTCATTTCTGAAGGGAGTCCTTTTCATTGACGTCATTTCTGACAGAGGAAATATCTGGCGTGAGAAATGACTGAATGCGGAGATTTATGACTGAACATTTCTGACTGCAATCAAGTCTGAGTGTGGACATTTTTGACTGGAGAAATGTATGATTTGACATATATCTGACTGAGGACTTGTATGACTGAGGGAAATGTCTGACAGGAACATATCAGAATTGGGGGGAGGGGGAAGGGGAGAGGGGCGCATGCCTGACTGTGAATATATCTGACTGCGAACATGTCTGACTGCAAACATTGACTGTGAACATGTCTGACTGCGAACATTGACTGTGAACATTCCGACTGTGAACATGTCTGACTACAAACATTGACTGTGAACATATCTGACTGCGGACATGTCTGACTGCGAACATGACTGACTGCGGACATGTCTGACTACGAACGTTGACTGTGAACATATCTGACTGCGGACATGTCTGAATGCGAACAATGACTGTGAGCATATCTGACTGCGGACATGTCTGACTGCGGACATGTTTGACTTCAAATCTTTCTGAGTGCTGCTACTAGTGGTTTACATCATTTCTGCATGGAGACCGATCCGGTTACTGCTCTCATTACTGACGGAACACTTCTGGAGATTAATATTCGGCTACTGCTCTTATTACTGATGGGACATTTCTGACTAGGGATATGTCATGCAGAGAATGAAAGCCACGGCTAGACAACTTCTGTCAGCACACACACAAATAAACATTGGTAACATTACACACCAGAGAGTGCTTTGCTTTGGTTTTTATACAATGGTATGAGTGTGGGTCGTTCAGAAAGCAATGGCAAACTACTAAACGTAAACGTGCCAATAAATCAAAAACAGCCATATCATGCTGGGGTTGACTGCAACATCCTTTAAATGATATGCAACTAACTCGGATGGTGTTTGTCCATCAAAAATTATGATGATCATTCATTTCATCCAGTGGGGTTGAAAGTATGGAGCCGTAAAGGATATGCAACTAACTAATCTATCTGGTGGGCTTGTGTCCTGTAAAGGATATGCAACTAAATAATCTAGCTGGTGAGCTTGTGTCGTGTAAAGGATATGCAACTAACTAATATAGCTGGTGAGTTTATGTCGTGGGAATAGACAGCAATCAAACAGAGCCAGGATCTCCAGTGGTCAGCTAACAGGAAGTACGCAAGGGAACATGGGAAGGGGACAGTGTCATTGTCGCTAGCAATGAGACGGGAGGGACAGGCAAATACGCACAGGGTGGGACAGGCAAACGCGCACAGGGTGGGACAGGCAAACACGCACAGGGTGGGACAGGCAAACACGCACAGGGTGGGACAGGCAAACACGCACAGGGTGGGACAGGCAAACACGCACAGGGTGGGACAGGCAAACACGCACAGAGTGGGACAGGCAAACACGCACATGGTGGGACAGGCAAACACGCACAGGGTGGGACAGGCAAACACGCACAGGGTGGGACAGGCAAACACGCAAACAAGCAGAGGAAGGGAAAGTTGTGAACATAAACATTGCATATTACAATATTATGAGACAGGCAGGACAACAGGATAAGTAGACAAGTGGACAACAAGACAGAGGAAGAGGACAAGCAGATAACATGATAAAAAGACAACAGTTAAAGTTGGCAGCAAGACAAGTGAACAAGTAGACAAGTGGACACGTGGACACGTAGACAAGTAGACAAGTCGACAAGAGGACAAATAGACAAATGGACAACTAGACAAGTGGACATCAAGATAGATGGACAAGTGGACAACAAGATAGATGAACAAGCAGACAAGAGGACAAGTAGACAAGTAGACAAGTGGACATGTGGACAAGAGGAAAAGTAGACAAGTAGACAAGTGGACAAGTGGACGACAAAGCAAGTGTAGACAACAAAACACCCGTACGTGTGTAACACAGGACGGTTTCCACTTTACGAAGCATAATCCGTGAGTCCGTTACAAACACATGTCTGGCCACGCTCCACTCCGACCACCGAGAGGCTGTCGTTGCTGCCTCATCTAGCATTGTCTTGCTAGATGTTGTGGCAGTATATGCCAAACCTTCCTTTATAAAACAGTGTCCAATTGTCTTAGCCCTTCAACCCCACCCAGCATTGTTCACCTCTGACCCGTCAGTGCACATAACTGCATGGGCGGGGTGTGAATGTCTTCTGCCAGCTGTTGCGTGGAAGCATCACTACAACCTGCTGGCCATCCTCACTGTCCTGCCCAATGTAGGCAGCCGCGTGATGGTGACTGTTTGTCATCTATGAGTAATTATTGTTGTTGTTGTTCTCCGTGTCTCTCCTCCTCCTCCACACACACACACACACACGCGCGCGCACATGTCTGATGTACCACTACAGCTGGCCTGTGAGAGCTGAGGTTGTTGTTCTCCGTGTCTCTCCTCCACACACACACGCATACACACACACACACCATGCACACACTCACAAACACACACACACGTCTGATGTACCGCTACAGCTGGCCAGCGAGAGCTGGGATTCATATCTCTCGACTTCCACACATTTCCCAGTTCTGTCACACCCCCTTTTGTCTTCCACACATTTCCCAGTTCTGTCACACCCCCTTTTGTCTTCCACACATTTCCCAGTTCTGTCACACCCCCTTTTGTCTTCCACACATTTCCCAGTTCTGTCACACCCCCTTTTGTCTTCCCCACATTTCCCAGTTCTGTCACACCCCCTTTTGTCTTCCACACATTTCCCAGTTCTGTCACACCCCCTTTTGTCTTCCACACATTTCCCAGTTCTGTCACACCCCCTTTTGTCTTCCACACATTTTCCAGTTCTGTCACACCCCCTTTTGTCTTCCACACATTTCCCAGTGCTGTCTCACCCCCTTTTGTCTTCCACACATTTCTCAGTGCTGTCACACCCCTTTTGTCTTTTGTATTCTTAATTTGATATATCTTTCTCAGTATGTCAGATGTCACAGTGTGTGGGTGTGAGATTATACAGGTGTCACAGTGTGTGGGTGAGAGATTATACAGGTGTCACAGTGTGTGGGTGAGAGATTATACAGGTGTCACAGTGTGTGGGTGAGAGATTATACAGATGTCATAGTGTGTGGGTGAGAGATTATACAGGTGTCACAGAGTGTGGGTGAGAGATTATACAGGTGTCACAGTGTGTGGGTGAGAGATTATACAGATGTCACAGTGTATGGGTGAGAGATTATACAGATGTCACAGTGTGTGGGTGAGAGATTATACAGATGTCACAGTGTGTGGGTGAGAGATTATACAGATGTCATAGTGTGTGGGTGAGAGATTATACAGGTGTCACAGTGTGTGGGTGAGAGATTATACAGGTGTGATAAGGCGGGTATAAAGAAATTAAGCACAACGACGTGTGCCACAAAAGAACACGAGCAGCTGCAACAAGATTTAGTACAGAAGTTCACCAACTACAACAACATTTACTACAGCAGTTCACCAACAACTACAACAACATTTACTACAGCAGTTCACCAACAACTACAACATCATTTACTACAGAAGTTCACCAACAACTACAACAACATTTACTACAGCAGTTCACCAACAACTACAACAACATTTACTACAGCAGTTCACCAACAACTACAACAACATTCACTACAGCAGTTACAAAAACATTTACTACACACTTTACAACAACATTTACTACAAAAGTTACAATACAAATGCATTTACTACAGAAGTTACAACATTCACTACAGACGCTCACCAACAACAACTACAACATTTACTATATGTTCACCAACACCTACAACATTTATTCCAAAAGCTCACCACCAACATCAACAACAACTTTTACGACAAAAGCTCGCCAACAACTACAACCAGATATACTACAGAAATTACACTAACATTTACTACGGAAGTTGGAAGAAGATTTACTACAGAAGTTACAACATTTACTACAGAAGTCACAAACAACATTTACTACAGACGTTACAACATTTACTACAGACGTTACAACAACATTTACTACAGAAGTTACAACATTTACTACAGAAGTTACAACATTCACTACAGAAGTTAAACAATATTTACTACAGAGGTTACAACAACATTTACTATAGAAGTTACATTACTACAGAAGTTACACAACAACATTCAATACAGAAGTTACAACATTTACTACAGAAGTTACCAAAGAAATTGACTATAGAAGTTACAACTGCATTCTCTACAGATGTTACAATAACACTCACTACAGAAGTTACAACATCGACTACAGAAGTTAAACAACATTTACTACATAAGTTACAACATTGACTACAAAAGCTGCATCAATATTTACTACAGAAGATGCAGCAACATTTACTACAGAAATTACAACATTTACTACAGAAGATACAGCAACATATACTACCGAATTTACAACAACATTTACTACAGGCATTACAAAAACATTTGCTATAGAAGTTACAACAAATTTCACTATAGAAGTTAAACAACATTTACTAACGAAGTCACAGCAGTTACTACAGAAGTTATAACAATATATACTACAGAAATTAAACAACATTCACAACAGACGTTACAACAACATTCACTGCAGAAGTTACAACAAAATTTACTACAGAAGTTACAACAACATTTACTCAAGACGCTACAGCAGTATTTACTACATAAGTTACAATAACATTTACTACAAACTTTAGAACAACATGCACTACAAAAGTTACAACACCATTCACTACAGACGATACAACATTTACTACAGAAGTTACAGCAACATTTACTACAGACGTTGCAACAACATTCACTACAAAAGTTACATCAACATTTACTACAGAAGTTACAACATTTACTACAGAAGATACAACAACATATACTACCGAATTTACAACAACATTCAATACAAAAGTTACGGCAACATTTACTACAGAAGTTACACAACAACATTCAATACAGAAGTTACGGCAACATTTACTACATAAGTTTCAAAAACACTGACTACAAAAGTTACAACAACATTTACTACAAAAGTTACCCCAAATAATGACTATAGAAATTACAACAGCATTCCCTACAGATGTTACAATAACATTCACTACAGACGTTACAACAACATTTACTACAGAATTCATAACAACATTCACTACAGACGTTACAACATTCACTACAGATGTTACATCATTCACTATAGAAGTTAAACAACATTTACTACATAAGTTACAACATTTACTACAGAAGTTACAACAACATTTACTTCAGAAGTTACAACACCATTCACTACAATTGTTACAATAACATTCACTACAAAAGTTACATCAACATTTACTACAGAAGTTACAACATTTACTACAGAAGATACAGCAACATTTACTACCCATTTACAACAACATTCAATACAAAAGTTACAACAACATTTACAACAGACGTGACAAAATCATTTGCTATAGAAGTTACAACAAATTTCAGTACAGACGTTTAAAAAACATGTACTAACTTTTTTTTCAGCAGTTACTACAGAAGTTACAACAACAATTACTGCAGAAGTTATAACAATATATACTACAGAAATTAAGCAACATTCACAATAGACGCTACAACAACATTCACTACAGAAGTTACAACAACATTTATTACAGAAGTTACGACAACATTTACTCAAGATGTTACAACAATATTTACTACATACGTTACAATAACATTTACTGTAAAGGCTAGAACAACATTCACTACAGAAGTTATAACAACATTCACTACAGATGTTACACCATTTACTATAGAAGTTACATTTACTACAGACGTTGCAACAAGATTCAATACAGTAGTTACAGCAACATTTACTACATAAGTTACAACAACATCCACTGAAAATGTTTCAACGTTTACTACAGAAGTTACAAAATAATTTACAATAAAAGTTACAATAACATTCAATACAGAAATTACAACAGCATTCACTGCAGAAGTTACAACAATATTTACTACAGAATTTACAAGATTAACTACAGACGTTATAACAACATACACTACAGAAGTTAAACAACATTCACTACAGACGTTAAACAACATTTACTACATATGTTACAACAACATTTAAGACAGAAGTAACAACAATATTTACTGAAGAAGTTACAACAGCATTTACTACAGAAGTTACAACAACATTCGCTACAGAATTTACAACATTTAATACAGAAGTTGCAGCAAGATTTACTAAAGAAGTTTCAACAACATTCACTAAAAATATTTACTGCAATATTCACTATAGAAGTTACAGCAACATTTACAACAGAGGTTACAGCAACATTTACTACAGAAGTTACAGCAACATTTACTACAGAAGTTACAGCAACATTTACTACAGAAGTTACAGCAAGATTTACTACAGAAGTTACAGCAACATTCACTACAAATGTTACAACACTTACTATAGAAGTTGCAAAAAAATGTACTATAGAAGTTACAACAGTATTCACTACAGAAGTTACAATAACATTCACTACAGAAGTTACAACAATTTTCAATACAGAAGTTACAACAACATTCACTACAGAAGTTACAATAACATTCACTACAGAAGTTACAACAATTTTCAATACAGAAGTTACAACAACGTTCACTACAGAAGTTACAATAACATTCACTACAGAAGTTACAACGACATTCACTACAGGAGTTATAACATTCACTACAGACATTACAACAGCATTTACTACAGAAGTTACAACATTCACTACAGAAGTTACAACATTCACTACAGAAGTTACAACGACATTCACTACAGGAGTTATAACATTCACTTCAGACATTACAACAGCATGTACTACAGAAATTACAACATTCACTACAGGAGTTACAACATTCACTACTGAAGTTTCAACAGCATTCTCTACAGACATTACAACATTCACTGCAGGAGTTACAAAAACATTTACTACAGAATTTACAATAGCATTCACTACAGAAGGTACATTTTCTACAGATATTATATTTACTACAGAAGTCACAACAAAAGATGCTACAGAAGTTACAACAACATTTACTACAGCAGTTAAACACCATTCACTGCGGAAGTTACAGCATTCACTACAATAGTTACAACATTCATTGCAGAGGTTACAGCAGCATTTACTACAGAAATTACAGCAGCATTTACTACAGAAGTTACAATAGCATTCACTACAGAAGTTGCAACATTTCCTACAGAAGTTACAACATTTACTACAGAAGTTACAACATTTACTACAGAAGTTACAACAACATTTACTTCAGAAGTTACAACACCATTCACTACAATTGTTACAATAACATTCACTACAAAAGTTACATCAACATTTACTACAGAAGTTACAACATTTACTACAGAAGATACAGCAACATTTACTACCCATTTACAACAACATTCAATACAAAAGTTACAACAACATTTACAACAGACGTGACAAAATCATTTGCTATAGAAGTTACAACAAATTTCAGTACAGACGTTTAAAAAACATGTACTAACTTTTTTTTCAGCAGTTACTACAGAAGTTACAACAACAATTACTGCAGAAGTTATAACAATATATACTACAGAAATTAAGCAACATTCACAATAGACGCTACAACAACATTCACTACAGAAGTTACAACAACATTTATTACAGAAGTTACGACAACATTTACTCAAGATGTTACAACAATATTTACTACATACGTTACAATAACATTTACTGTAAAGGCTAGAACAACATTCACTACAGAAGTTATAACAACATTCACTACAGATGTTACACCATTTACTATAGAAGTTACATTTACTACAGACGTTGCAACAAGATTCAATACAGTAGTTACAGCAACATTTACTACATAAGTTACAACAACATCCACTGAAAATGTTTCAACGTTTACTACAGAAGTTACAAAATAATTTACAATAAAAGTTACAATAACATTCAATACAGAAATTACAACAGCATTCACTGCAGAAGTTACAACAATATTTACTACAGAATTTACAAGATTAACTACAGACGTTATAACAACATACACTACAGAAGTTAAACAACATTCACTACAGACGTTAAACAACATTTACTACATATGTTACAACAACATTTAAGACAGAAGTAACAACAATATTTACTGAAGAAGTTACAACAGCATTTACTACAGAAGTTACAACAACATTCGCTACAGAATTTACAACATTTAATACAGAAGTTGCAGCAAGATTTACTAAAGAAGTTTCAACAACATTCACTAAAAATATTTACTGCAATATTCACTATAGAAGTTACAGCAACATTTACAACAGAGGTTACAGCAACATTTACTACAGAAGTTACAGCAACATTTACTACAGAAGTTACAGCAACATTTACTACAGAAGTTACAGCAAGATTTACTACAGAAGTTACAGCAACATTCACTACAAATGTTACAACACTTACTATAGAAGTTGCAAAAAAATGTACTATAGAAGTTACAACAGTATTCACTACAGAAGTTACAATAACATTCACTACAGAAGTTACAACAATTTTCAATACAGAAGTTACAACAACATTCACTACAGAAGTTACAATAACATTCACTACAGAAGTTACAACAATTTTCAATACAGAAGTTACAACAACGTTCACTACAGAAGTTACAATAACATTCACTACAGAAGTTACAACGACATTCACTACAGGAGTTATAACATTCACTACAGACATTACAACAGCATTTACTACAGAAGTTACAACATTCACTACAGAAGTTACAACATTCACTACAGAAGTTACAACGACATTCACTACAGGAGTTATAACATTCACTTCAGACATTACAACAGCATGTACTACAGAAATTACAACATTCACTACAGGAGTTACAACATTCACTACTGAAGTTTCAACAGCATTCTCTACAGACATTACAACATTCACTGCAGGAGTTACAAAAACATTTACTACAGAATTTACAATAGCATTCACTACAGAAGGTACATTTTCTACAGATATTATATTTACTACAGAAGTCACAACAAAAGATGCTACAGAAGTTACAACAACATTTACTACAGCAGTTAAACACCATTCACTGCGGAAGTTACAGCATTCACTACAATAGTTACAACATTCATTGCAGAGGTTACAGCAGCATTTACTACAGAAATTACAGCAGCATTTACTACAGAAGTTACAATAGCATTCACTACAGAAGTTGCAACATTTCCTACAGAAGTTACAACATTTACTACAGAAGTTACAACATTTACTACAGACGTTACAACAACATTCACTACTGATGTAAATACATTTACTACAGAAGTTATAACAACATTCACTGCAGAATTGACAACATTCTCTACCGAAGTTACAACAACATTTACTTACCGCAGCTATATATCCTTCGAGGAAACGAACACACTAGTATTCCGGACAAGAAAATGAAAAGCAGCAGACACCTGACATGTTAAAGTGATGGGTCATTCAGTGAGTCAATGTTTCTGACTTGTGTGACCCACCTCAGGCGCCTGTTGTCTTCGACATTTGAGACCAGCAATGGGACAATGGTAACAAACAGCGGTGTCTGGCGCTGGCTGGCGGGCTCGGGTCAGGAGAAAACATGAGATCTGCGCTCAGCGTACGCCGTGCTGATGGTTCCACTCTGGTATGATGGATGAGCAGCTGACAACGCCATGTTCGTTCTAGAACGTACCCAGATGTCCGCGCCGACGTGTCCAGTCGTGGCTTTGCGAATACACAGTCAGTATAACTTGATCGTCACAGCAGAATGTGACGTACGAGAAAGTTCTGCAAGTCTCATCTTATCTCATCATGTTCCGCTTTTACCTTGCGGTGTCGTGGTGAAGTATAAACAGCGGGAGAGTGCCCGTTTATGGGCTTCATGTATTGGGATTCCTGTGGACTCTGCTATTTTCTCTGTCCATCGTTTACGTGGTCGACCTCTTCCTCTGCTTCCATTTGGTCTGTATATAATTGTTGTTGTGGTATACTGTTAGTTGGTAAACTAGTTACGTGGCCAAACCATTTGACTTGCTGCCTTCTCATAAAATCTAGCGCTGCTATAACCCACACTTTAGTCCTAATTTCTTCATTTCTGACTTTCTCTCTTCGTGAAACATTGAGTACTCTTCTCAGGATTCTCATTTCTGTTGTGATTTTCTTTTTCTCTTTGTCTGTCATTGTCCAGGTTTGGCATTGGTAGCATAGAGTTGGTCATTCTACAAGTGACGAATGAAAACTGTTATCTGATTCGAGAAATCAGACGTATGCGAGTCAAGATCTGGTGGACACGTTATGAGGAGAAATAACCCGTGAAACTTTGTGACAACAGGCAAACTTCAAGGAACAAGAACAAAGGGAAAGCAAAGGTATAAATACATAAGCGGCGTGCCCACAAGAAATATCTGGGACAAGCACACAGATCTGATTCAAAACTCTGGGGATTGTATGAGATGACCTGTCGTGACCGCCCTGTTTCATCGTCATGAAACATGATGATGATGAGATGTCCGCCCTGGCACATCCAGCCTAGCCTTTGTGAACAAACATTTAGTGAGTGGGACAACAACAACAACAACAACAACAACAACAACAACAACAACAACAACAACAACAACTAGAGCCGAGCGCACAAATAGTGTTTGTTAACAAACTAATGCTTTATGTACGACAGTCTATTGTCCTCGGTGTTTCATGTGTAGGACAGTCTGTTGTCCTCGGTGTTTCATGTGTAGGACAGTCTGTTGTCCTCGTTGTCTCATGTGTAGGACAGTCTGTTTTCCTCGATGTCTCGTGTGTAGGACAGTCTGTTGTCCTCGTTGTCTTGTGTTTAGGACAGTCTGTTGTCCTCGATGTCTCGTGTGTAGGACAGTCTGTTATCCTCGTTGTTTCATGTGTAGAACGGTCTGTTGTCCTCGCTGTCTCATGTGTAGGACAGTCTGTTGTCCTCGATGTCTCGTGTGTAGGACAGTCTTTTGTCCTCGTTGTCTTGTGTGTAGGACAGTCTGCTGTCCTCGATGTCTCGTGTGTAGGACAGTCTGTTATCCTTGTTGTTTCATGTGTAGAACAGTCTGTTGTCCTAGCTGTCTCATGTGTAGGACAGTCTGTTGTCTTCGTTGTCTTGTGTGTAGGACAGTCTGTTGTCCTCGCTGTCTCATGTGTAGGACAGTCTGTTGTCTTCGTTGCCTTTTGTGTAGGACAGTCTGTTGTCTTCGTTGCCTTGTGTGTAGGACAGTCTGTTGTCTTCGTTGCCTTGTGTGTAGGACAGTCTGTTGTCCTCGCTGTCTCATGTGTAGGACAGTCTGTTGTCTTCGTTGTCTTGTGTATAGGACAGACTGTTGTCCTCGATGTCTCATGTGTAGGACAGTCTGCTGTCCTCGATGTCTCGTGTGTAGGACGGTCTGTTATCCTTGTTGTTTCATGTGTAGAACAGTCTGTTGTCCTAGCTGTCTCATGTGTAGGACAGTCTGTTGTCTTCGATGTCTTGTGTGTAGGACAGTCTGTTGTCCTCGATGGTTCATGTGTAGGACAGTCTGTTGTCTTCGTTGTCTCATGTGTAGGGCAGTCTGTTGTCCTCGATGTCTTGTGTGTAGGACAGTCTGTTGTCCTCGATGTCTTGTGTGTAGGACAGTCTGTTGTCCTCGATGTCTTGTGTGTAGGACAGTCTGTTGTCCTCAATGTCTCATGTGTAGGACAGTCTGTTGTCCTCGATGTCTTGTGTGTAGGACAGTCTGTTGTCCTCGATGTCTCATGTGTAGGACAGTCTGTTGTCCTCGATGGTTCATGTGTAGGACAGTCTGTTGTCTTCGTTGTCTCATGTGTAGGGCAGTCTGTTGTCCTCGATGTCGTGTGTGTAGGACAGTCTGTTGTCCTCGATGTCTTGTGTGTAGGACAGTCTGTTGTCCTCGATGTCTTGTGTGTAGGACAGTCTGTTGTCCTCGATGTCTCATGTGTAGAACAGTCTGTTGTCCTAGCTGTCTCATGTGTAGGACAGTCTGTTGTCTTCGATGTCTTGTGTGTAGGACAGTCTGTTGTCCTCGATGGTTCATGTGTAGGACAGTCTGTTGTCTTCGTTGTCTCATGTGTAGGGCAGTCTGTTGTCCTCGATGTCTTGTGTGTAGGACAGTCTGTTGTCCTCGATGTCTTGTGTGTAGGACAGTCTGTTGTCCTCGATATCTTGTGTGTAGGACAGTCTGTTGTCCTCGATGTCTCATGTGTAGGACAGTCTGTTGTCCTCAATGTTTCATGTGTAGGACAGTCTGTTGTCCTCGCTGTCTCATGTGTAGGACAGTCTGTTGTCCTCGTTGTCTCATGTGTAGAACAGTTTGTTGTCTTCGTTGTCTCTTGAGTAGGACAGTTTGTTGTCCTCGCTGTCTCATGTGTAGGACAGTCTGTTGTTCTCGTGGTCTCATGTGTAGGACAGTCTGTTGTTCTCGTGGTCTCATGTGTAGGACAGTCTGTTGTTCTCGTGGTCTCATGTGTAGGACAGTCTGTTGTTCTCGTGGTCTCATGTGTAGGACAGTCTGTTGTTCTCGTGGTCTCATGTGTAGGACAGTCTGTTGTTCTCGTGGTCTCATGTGTAGGACAGTCTGTTGTCCTCGATGTCTCATGTGTAGGACAGTCTGTTGTACTCGATGTCTTGTGTGTAGGACAGTCTGTTGTCCTCGATGTTTCATGTGTAGGACAGTTTGTTGTCCTCGCTGTCTCATGTGTAGGACAGTCTGTTGTTCTCGTGGTCTCATGTGTAGGACAGTCTGTTGTTCTCGTGGTTACATGTGTAGGACAGTCTGTTGTTCTCGTGGTCTCATGTGTAGGACAGTCTGTTGTTCTCGTGGTCTCATGTGTAGGACAGTCTGTTGTTCTCGTGGTCTCATGTGTAGGACAGTCTGTTGTTCTCGTGGTCTCATGTGTAGGACAGTCTGTTGTCCTCGATGTCTCATGTGTAGGACAGTCTGTTGTCCTCGATGTCTTGTGTGTAGGACAGTCTGTTGTCCTCGCTGTCTCATGTGTAGGACAGTCTGTTGTTCTCGTGGTCTCATGTGTAGGACAGTCTGTTGTTCTCGTGGTCTCATGTGTAGGACAGTCTGTTGTTCTCGTGGTCTCATGTGTAGGACAGTCTGTTGTCCTCGATGTCTCATGTGTAGGACAGTCTGTTGTTCTCGTGGTCTCATGTGTAGGACAGTCTGTTGTCCTCGCTGTCTCATGTGTAGGACAGTCTGTTGTCCTCGCTGTCTCATGTGTAGGACAGTCTGTTGTCCTCGCTGTCTCATGTGTAGGACAGTCTGTTGTCCTCGCTGTCTCATGTGTAGGACAGTCTGTTGTCCTCGCTGTCTCATGTGTAGGACAGTCTGTTGTCCTCGATGTCTCATGTGTAGGACAGTCTGTTGTCCTCGCTGTCTCATGTGTAGGACAGTCTGTTGTCCTCGCTGTCTCATGTGTAGGACAGTCTGTTGTCCTCGCTGTCTCATGTGTAGGACAGTCTGTTGTCCTCGCTGTCTCATGTGTAGGACAGTCTGTTGTCCTCGATGTCTCATGTGTAGGACAGTCTGTTGTCCTCGCTGTCTCATGTGTAGGACAGTCTGTTGTCCTCGCTGTCTCATGTGTAGGACAGTCTGTTGTCCTCGATGTCTCATGTGTAGGACAGTCTGTTGTCCTCGCTGTCTCATGTGTAGGACAGTCTGTTGTTCTCGTTGTCTCATGTGTAGAACAGTTTGTTGTCTTCGTTGTCTCTTGAGTAGGACAGTTTGTTGTCCTCGCTGTCTCATGTGTAGGACAGTCTGTTGTTCTCGATGTCTCATGTGTAGGACAGTCTGTTGTCCTCGATGTCTTGTGTGTAGGACAGTCTGTTGTCCTCGATGTCTCATGTGTAGAACAGTCTGTTGTCCTAGCTGTCTTATGTGTAGGACAGTCTGTTGTCTTCGATGTCTTGTGTGTAGGACAGTCTGTTGTCCTCGATGGTTCATGTGTAGGACAGTCTGTTGTCTTCGTTGTCTCATGTGTAGGGCAGTCTGTTGTCCTCGATGTCTTGTGTGTAGGACAGTCTGTTGTCCTCGATGTCATGTGTGTAGGACAGTCTGTTGTCCTCGATGTCTTGTGTGTAGGACAGTCTGTTGTCCTCGATGTCTCATGTGTAGGACAGTCTGTTGTCCTCGATGTTTCATGTGTAGGACAGTCTGTTGTCCTCCCTGTCTCATGTGTAGGACAGTCTGTTGTCCTCGTTGTCTCATGTGTAGAACAGTTTGTTGTCTTCGTTGTCTCTTGAGTAGGACAGTTTGTTGTCCTCGCTGTCTCATGTGTAGGACAGTCTGTTGTTCTCGTGGTCTCATGTGTAGGACAGTCTGTTGTTCTCGTGGTCTCATGTGTAGGACAGTCTGTTGTTCTCGTGGTCTCATGTGTAGGACAGTCTGTTGTTCTCGTGGTCTCATGTGTAGGACAGTCTGTTGTTCTCGTGGTCTCATGTGTAGGACAGTCTGTTGTCCTCGATGTCTCATGTGTAGGACAGTCTGTTGTACTCGATGTCTTGTGTGTAGGACAGTCTGTTGTCCTCGATGTTTCATGTGTAGGACAGTTTGTTGTCCTCGCTGTCTCATGTGTAGGACAGTCTGTTGTTCTCGTGGTCTCATGTGTAGGACAGTCTGTTGTTCTCGTGGTCTCATGTGTAGGACAGTCTGTTGTTCTCGTGGTCTCATGTGTAGGACAGTCTGTTGTTCTCGTGGTCTCATGTGTAGGACAGTCTGTTGTTCTCGTTGTCTCATGTGTAGGACAGTCTGTTGTTCTCGTGGTCTCATGTGTAGGACAGTCTGTTGTCCTCGATGTCTCATGTGTAGGACAGTCTGTTGTCCTCGCTGTCTCATGTGTAGGACAGTCTGTTGTCCTCGCTGTCTCATGTGTAGGACAGTCTGTTGTCCTCGCTGTCTCATGTGTAGGACAGTCTGTTGTCCTCGCTGTCTCATGTGTAGGACAGTCTGTTGTCCTCGATGTCTCATGTGTAGGACAGTCTGTTGTCCTCGCTGTCTCATGTGTAGGACAGTCTGTTGTCCTCGCTATCTCATGTGTAGGACAGTCTGTTGTCCTCGATGTCTCATGTGTAGGACAGTCTGTTGTCCTCGCTGTCTCATGTGTAGGACAGTCTGTTGTTCTCGTTGTCTCATGTGTAGAACAGTTTGTTGTCTTCGTTGTCTCTTGAGTAGGACAGTTTGTTGTCCTCGCTGTCTCATGTGTAGGACAGTCTGTTGTTCTCGATGTCTCATGTGTAGGACAGTCTGTTGTCCTCGATGTCTTGTGTGTAGGACAGTCTGTTGTCCTCGATGTCTCATGTGTAGAACAGTCTGTTGTCCTAGCTGTCTCATGTGTAGGACAGTCTGTTGTCTTCGATGTCTTGTGTGTAGGACAGTCTGTTGTCCTCGATGGTTCATGTGTAGGACAGTCTGTTGTCTTCGTTGTCTCATGTGTAGGGCAGTCTGTTGTCCTCGATGTCTTGTGTGTAGGACAGTCTGTTGTCCTCGATGTCTCATGTGTAGGACAGTCTGTTGTCCTCGATGTTTCATGTGTAGGACAGTCTGTTGTCCTCGCTGTCTCACGTGTAGGACAGTCTGTTGTCCTCGTTGTCTCATGTATAGAACAGTTTGTTGTCTTCGTTGTCTCTTGAGTAGGACAGTTTGTTGTCCTCGCTGTCTCATGTGTAGGACAGTCTGTTGTTCTCGTGGTCTCATGTGTAGGACAGTCTGTTGTTCTCGCTGTCTCATGTGTAGGACAGTCTGTTGTCCTCGCTGTCTCATGTGTAGGACAGTCTGTTGTTCTCGTGGTCTCATGTGTAGGACAGTCTGTTGTTCTCGTGGTCTCATGTGTAGGACAGTCTGTTGTTCTCGTGGTCTCATGTGTAGGACAGTCTGTTGTCCTCGCTGTCTCATGTGTAGGACAGTCTGTTGTCCTCGCTGTCTCATGTGTAGGACAGTCTGTTGTCCTGGCTGTCTCATGTGTAGGACAGTCTGTTGTCCTCGCTGTCTCATGTGTAGGACAGTCTGTTGTCCTCGATGTATCATGTGTAGGACAGTCTGTTGTCCTCGCTGTCTCATGTGTAGGACAGTCTGTTGTCCTCGCTGTCTCATGTGTAAGACAGTCTGTTGTCCTCGATGTCTCATGTGTAGGACAGTCTGTTGTCCTCGCTGTCTCATGTGTAGGACAGTCTGTTGTTCTCGTTGTCTCATGTGTAGAACAGTTTGTTGTCTTCGTTGTCTCTTGAGTAGGACAGTTTGTTGTCCTCGCTGTCTCATGTGTAGGACAGTCTGTTGTTCTCGATGTCTCATGTGTAGGACAGTCTGTTGTCCTCGATGTCTTGTGTGTAGGACAGTCTGTTGTCCTCGATGTCTCATGTGTAGAACAGTCTGTTGTCCTAGCTGTCTCATGTGTAGGACAGTCTGTTGTCTTCGATGTCTTGTGTGTAGGACAGTCTGTTGTCCTCGATGGTTCATGTGTAGGACAGTCTGTTGTCTTCGTTGTCTCATGTGTAGGGCAGTCTGTTGTCCTCGATGTCTTGTGTGTAGGACAGTCTGTTGTCCTCGATGTCTTGTGTGTAGGACAGTCTGTTGTCCTCGATGTCTTGTGTGTAGGACAGTTTGTTGTCCTCGATGTCTCATGTGTAGGACAGTCTGTTGTCCTCGATGTTTCATGTGTAGGACAGTCTGTTGTCCTCGCTGTCTCATGTGTAGGACAGTCTGTTGTCCTCGTTGTCTCATGTGTAGAACAGTTTGTTGTCTTCGTTGTCTCTTGAGTAGGACAGTTTGTTGTCCTCGCTGTCTCATGTGTAGGACAGTCTGTTGTTCTCGTGGTCTCATGTGTAGGACAGTCTGTTGTTCTCGTGGTCTCATGTGTAGGACAGTCTGTTGTTCTCGTGGTCTCATGTGTAGGACAGTCTGTTGTTCTCGTGGTCTCATGTGTAGGACAGTCTGTTGTTCTCGTGGTCTCATGTGTAGGACAGTCTGTTGTTCTCGTGGTCTCATGTGTAGGACAGTCTGTTGTCCTCGATGTCTCATGTGTAGGACAGTCTGTTGTACTCGATGTCTTGTGTGTAGGACAGTCTGTTGTCCTCGATGTTTCATGTGTAGGACAGTTTGTTGTCCTCGCTGTCTCATGTGTAGGACAGTCTGTTGTTCTCGTGGTCTCATGTGTAGGACAGACTGTTGTTCTCGTGGTCTCATGTGTAGGACAGTCTGTTGTTTTCGTGGTCTCATGTGTAGGACAGTCTGTTGTTCTCGTGGTCTCATGTGTAGGAAAGTCTGTTGTTCTCGTGGTCTCATGTGTAGGACAGTCTGTTGTTCTCGTGGTCTCATGTGTAGGACAGTCTGTTGTCCTCGATGTCTCATGTGTAGGACAGTCTGTTGTCCTCGCTGTCTCATGTGTAGGACAGTCTGTTGTCCTCGCTGTCTCATGTGTAGGACAGTCTGTTGTCCTCGCTGTCTCATGTGTAGGACAGTCTGTTGTCCTCGCTGTCTCATGTGTAGGACAGTCTGTTGTCCTCGATGTCTCATGTGTAGGACAGTCTGTTGTCCTCGCTGTCTCATGTGTAGGACAGTCTGTTGTCCTCGCTATCTCATGTGTAGGACAGTCTGTTGTCTTCGATGTCTCATGTGTAGGACAGTCTGTTGTCCTCGCTGTCTCATGTGTAGGACAGTCTGTTGTTCTCGTTGTCTCATCTGTAGAACAGTTTGTTGTCTTCGTTGTCTCTTGAGTAGGACAGTTTGTTGTCCTCGCTGTCTCATGTGTAGGGCAGTCTGTTGTCCTCGATGTCTTGTGTGTAGGACAGTCTGTTGTCCTCGATGTCTCATGTGTAGGACAGTCTGTTGTCCTCGATGTTTCATGTGTAGGACAGTCTGTTGTCCTCGCTGTCTCACGTGTAGGACAGTCTGTTGTCCTCGTTGTCTCATGTGTAGAACAGTTTGTTGTCTTCGTTGTCTCTTGAGTAGGACAGTTTGTTGTCCTCGCTGTCTCATGTGTAGGACAGTCTGTTGTTCTCGTGGTCTCACGTGTAGGACAGTCTGTTGTTCTCGTGGTCTCATGTGTAGGACAGTCTGTTGTTCTCGTGGTCTCATGTGTAGGACAGTCTGTTCTTCTCGTGGTCTCATGTGTAGGACAGTCTGTTGTTCTCGTGGTCTCATGTGTAGGACAGTCTGTTGTTCTCGTGGTCTCATGTGTAGGACAGTCTGTTGTCCTCGATGTCTCATGTGTAGGACAGTCTGTTGTACTCGATGTCTTGTGTGTTGGACAGTCTGTTGTCCTCGATGTTTCATGTGTAGGACAGTTTGTTGTCCTCGCTGTCTCATGTGTAGGACAGTCTGTTGTTCTCGTGGTCTCATGTGTAGGACAGTCTGTTGTTCTCGTGGTCTCATGTGTAGGACAGTCTGTTGTTCTCGTGGTCTCATGTGTAGGACAGTCTGTTGTTCTCGTGGTCTCATGTGTAGGACAGTCTGTTGTACTCGATGTCTTGTGTGTAGGACAGTCTGTTGTCCTCGGTGTTTCATGTGTAGGACAGTTTGTTGTCCTCGCTGTCTCATGTGTAGGACAGTCTGTTGTTCTCGTGGTCTCATGTGTAGGACAGTCTGTTGTTCTCGTGGTCTCATGTGTAGGACAGTCTGTTGTTCTCGTGGTCTCATGTGTAGGACAGTCTGTTGTTCTCGTGGTCTCATGTGTAGGACAGTCTGTTGTTCTCGTGGTCTCATGTGTAGGACAGTCTGTTGTTCTCGTGGTCTCATGTGTAGGACAGTCTGTTGTCCTCGATGTCTCATGTGTAGGACAGTCTGTTGTCCTCGATGTCTTGTGTGTAGGACAGTCTGTTGTCCTCGCTGTCTCATGTGTAGGACAGTCTGTTGTTCTCGTGGTCTCATGTGTAGGACAGTCTGTTGTTCTCGTGGTCTCATGTGTAGGACAGTCTGTTGTTCTCGTGGTCTCATGTGTAGGACAGTCTGTTGTCCTCGATGTCTCATGTGTAGGACAGTCTGTTGTTCTCGTGGTCTCATGTGTAGGACAGTCTGTTGTCCTCGATGTCTCATGAGTAGGACAGTCTGTTGTCCTCGATGTCTTGTGTGTAGGACAGTCTGTTGTCCTCGCTGTCTCATGTGTAGGACAGTCTGTTGTCCTCGCTGTCTCATGTGTAGGACAGTCTGTTGTCCTCGCTGTCTCATGTGTAGGACAGTCTGTTGTCCTCGCTGTCTCATGTGTAGGACAGTCTGTTGTCCTCGATGTCTCATGTGTAGGACAGTCTGTTGTCCTCGCTGTCTCATGTGTAGGACAGTCTGTTGTCCTCGCTGTCTCATGTGTAGGACAGTCTGTTGTCCTCGCTGTCTCATGTGTAGGACAGTCTGTTGTCCTCGCTGTCTCATGTGTAGGACAGTCTGTTGTCCTCGATGTCTCATGTGTAGGACAGTCTGTTGTCCTCGCTGTCTCATGTGTAGGACAGTCTGTTGTCCTCGCTGTCTCATGTGTAGGACAGTCTGTTGTCCTCGATGTCTCATGTGTAGGACAGTCTGTTGTCCTCGCTGTCTCATGTGTAGGACAGTCTGTTGTTCTCGTTGTCTCATGTGTAGAACAGTTTGTTGTCTTCGTTGTCTCTTGAGTAGGACAGTTTGTTGTCCTCGCTGTCTCATGTGTAGGACAGTCTGTTGTTCTCGTGGTCTCATGTGTAGGACAGTCTGTTGTTCTCGTGGTCTCATGTGTAGGACAGTTTGTTGTCCTCGGTGTTTCATGTGTAGGACAGTCTGTTGTCCTCGCTGTCTCTTGTGTAGGACAGTCTGTTGTCCATGTGTAGGACAGTCTGTTGTCCTTGTTGTCTTGTGTGTAGGACAACCTGTTGTCCTCGTTGTCTCATGTGTAGGACAGTCTGTTTTCCTCGATGGTTCATGTGTAGGACAGTCTGTTGTCTTCGTTGTCTCATGTGTAGGGCAGTCTGTTGTCCTCGATGTCTTGTGTGTAGGACAGTCTGTTGTCCTCGCTGTCTCATGTGTAGGATAGTCTGTTGTCCTCGATGTCTCGTGTGTAGGACAGTCTTTTGTCCTCGTTGTCTTGTGTGTAGGACAGTCTGTTGTCCTCGATGTCTCATGTGTAGGACAGTCTGTTGTCCTCGATGGTTCATGTGTAGGACAGTCTGTTGTCTTCGTTGTCTCATGTGTAGGGCAGTCTGTTGTCTTCGTTGTCTTGTGTGTAGGACAGTCTGTTGTCCTCGCTGTCTCATGTGTAGGACAGTCTGTTGTCTTCGTTGCCTTTTGTGTAGGACAGTCTGTTGTCTTCGTTGCCTTGTGTGTAGGACAGTCTGTTGTCTTCGTTGTCTTGTGTGTAGGACAGTCTGTTGTCCTCGCTGTCTCATGTGTAGGACAGTCTGTTGTCTTCGTTGTCTTGTGTGTAGGACAGTCTGTTGTCCTCGATGTCTCATGTGTAGGACAGTCTGCTGTCCTCGATGTCTCGTGTGTAGGACAGTCTGTTATCCTTGTTGTTTCATATGTAGAACAGTCTGTTGTCATAGCTGTCTCATGTGTAGGACAGTCTGTTGTCTTCGATGTCTTGTGTGTAGGACAGTCTGTTGTCCTCGATGTCTCATGTGTAGGACAGTCTGTTGTCTTCGTTGCCTTTTGTGTAGGACAGTCTGTTGTCTTCGTTGCCTTGTGTGTAGGACAGTCTGTTGCCCTCGATGGTTCATGTGTAGGACAGTCTGTTGTCTTCGTTGTCTTGTGTGTAGGACAGTCTGTTGTCCTAGCTGTCTCATGTGTAGGACAGTCTGTTGTCTTCGATGTCTTGTGTGTAGGACAGTCTGTTGTCCTCGATGTCTTGTGTGTAGGACAGTCTGTTGTCCTCGATGGTTCATGTGTAGGACAGTCTGTTGTCTTCGTTTTCTCATGTGTAGGGCAGTCTGTTGTCCTCGATGTCTTGTGTGTAGGACAGTCTGTTGTCCTCGATGTCTTGTGTGTAGGACAGTCTGTTGTCCTCGATGTCTTGTGTGTAGGACAGTCTGTTGTCCTCGATGTCTCATGTGTAGGACAGTCTGTTGTCCTCGATGTCTTGTGTGTAGGACAGTCTGTTGTCCTCGATGTCTCATGTGTAGGACAGTCTGTTGTCCTCGATGGTTCATGTGTAGGACAGTCTGTTGTCTTCGTTGTCTCATGTGTAGGGCAGTCTGTTGTCCTCGATGTCTTGTGTGTAGGACAGTCTGTTGTCCTCGATGTCTTGTGTGTAGGACAGTCTGTTGTCCTCGATGTCTTGTGTGTAGGACAGTCTGTTGTCCTCGATGTCTCATGTGTAGGACAGTCTGTTGTCCTCGATGTCTTGTGTGTAGGACAGTCTGTTGTCCTCGATGTCTCATGTGTAGAACAGTCTGTTGTCCTAGCTGTCTCATGTGTAGGACAGTCTGTTGTCTTCGATGTCTTGTGTGTAGGACAGTCTGTTGTCCTCGATGGTTCATGTGTAGGACAGTCTGTTGTCTTCGTTGTCTCATGTGTAGGGCAGTCTGTTGTCCTCGATGTCTTGTGTGTAGGACAGTCTGTTGTCCTCGATGTCTTGTGTGTAGGACAGTCTGTTGTCCTCGATTTCTTGTGTGTAGGACAGTCTGTTGTCCTCGATGTCTCATGTGTAGGACAGTCTGTTGTCCTCGATGTTTCATGTGTAGGACAGTCTGTTGTCCTCGCTGTCTCATGTGTAGGACAGTCTGTTGTCCTCGTTGTCTCATGTGTAGAACAGTTTGTTGTCTTCGTTGTCTCTTGAGTAGGACAGTTTGTTGTCCTCGCTGTCTCATGTGTAGGACAGTCTGTTGTTCTCGTGGTCTCATGTGTAGGACAGTCTGTTGTTCTCGTGGTCTCATGTGTAGGACAGTCTATTGTTCTCGTGGTCTCATGTGTAGGACAGTCTGATGTTCTTGTGGTCTCATGTGTAGGACAGTCTGTTGTTCTCGTGGTCTCATGTGTAGGACAGTCTGTTGTTCTCGTGGTCTCATGTGTAGGACAGTCTGTTGTCCTCGATGTCTCATGTGTAGGACAGCCTGTTGTCCTCGATGTCTTGTGTGTAGGACAGTCTGTTGTCCTGGATGTTTCATGTGTAGGACAGTTTGTTGTCCTCGCTGTCTCATGTGTAGGACAGTCTGTTGTTCTCGTGGTCTCATGTGTAGGACAGTCTGTTGTTCTCGTGGTCTCATGTGTAGGACAGTCTGTTGTTCTCGTGGTCTCATGTGTAGGACAGTCTGTTGTTCTCGTGGTCTCATGTGTAGGACAGTCTGTTGTTCTCGTGGTCTCATGTGTAGGACAGTCTGTTGTTCTCGTGGTCTCATGTGTAGGACAGTCTGTTGTCCTCGATGTCTCATGTGTAGGACAGTCTGTTGTCCTCGATGTCTTGTGTGTAGGACAGTCTGTTGTCCTCGCTGTCTCATGTGTAGGACAGTCTGTTGTTCTCGTGGTCTCATGTGTAGGACAGTCTGTTGTTCTCGTGGTCTCATGTGTAGGACAGTCTGTTGTTCTCGCGGTCTCATGTGTAGGACAGTCTGTTGTTCTCGATGTCTCATGTGTAGGACAGTCTGTTGTTCTCGTGGTCTCATGTGTAGGACAGTCTGTTGTCCTCGATGTCTCATGTGTAGGACAGTCTGTTGTCCTCGCTGTCTCATGTGTAGGACAGTCTGTTGTCCTCGCTGTCTCATGTGTAGGACAGTCTGTTGTCCTCGCTGTCTCATGTGTAGGACAGTCTGTTGTCCTCGCTGTCTCATGTGTAGGACAGTCTGTTGTCCTCGCTGTCTCATGTATAGGACAGTCTGTTGTCCTCGATGTCTCATGTGTAGGACAGTCTGTTGTCCTCGCTGTTTCATGTGTAGGACAGTCTGTTGTCCTCGCTGTCTCATGTGTAGGACAGTCTGTTGTCCTCGCTGTCTCATGTGTAGGACAGTCTGTTGTCCTCGCTGTCTCATGTGTAGGACAGTCTGTTGTCCTCGATGTCTCATGTGTAGGACAGTTTGTTGTCCTCGCTGTCTCATGTGTAGGACAGTCTGTTGTTCTCGTGGTCTCATGTGTAGGACAGTCTGTTGTTCTCGTGGTCTCATGTGTAGGACAGTTTGTTGTCTTCGTTGTCTCATGTGTATTTCTCCATCACTCACATCTCTATTAAGACACAGATTATGTCACAGGGTGCACATGGGGTACCATCAGTCTTTATTGACGACGCCGAACTAGAGATGGTAGACCATTTTACATATCTGGGATCAGTGGTTAATAGCAAATTATCCCTAGATCAGGAAATCAACATTCGGATTGGTAAGGCAGCAACAACAATGAACAGAAAAAAAGATTCTGAGAAAACAGGAAGCTTACTGCCAAAACAAAAAATCCTTGTCTATCAAGCCTGTGTCCTTAGTACTTGTCTTTATGGCAGTGAAGCCTGGTCAACTTACTCACACCAAGAGAAACATTTAAACAGATTTCAAATGCGGTGTCTGCGAAGAATCATCATCATCATCATCATCATCATCATCATCATCATCATCATCATCATCTTCTTCCACTTCTGCCGTCAAGCGTCGTGGGGAGGAATAATTTGCGTTCCAGCGCCCGGTGGGCGGCACTGGATAATGTCATTCCGTGTTGCTGTACAATGTCTCTGATGTCGTCAATCCATTTTCTTCTTTGACGTCCTCATGGTCTCGTCGCAGATGATCTTTGATGTAAGGCCAGTGATGGTAGTTGCTGGTGTTGCATTCTAACAACATGACCAAACCACTTGATCTTCTGTCTTTCAATAAATGTGGCACAAGGTGTTGATCCCACAGTCTGTCTGATAACAGCATTTCTTACTCGGTCTCGGATTGTTAAGGTGGCAGCTCTCCTCGGGCATCTCATTTAGCAGATGTTGATTTTGCGAAGGAGTAATTTGGATAAAGTCCAGGTTTGAGATTGGTAGCATAGGGTTGGTGTGAATATGCTGTTTATTATCTGTCGTTTTGCGGACATGGGTATGTTTGGATGTTTCAGTAAGGGTGATAGTTGATATGTAAGTGCACTAGCTTTTTGACATCTGATTTCAATTTCTCTGTCCAATCTGCCATCTTCTGTGATCATACTTCCAAGATATTTGAATTCTTTAACTTGTTTCAGAGTTGTGTTATTTATCTGTATACTTAGTGGGCCCGACGATCTGCTAACTTGCATTACTTCGGTTTTGGCTGTATTTATGATCATATTGTATCTGCTGCAGGTTGAACTCAGATTATTAATATGATTTTGCAGTCTGCCCTCGTCGCTATAAAACAGGCACTGATTGTCTGCAAATAGAAGTTCATTTATTCCTTGTGAGTCAGTTGTTTCATCTGGAGTAAAGAGTTCTAAATTTTCTGAATCTGTTCTGTCGAGACTTGCTTCTTTGGAAATTCTGTCCATGTAGATATTAAATAGCAGGGGAGAGAGCACACTGCGAAGAATACTTGGTATTAAGTGGCAAGACAAAATCACAAATACTGAAGTATTGTAAAGATCAGGTTGTGTGACGGTTTGTTCCATGCTCAGTCTTCGTAGACTTAGATGGATAGGACACGTTAGGAGATGGATGATGGTAGAATACCAAAGGACATCTTTTTTGGTGAATTACAGACGGGTAGGAGATCTCAGGGTCGGCCTCTACTACGATACAAAGATGTGTGTAAGCGGGACATGATTGATGCAGGCATTGATAATGCACAGTGGGAGCAAGTCGCCGCTGAACGCGTTGCATGGAGGGCAAACATCAGAAATGTAATAAAGACAAAGGAGAAAATTATTGCAGATAAATCACACTACGAGCGTTTGAGACGTAAGATGGTGCATGATGGCTAAAATGATTATGTGTTCACATGCATCCATTGTAGACAAACATCTACAGCGCGAATTGGTCTGATCAGTCACATTCGCTACCGCCATGAGTTGTAGTTATTATGGCATTTTATAGCACAATGTAACAAACTATAGTCTGCCAAGATGGCAAGGTGCCAATGAATAACATCTCTATATGTTTTCTCCATCCCTCGTATCTGTTATCTCCATCTTTCACATCTCTGTATTATTTCTCCAACTATCTTATCTCTGTTATATCCATCTTCCACATCTCTGTATGTTTTCCCCCCATCTCTCATATCTATGCTATCTGCAGCACTCACATCTCTGTATGTTTTCTCCATCTCTCTTATTTCTGTTATTTGCAGGACTTACAATCTCTGTATGAGTAGTATATGTCAACGTCCTAAAGACCTAGGGAAATGAAACTCGGGTTCATACAGGCAACAAACTCCGTTCTGATACTATCTGATATAATTTATTCACAGTAAGCTGGCGAAGAATGGGTTTCGCAGCCAGTTACATTAATTACAATATCACAGGAGTTTATAACAAAGCAATCATACACATAATCATCTTATGATTAACAATCCTTAAATACACTTGGTTTCTATCTATCAAGTCCCCCTTAAGCTAAGCCCTGTTTCTCCTTCGGTGTCCAGTCGCCGTCTACCCTCTAACGTGTCTCGGTCGGACACGGGTTGTAACTCTCTTCGAGCTTCTCGTGGAACAGGTCCTGGCACGCGATAGGCGAGTTCCACCTGTGTCCACGGAGCTGTAGGCAACCTGACCTATCCTTCTCGAAGGCTCTAGATTGTTCGAGCATTCGAGTGGGTCTAGTTAGTTCCCTTATATCGGTGTTATATCCCTTCTATAAATCTCTTCTATCTTTATGTCCATACCGACTCCATGTGAGACTTTGACAGTATAGTAGGCGCAGTCAGAATAATATTTCATGCTCTGCTCCGCCAAGTGCCTCCTTATATAGCATTACTACAATATCCCGTGACGTCACTAAATAACTCATGCAGACTTCCCTTCGCTGGGCTCCGCCTTTTATAGTCTCAGTAAAATATTTCTGTGACGTCAAAATTCAAATCCACCCGAGGAGCTAATTATAATTTTTTTTTAAATTATTATCTTTTCTTGTAGCAGATGGTGACAGCTGGCGAAAGATAATTAATTAGCTTCACGTTAGGGTTAGAGTTACAGATTAGGGTTCGGCTTAGGATTACAGTAGTATATAATGGCGTTTTCGATGGGGATGTGAGGGTTCGGTCCTCAGAAGCGATACGTTATTTCCCATATATATATATATATATATATATATATATATATATATATATATATATATATATATATATATATATATATATATATATATATATATATATATATATATATATATATATATATATATATATATATATATATAAAAGTATTTGAAAAGTTTGTTTTTCAATATGGTGATATATATTTAAAATATGTGTGTATTGCTTAGTGGCATAAGCGACTATTGTCGATTTGTTTTTCAATAGGGGTGATGTATATTTACAAAATATGTGTATGGCTTAGTAGCATAAGCGTTGAAGAAACATCATTATCATACCTACAAAAATTTGATGTTTAAGAGCATGCATCTTTCCCATTGCAACATATGCATATGAGATTTACTAAACAAGTTTAACACCGCATCAATGCTTTTATATATATATATATATATATATATATATATATATATATATATATATATATATATATATATATATATATATATATATATATATATGTTATAGACGCGTTCTAAGAATATCTATCCTGGATATTAAAAAAAAGAACAAATGCATCCATACGACACGATTGATTGATTGATTGATTGATTGATTGATTGATTAATTGATTGATTGATTGATTTAGGAATCGACATCACAGCATTCGGGGCATTCCCATAAGTGCTCCGTCCCCATCCTCAGCAGCCAGCGAAGAGTTCCAACACTAATAGTACCAGTAGCACTCTGATTATAAGTCCGTCTCGCCTTTCCTTTGAGCGTTGAGCGTCGGCCAGATCCCTTCGTCACTCCTCGTTGCCTCATTCTTGCCAGACCATGGTAATCCATTTGCTCCTCCGAGGTGTGCACATGCTCCCACAAGGCCGCAACCACGTCTGCCTTGTCATGTATCAATACTCCACCAAGTTCTGCAGAGCCAGCCAATCTGTCCACCTGTTCATTTCCCAGCACACCGGCATGCCCCGGAGAAAAGATCCAGGCGATCCTTGTCACCCATGACCTCCGAAGCGAAGCAAGCCACTCCGCACGAAGTCTGCCCGTCCTCACCCTCGTCAGCATGCTTTCTGAGTCAGTTACAATCACGATGTGTGTGTGTGTGTGTGTCGTATTCTCCATCCAGCGGAGAGCCGCAGTGACTGCCTCCACTTCCATTCTTAAGCTGGATGTTGTGGTATCATATGCCAGGCTCTCCTGCCCCAAACATCGACCATTAGCTTTGACTATGAACCCCCAGCCACTTCTCTCACCTCTTGACACCGAACCATCTGTGTAGATAATCACATCATCCGAGTGAGCATTGTCCTGAATTAGTTGCTGGATTTCCACTTCCGTGATCCCTGCTGGCCACTCCCTGCACTCCCGGCTTAATGTGATTATAACTCTGCACAAGTTTGACTGCTCCGCTGGCACTCTGACCCACTCCTCTCCACGACTAATGATCTCCAGGGGGCACATCTGTCTGATCGTATCCTCCGCCTGAGCCATCCATGATTTCCCTCTTATCAGTCGCTGACCCTTAACTGCGTCCAGCGCCTCATGCAATGGGTGGTCTGTGTCTGCAGCTACTCTGAGGTATGCCTTCGTCTGTATCACCTTGAGCCTACCAGCAACAGTCGGCAGACCAAGGATGTAACGCATACACACTACTGGGGTCTCTCTAGTGCATCCCAGAATGACCCGCATAGCTTCGTTCTGTATGCGCTCTAACTTCACCAGCTGACTCTCTGAGACAGTGAGCAGACCTAATCCATAATCAATCGCTGAGAGGATCAAGTGCTGGTATAGTGTGAAAAGCATTCTCTGCTCTATGTCCATAGCAGCCATAGTTTTAAGTGCATTGAGTCCCTTTTGAGTTCTTGTCACGACCGTCTCCACATGGTCCTTGAAGGATAGGCTCCTGTCAAATGTGATCCCCAGATACTTCAGTTTGTTCTCTCTGCTGACATTTCTACCACGATATTAATATTTAAAAAGGTTGGCTACTGACGACGATAAAACAAAGAAAATTTAAATATTTTTCTCTCTTGAAACGTCATGAAAGTTTGGAGAGAACAATAATGGATGAGTATATGCCCGGGAAGAGAGAAAGAGGAAGGCCAGAGAGAAGATGGGTGCAGGGTGTAGCAGATGATCTCTAGATGGGTGTATCGGCCGCGGGACATCTTGCTTATGACAAAAAAGTTTTCCGGAAGGTTGTTATGGGAGCGAGGTTCTGCAAAGGACATGCAGATGAACCAAGAACTAGCTGTGAAGTGGTAGTACCTGAAGGCACAGATGAAGCAAGAACTAGCTGTGAAGTAGTAACACCTGAAGGCACAGACGAAGCAAGAACTAGCTGTGAAGTGGTAACACCTGAAGGCACAGATGAAGCAAGAATTAGCTGTGAAGTTGGAACACCTGAAGGCACAGATGAAGCAAGAATTAGCTGTGAAGTTGTAACACCTGAAGGCACAGATGAAGCAAGAATTAGCTGTGAAGCTGTAACACCTGACGGCACAGATGAAGCAAGAATTAGCTGTGAAGCTGTAACACCTGCAGACATATTCACATCCACATCTGATTCTGTGCGAGCAGTGTGGCGTGGCAGAGATAGAAAGGCTACCTCCTACAACAGACAAATAACACTTCATGGTTTGGTGTCTGTGCGAGCAGGTGGCGTGGCAGAGATAGAAAGGCTACCTCCTACAACAGACAAATAACACTTCATGGTTTGGTGTCTGTGCGAGCAGGTGGCGTGGCAGAGATAGAAAGGCTACCTCCTACAACAGGCAAATAACACTTCATGGTTTGGTGTCTGTGTTTAATGTGGCGTGGCAGAGATAGAAAGGCTACCTCCTACAACAGACAAATAACACTTCATGGTGTGGTGTCTGTGTTTAATGTGGCGTGGCAGAGATAGAAAGGCTACCTCCTACAACAGACAAATAACACTTCATGGTTTGGTGTCTGTGTTTAATGTGGTGTGGCAGAGATAGAAAGGCTACCTCCTACAACAGACAAATAGCACTTCATGGTTTGGTGTCTGTGCGAGCAGGTGGCGTGGCAGAGATAGAAAGGCTACCTCCTACAACAGACAAATAACACTTCATGGTTTGGTGTCTGTGTTTAATGTGGTGTGGCAGAGATAGAAAGGCTACCTCCTACAACAGACAAATAACACTTCATGGTTTGGTGTCTGTGTTTAATGTGGCGTGGCAGAGATAGAAAGGCTACCTCCTACAACAGACAAATAACACTTCATGGTTTGGTGTCTGTGTTTAATGTGGTGTGGCAGAGATAGAAAGGCTACCTCCTACAACAGACAAATAACACTTCATGGTTTGGTGTCTGTGTTTAATGTGGCGTGGCAGAGATAGAAAGGCTACCTCCTACAACAGACAAATAACACTTCATGGTTTGGTGTCTGTGTTTAATGTGGCGTGGCAGAGATAGAAAGGCTACCTCCTACAACAGACAAATAACACTTCATGGTGTGCTTTCTGTGTCTAGTGTGGCATGGCCGAGTCTGTTATACAGTTCCTCGTACCCCCCTCCCCCCCCCCCCCCACCACACCCTATAGAAATGTGCCAAGGTGTTTGCCTGTCAGCTGGTAGAAAGCAACAATAGTCCTCCAGTTAAGTGTCCTTGGTGATTTTACTGCCATGTTTAGAAACTCCACAACCTAGAATTAACGCGATTCACAAACCGTTTACCGCGGCCATACATGGAGCTGCTGCCCCTCGTTTGTGAGCGGGTAGTTCTGTAGACTGATGTGGGTCTTGGAACCTACGTAAAGTGATGGTGTCAACACTCAACACATGCTGGATTACTGTAGATGTTGTTCAGCAGCGCGCAGTCAATGCGGAGACGCTTTTGTCTCCTGATTCACCAGTGACGTGTGCTGAGTTCCCTTGACAGGGAAATAACTTTGGCTGACTAAATGATGCAGACATGGCGTCGGATCGTGTCCGCGCTGTCTGACGATGCCATGAATGAGCAGTCGATGGCGGAGATCACAGAGAGTCAGGTCGACAATAGGTCGCTGATTATCTTGACTAGACAAAATTAGTTGCTCAAAGCATCTAGTAGCTAAACCTAACTGACAGCAACTACAGCAACTAGCTAGACATAGCTGAGACAGCTAGCTAGCCAGCTAGAGATAGCTGGAAGCACGTATTCAGCGTAGAGTGCTGGACGGAATGTTTGACTATCGACTTTCCACTCCCTCTCTCTCTCTCTCTCTGACATACACACACAGACGCACACGCTCTCTCACAAACGCTCTCTCACACACACACACACACACACGCTCTCTCTCTCATACACACTCTCACACACACACACACACTCTTTCACACACTCTGCCTCTCACGCACAAATTTGAAATACACACACTCTGTCACACACACTCTCTCATACACACACACTTTCTCTCATACACACACACTCACTCTC